>NW_021026198.1:2042282-2172884 GCF_004153795.1 Camellia sinensis
TAGAGTTGGGGCTGGCAATTGGGTTAGGTGATGCTCAGCAAGATTTGTGCTGACAGATAGGATAGCAGAACCACGTGTCGAGAGATCACTGGGAGTAGATTTGGAGCGCAAAAGGTATATAAGCAAGTCTGCGCCCCCATGCTTAACACAGGACATTTTTGGTGAGATAAACACTAAACACAATTCTCTCCCTTCTCTCTATCTATCCGCTGGTGTGTGTTCTAACTTGACCGTCGGAGGGGTTTTCCGGCCACACACCGCCGGGTAGCTCACCGCCTTTGTGTACGCAGGTGATCGGATAGAAGTGGAGCTTGGAAGAAGGAAGTACGGGCTGCCTGAATATTTGCTCCCCGTACATAAACCATTGAGTTGTAGTCTCATATTAGTTGCTTTAATAATAATGAATTTGGTTAATTGATTTACTCGAAATAGAAGAATGGAAATGAATTAAGATATTGGCTATCTATGTTGAATGACCTTAAAAATAATATGTATTGGTTAAGAATGTTGCACATTTATCTGATGCTCATTTTAGTTAATTCTCATATATAGTTTAGTATATCTCTACTGGATTTTGACTCACCCTACTTAGGAAACCATTTTCAGGTACAGGTGACATGTCACCTCCAAGGACATAGCTTGAGAGGCTTAAAGGCTAAAGGCTCTACTTTTGTGATTCATTTTTGTGTTTATATGTCTTTTTTTAAGCGAGGGTTTTTGTTTAAAGAGCTTCTAACTCTCTCTTTGTTGTAACCAAGTAATTACTTGGAAAGATGTAAGTCCTTAAGGTATTTATTCTGTTGTTCCAAACTAAATTACATGCTATGGTTTTAAGATGGATATTTATGAAAATGTAATGCATGTGTATCTTTTGTAATATTAACTCTGATGAATGAAAGTATAATATTCTATTATGTCTCTAGACCTTATGAATGGTTGAGTTGTATAACATTTTGAGGGCGTTACAGGGCTCGTGTCTTTTGGTCCTCAACTTTTCAATTGTGGCACATTTACCCTGAATTTTGAATCTTGTTTTAAATAAGGACAATTGTAGATACTATTGGATTTTTCAAGGGCAAAATTATCAATTTGATAAAATATAAATTAATTTGAAAAAAATAAATGTCAAAAAATTATTTTTGAATTTTTAAAAATTATTTCTAGCTACTAAAGATAAAATTATATAAAATTGATAAATCTTTTAGACATTTATTTTTTTTTACCAAATTAATTTTTATTATGTATTTGGATGATGATCATGTAAAATTAATTTTAAAAATTAATGATGTAATTTTTATATTTTTATCAATTTTACATAATTTTATTTTGGTGGTTAAAAAAATTTTAAAAATATTTTAAATATTTTTTTTGACATTTATTTTTGTCAAATTATTTATATTTTATCAAATTGACAATTTTTCCCTTGAAATTAAGCAATGGTATGTTCAATTGTCCTTATTTGGAACAAGATTCAAAATTCAGGGTCAAATGTGTCACAATTGAAAAGTCAGGGATTAAAGTGACACAAGCCCCAAACTATAGGGACTATTAATGTAATTTGCCCAACTATCTACTATTCTTTTAAGTAATATTTACATTTTGAAAACTCACCCAAACAATACTCTGACCATCTCATTATTATCCTTGTTATTGTTATACTCACCACATCTACTAACCACTATGCAATTCCGGTATAATTTTTTATCTTTACATATTTAAAAAGACAATATTGGGGAAAAAAAAGGTACCGTTAGAGTTTTAAAAAGTTAAAAATAAAAATGAAAAAAATGTGTAGTTTTAGTTTTTCTTATTCCATAAATGGGTGATAATTTTTTTTTAAATCCATAAATTATGAAACAGTGTTCATCATTTAAAATTTTATTTATTGATGAGTAAGTCAATCAAATATTTTTAATTTTTACAAATAAAAAAAAAATTGAAAATTTTGTTTAAGAAATTAAAAAAAATGGTCAAATCATAAAGAACAATATAAGACGCCTATTCTATTAAAAAAACTCGTAACTGTATTATCAATTTACATATATCAAAAATAATAATAACAACAAATAAAAAATACACAAGCATCTACCAAAAAATAAAAATAAACTTCAAATTAACTTCCAAAACAAAGATAGTTAAACATAATATATTATATATATATATTATATCAATTTAGTTGGAAAAAAGTCATAGAGAAAAAAAAAAATACTCACACGAAAATAGAAATTTACCACAAACAAAAAAAAAAATCACAAACAAAAAAACTTGAAAAAGTTTGGACTATTGACAAAGAGAAAAGAGACTAATCTTTACATCATTACATTTGGAAAGAAGTTGTTCAGCTGAAAAAAAAGATCAAATATTGATTATTCAAGATAAAGAATTGTATTGAATTTTTAATTTGATTGAGTTTTTAAAATTTTAGGATTTATATTATTTTCAAAAAAGGATGAGGGTGGCTTACCATATTTTATTGAATTTTGAAAATAAAAATCATAGATAATTAATTTTGAAATTCAAAATTATAGATAATTAGTGCCTTTATTGTTTCTTTATTGAATTGTTTTGATCCATATTATTTTAAAAAGAATGAGAGTGATTTATCATATTGTTTGAATTTTAAAATTCAAAATCATAGATAATTAGTGTCACGCCCCCAAACCGCCCCTAGTAGTTTGTGCCGTGATGGCCAGTAATCCGAGATTACCGAAGGCCGACTTACAAGAATCACACACAATCAGAGTATAAAATATGGGGCTTACAAGTGCGGAAGCAATATATATATATATATCATTTACGGAATCTAAATAGTCCATGAGAGCCGTGCATAAGTCCGATGAACATGGACATTTTTTTAATTCTTAAACAAAATTTCAATTTTTTTTATTTTGTAAAAAAATTAAAAAATATTTGATGACTTACTCATCAATAAATAAAATTTAAAATGATGAACACTGTTTCATAATTTATGATTTAAAAAAAAATTATCACCCATTTATGGAATAGAAAAAACTAAAACTACACATTTTTTTCATTTTTTTTTAACTTTTTAAAAACTCTAACGTACCTTTTATTTTCCAAATGTCTTTTTTAAATATGTAAAGATAAAAAATTATACCGGAATTGCATAGTGGTTAGTAGATGTGGTGAGTATAACAAAAACAGATAATAATGAGATGGTCAGAGTATTGTTTGGTGAGTTTTCAAAATGTAAATATTACTTAAAAGAATAATAGATAGTTGGGCAAATTACATAATAGTCCCTATAGTTTGGGGCTTGTGTCACTTTAATCCCGACTTTTTCAATTGTGCACACATTTGACCCTGAATTTTGAATCTTGTTCCAAAATAAGGAAATTGAAACATACCATTGCTTAATTTCAAGGGAAAAATTGTCAATTTGATAAATATAAACTAATTGACAAAATAAATGTCAAAAAAAATATTTTAAAATATTTTTAAATTATTTTAACAACAAAATAAAAATTATGTAAAATTGTAAAAAATATTAAAAAATTACATCATTAATTTTAAAAATTAATTTTACATGATCATCATCCAAATACATAATAAAAATTAATTTGGTAAAAAAAAATAAATGTCTAAAAGATTTATCAATTTTATATAATTTTATCTTTAGTAGCTAGAAATAATTTTTAAAAATTCAAAATAATTTTTTGACATTTATTTTTTCAAATTAATTTATATTTTATCAAATTGATAATTTTGCCCTTGAAAAAATCCAATAGTATCTACAATTGTCCTTATTTAAAACAAGATTCAAATTCAGGGTCAAATGTGCCACAATTGAAAGTTGAGGACCAAAATGACACGAGCCCTGTAACGCCCTCAAAATGTTATACAACTCAACCATTCATAAGGTCTAGAGACATAATAGAAATATTATACTTTCCATTCATCAGAGTTAATATTACAAAAGATACACATGCATTACATTTTCATAAATATCCATCTTAAAACCATAGCAGTAAATTTAGTTTGGAACAACAGAAATAAATACCTTAAGGACTTACATCTTTCCAAGTAATTACTTGGTTACAACAAAAGAGAGAGTTAGAAGCTCTTTTACAACTAAAACCTCGGCTTAAAAAAAGACATATAAAACAAAAAATGAAATCACAAAAGTAGAGCCTTTAGCCTTTAAGCCTCTCAAGCTATGTCCTTGGAGGTGACATTGTCACCTGTACCTGAAAATGGTTTCCTAAGTAGGGTGAGTCAAAATCCAGTAGAGATATACAAACTATATATGAGAATTAACTAAAACATGAGCATCAGATAAATGTTGCAACATTCTTAACCAATACATATTATTTTAAGGTCATTCAACATAGATAGCCAATATCTTAATTCATTTCCATTCTTCTATTTCGAGTAAATCAATTAACCAAATTCATTATTATTAAAGCAACTAATATGAGAACTACAACTCAATGGTTTTATGTACGGGGAGCAAATATTCAGGCAAGCCCGTACTCCTTCTTCCAAGCTCCACTTCTATCCGATCACCTGCGTACACAAAGGCGGTGAGCTACCCGGCGGTGTGTGGCCGGAAAACCCCTCCGACGGTCAAGTTAGAACACACACCAGCGGATAGATAGAAGAGAAGGGAGAGAATTGTGTTTAGTGTTTATCTCACCAAAAATGTCCTGTGTTAAGCATGGGGGCGCAGACTTGCTATTATACCTTTTGCGCTCCAAATCTACTCCCAGTGATCTCTCGACACGTGGTTCTGCTATCCTATCTGTCAGCACAAATCTTGCTGAGCATCACCTAACCCAATTGCCAGCCCACTCTACGACAAAGATTTTCAAAATTGGTCAAACCTGCCAATCTACATCACCAAACAAAACTCGCTCGATAAAGATTTTTCAAAATTGGTCAAACCTGCCAATCTACTTCACCAAGCAAAACCAGCTCGATAAATATTTTTCAAGTTGGTCAAATCTGCCAACCTACTTCACCAAGCAAAACCCGCTCGACGAAATTTTTATAAGTTGGTTAAACCTGCCAACCTACTTTGCTTGACAAAGATTTTCAAAATTGATCAAACCTGCCAATCTGCTTCATCGAGCAAAACCCGCTTGATAAAGATTTTTCAAGTTGGTCAATACCTGTCAACTTATCTCTTGCCCAAACCAACTTGGCAAAGAGATAAAATTTGTAACCAAAAGGTAATGTGATTTATATTGCCCCCATGATCCATAAAGCGCGAACTCCATCTCAGCATATTTGACTCAAATAATAGTCTTCATCAATAAAAACTCGTATTTTTCAGATAATAAAAATCTGATATAATAATTTGATCTTCCATGTATTCGTGGTTGGAATAATAATGCATAAACTCCATACTCCATAGATAATAAAAATTCAGCACAATAAAATATCTTCATCCACAGAGTAATAATGCATAAAATCCATACTTTGGCTTATAGTATACAACTTTAGGTTGTATTATTGGAAAAGAATCATCCACAGTAAGGTCACACGAACGGGATTAATTTTGTCTTCTTCTATGAATTTCATCGATTCCCACAGACGGCGCCAATTGTACGGGCAAAGAAAAATCACATACTTGTTGATAAGCAAATCCAACAAAGAAGATGAATCAGCACCACCACGCTATTGCTATCTGCAAGGCAAAACACCCCCAGTCGTAGCCGGGGGCTCTCCGACGCCCAAGTCAGTCATTCAATATTATCAAAATATTTAATGAACTAATTCATAGAGAGAAATTGCGTACCTCAACCCATAAGGGTGTTGCCTATTTATAATATCCAATGACTTACCTCTCAAGTAATTTGAATGTTCCAGAAGTCCTATCCCAAACAATCTCCGGTTGTTCAGGACTTCTATATTAATAAGATTTCATATCCTGATAAGTTTTGCATAATATAAAACACTAATGCAGTGTTTGATAAGAATTTGATAACTGTCATATACATGATAATCCATAACCATGCCACGTGGCAATGCCTGGACCGACATAATTCTTGTGGTTATTTTTATTCCCTCTCATACACTAAGGAGTTTTTTAGTGCATTACATTAGAGTGTTACGTTGTTGAAGTGTTGCGTTCTTATTAGTAATATGAGATTTGTTCCAGAAAGATGAAATTCCAAAACTTCTATAGTGCGGATTGCCTAATGTGTAACTGCACATTTAGAGAAACCCACTTTTATCTCTCAAAAATTAAACCCAAATGTGTAAGTGACTACGCTTTTGTGTAATTTCCACTTTAATGGGACCTTTGGGTTTATAAGAAAAAAAAAGAAGACCAAACGGTTCACAAGATTACATTTTGGGATTTATTGGTGCTTTATCTTAAAAAAACTGACAACTTTTAAAAGCTTTCACTATTGAGGACCTTTTAATGTATATATATATATATATTTTTTTTTATCAACTTTTACTACTGGGTCAAAGAAATATCTTTTTCTACTTTTAACGATGAAGATTTATTTTTGTGGCTATTACGGGCCGGTTCTATTGATTAGACTTATTTATCTATAAGTCATGTTCATTTTTTTACCTATTAATATCCACAAAATGCCCTCTCTCACCTATAAGATCACTACTTTGGAATCCTATCACTGACAACTACCGACGATCACTTTTGGCTGTCGGAGACTAACTCCGGCCATCGATGACCACTTTCGACCGCCAGCGATCGCCTCTGGTCACCGTTTTTGACTACCAACGACCACCGTCGATCTCCAGCGACCACTATGGTTGCTATCTTTGACTGTCAGTGATCATTACCTCCAACCTCTAACAATAGTTTTTTGGTTAATTTTGATCTCTAATACATCACTACCACCACCATCCCTTAAATTTAGTAGTGAGAAGATAAAAGGAGAAGAATAATGAATGAGAGAGATAAGGAGTCCTTCCAAGAAGTTCTTATTATTCTTCACATTTGTAAATCAATGCAAAGAATCAAAGATAGATTCAATGATAATTTATCACTGACTGTTTATGAAAAAATTACAGAAGGAAAATCTACTCATCATTGTCATAGATTAACACAAGAAACAAAGACATATTTAGTAAGTTATCCCTAATATATTTAATCCTAGTTTGCAGCATGTTTGGTTTGAGAGAAACAAAGAGAGAAGGAAAGAGATAGAAAGATGCGAGATTTAGAGAATCACCGTTGCTTGGAGTCATTTGAAGTCGATTTCACCATGGAAATAGCTAGTCGGTGTAGGTCCAGAACATTTGAATTCACTAGAAAAATGGTAGATAGCGAAGATGATGGAGACGGAGATAATATAGCGATCTGGGCTTAGACTTGATCCATTTAACGCTTTTGAATTCGGGAAACCATGTCCGTAGCTATTGTTCACTCTCTTTCCTTGTTTTGGTTTTGTTCCCAGGGTCGACACCCATCTTGGTGGTGTCGACACTTGTCTTGATTTTTGGCCTCTAAGGTCGACACCGATCGGTGTGGTGTCGACACCTGTCTGGCTATGTTCTTGGAATTTGTTACTGAAATTTAGGGTCGACACCATGGGTTCCCAGGGTCGACCCTTCTCTTCTTGTGTTATTCTAGGTTGTCTACTAAAATATAGGGTTGACACCATTGCTTCCAAGGGTCGACCCTTGTCTGCTGCCAAACACAAGTGTCTCAGCTTTTCTTCTTGAGGGTCGACACCACTGTCACGAGGGTTGACCCTTGTGAGTTAGTTTCAACATTTTGTTCGTCTTGGGGCCTACTTTTTGGGGATTTTTGACTTGTTCTTTTCATTTGACTTTGGAGTAGTTATTTTATTAATACCTAGTCACTATAAATAGACCCCAAAACACTTTTCTTTCATTACTTCTCTTTTTCCCTCTCATCCGTGACTTTCCTCTCTCTCTCTCTCTCTCTAAACTCACTTTTTCTCACTTAGATCTTCAGATCTACTCACCTAGAGGTACCACCTCATCTTGGTGCTTTGAAATAGATTATAGATTGGGTCAATGGCCTTTTTTTGATCCAAGAGGTTCGTGGTTTCACTAACTTTGAGTTTTTCGAGTTCTTCTCTTCCACTTTTCTAAGCTTGAGGTAGGGATTCTCTGCACGTCTTGATGCAAGAGGGGAATGTGGTAGCTTATGACTCACGTAAGTTGAAAACAAACAAGAGAAACTACACTATACATGACTTAGAGCTAGCAGCGGTGATCTTTGCTTTGAAGGTTTGGAGACATTATTTGTATGGTGAGAAGTTTGAGGTATTCTCTAATCATAAGAGTTTGAAGTACTTATTTTCACAAAAAGATCTGAACTTAGGGTAAAGAAGGTGGATGGAGTTTATGGAGGACTATGATTTTGAGTTGTATTACCATCTGGGGAAAGCCAACGTAGTGGCTGATGCCATAAATAGAAAATCCTTTAGCAGTGTAGGGAGTATTGCCATCTGGAAATAGGAGATGTTGGGTGCTATTAGCGAGTTAGACTTGCACCTTGGTGAGTTCGTTGAGACAGCAGCTTTGTTTTCGGTAGTTGCACAACCTATGCTTATGAGTTGAGAAGATATCTAGTGGAAAGATGGAGAAGGGCTTGAACGCGTATTTTGACTCGAGTGTTAGATACCTTGACCGTCTTTTCGTGCCGGAGCCTTGTCGAGAGGAGGTACTCCTAGAGTTTCACCATTCACGCCTTGCGGTACATCGGGGAGGCACAAAGATGAATCACGACCTTAATCGCCAGTTTTGGTGGAAGGAGATGAAGAAGGATGTAGTCGTGTTTGTGTCGAGATGCCTTACTTGTCAGCAAGTGAAGGCCGAGCATTAGAGACCAGCAGGTTTGTTGTAACCCTTACCTATAGCCGAGTGGAAGTGGGAGCTTGTCACGATGGATTTTGTTGTGGGTCTTCCGAGGACTCAACGGAATAATGATGCCATTTGGGTGGTAGTTAGCCAACTGATCAAGTTAGTGCACTTTGTACCTATGTGCATGAGTGACTTGGTAGATTATCTAGTCGACCTTTACATTAGGGACAGTGTTCCACTTCATGGGGTCTTGGTGATGATCGTCTTGGATATAGATTTGCGTTTCACAGCTCAGTTATGGCAGAGCCTGCAAAATCTTTTAGGCACTAAGTTGACTTTTAGCACTGCTTATCATCCTCAAACTGACGGACAGTCAGAGCGTACTATCCAAATCCTTGAGGATATGCTTCGGGGTTGTGTTCTTGACTTTAAGGGGTCGTGGGAGAGACATTTGCCCTTAGTGAAATTTGCCTATAATAATAGCTTTCAGGCGAGCATTGGCATGGCACCTTTTGAGGCCTTGTATGCCCGACCACGTAGATCTCCTGTGTGTTGAGCCGAAGTAGGTGATGCACCTATGTTAGGTCCTAAGTTAGTCCGGGAAACGACGGAGAAAGTTGCGCTTATTTGTAAGAGGTTGGTTATAGCTTAGAGTCGTCAGAAGAGCTATGTCGACTGTAGGAGGAGACCATTGTCCTTTGAGGTAGGATATCACGTCTTTTTGAAAATATCACCTAGACGGGGTTTGATGAGGTTTGGGAAGAGTGGGAAGTTGCCTCCTAGGTTTATTAGGCCTTTTGAGATCCTAGAGCGGATTGGGGAGGTAGCCTACCATTTGGCCTTGCCGCCACAGCTTTTCGGGGTTCATGACGTGTTTCATATCTGTATGCTCCGAAAGTACGATTCGGATCCATCGCACGTGTTGGATTGCCGTGAGAAGTATCTGGACCTATTTGTTGACGTTTGAACCTATTTGTTCATGACGTGTTTCATATCTGTATGCTCCGAAAGTATGATTCGGATCCATCGCACGTGTTGGATTGCCGTGAGAAGTATCTGGACCTATTTGTTGACGTTTGAACCTATATAAAAAATCTTGTCGTATTAATGTAATATAAACATTGTATATGTTTTAAAAATGTGAATTGGATATTCAGTAATGGGCATGTGTTTATCTCGGTGATGAGAATGAAAGACTGGTGGATGCGTCATGGTGATGAAATTGAATTGCTATCAGTGTTGTAGTTGATTTAATTACGAGTTTTGTTGTTGATTTAAAATTTCGGGGACGAAATTCCTTAAGGGAGGAGGTTATAGCGATTCGAGCTTAGACCCGACCCATTTAATGCTTTTGAATCCGGGAAACCATGTTTGTAGCTATTGTTCACTCTTTCTTTTTGTTTTGGTTCTGCTCCCAGGGTCGACACCCATCTTGGTGGTGTTGACACTTGTCCTAATTTTTGGCCTCTAGGTCGACATCGATCGGGGTGGTGTCGACACCTATCTGCTGTGTTCCTGTAATTCGCTACTGAAATTTAGGGTCGACACCATGGGTTTCCAGGGTCGACCCTTCTCTTCTTATGTTATTCTGGGTTGTCTACTGAAATATAGGGTTGACGCCACTGCTTCCAAGGGTAGACCTTTGTCTGCTGCCAAACACAAGTGTCTCAGCTTTTCTTCTTAAGGTCAACACCACTGTTGCGAGGCTTGACCCCTGTGAGTCAGTTTCAACATTTTGTTTGGCTTGGGCACTACTTTTTGGAGATTTTTGACTTGTTCTTTTCATTTGACTTTGGAGCAATTATTTTATTAATACCTAGTCACTATAAATAAACCCCAAAACACTTTTCTATCTTTCATTACTTCTCTTTTTTCCTCTCACCAGTGACTTTCCTCTCTTTCTCTCTAAACTCACTTTTTCTCACTTAGATCTTCAGATCTACTCACCGAGAGGTAACCACCTCATCTTGGTCCTTTGAAATAGATTATAGATCAGGTCAAGGGCCTTTTTTTGATCCAAGAGGTTCGTGGTTTCACCAACTTTGAGTTTTCTGAGTTCTTTTCTTCCACTCTTGTAAGCTTGAGGTAGGGATTCTCTGCACGTTCTTATGAGTTTTAACTTAGTGATTTGTTTTTATGAAACCACTTTATGAAAGAAATGAGTTTTTGGTTTGAAATCAAAAGGAGGGGTTTTCAAATGGTTTACTAGGAATGGTTGTGGATCTATGTGTATAAATGAAATATGTTGAGAAATGGGTTTTACCTTGAAAATTGATTCATAAAGGGAAGAGGGTTTTCCCTAGAAGTCACAAATGTTGATTTTTGTATTGATAAATGGAAATGATGTCAAATTGTGAAATTGGGTTGATGTTGACAAGGATGGTGGAGTTGAGTATGCATTACCACTCACATCTTGAAATTTGAAAAGTTTATCTTTATGGAATTTATTTATCTGTTTAGAGATTTCTATTTTGAGCTATCGGTGGAGGATAGCTATGATTGTTGTAGAAATTACATGAGGACTAGGGGAATTGAAATTATTTCCCATTTATTTGCATCTGTCATTGTTGCACATTAACACATCGAAAATGCTTATTGTTTTGAGAAAAATGGCGAATACTTAGTAAATCTGGGTAAGGGGTGTGGTTACAATGCTAAGTTAGCCTGTGTGTCCTTGGTGAAAGACCAGAAACCTGTGTGGATAGGCGTCGAGCCTTAAGGTTAATACTGATAAAAATGACAAATTGGTAGTACTTGTATAGTCTACTTGCAGACACGTATCTAGAGATTCACAGAGTTGTATTCACAGTCCTGTTTTCTGTTGAAGGGAAATGTTTTAATTAATTATGATATAAATCTAGCATTGAATGGTTTTGAAACCAAACCAAACCAAACCAAACCTTGAGTCCCATCAAATGGGGTCGGCTATATGAATCATTCTTCTCCATGCGGCCCTATCAAAGGCCATTTTGTTAGTCAAATTAAATAGATCCATATCTCTATTTACAACGTTAGCCAACGTGAATCTAGGCCTACCCCGAACCCTAACACTCCCCTCTACTGTTACAGCATCACATCTCTTCACTACTGCCTCTGTTGGTCTCCGTTGAATGTGACCAAACCATCTCAATCGATTCTCTCTCAAATTATCTTCTATCGGTGCTACTCCTACCCATTTCCGAATACACTCATTCCTAATTCTGTCTTGTCTAGTCTTGCCACACATCCATTTTAGCATCCTCATTGCAGCCACACTCATCTTATCTACATGTTGTTTCTTGGTTGCCTAATACTTTGTCCCATACAACATCGCTGGTCTAATAGCCATTCTATAGAACTTACCTTTTATTCTAGTGGGAATTCGTTTATTGCACAGCACTCCAGACGCACTTCTCCACTTACACCATCCCGCCTTAATGCTATGGGTCACATCCACATCAATCTCACCCGCTGTTGTGATAATCGACCCTAAATAACGAAAATGTTCACTCTTAGGCAGTTCTTGGTTCTCAATCTTCACTTCTCCTCTACTTTCATTATTATTGTTACTAAATTTACACTCCACGTACTCTGTCTTAGTTCTGCTTATTTGGAATCCTTTCGATTCAAGAGTTTTTCTCCAAATCTCCAACTTTGTGTTAACTCCTTCTTTAGTCTCATCCGCTAGCACGATATCGTCTGCAAAAAGTATACACCATGGCACGTCATCCTGAATATTTCTCGTTAACTCATCCATAACTAAAGCAAAAAGATAAGGGCTTAAGGTAGATCCTTGGTGTAACTCAACAGTGATAGGAAATTTATTTGTCTCTTCAAGCGATCTAATAGTGGTCACCACCCCTTCATCTATGTCCCTAATCACATCAATGTAACCTTTTGTCACCCCTTTCTCTCTAACAGCCACCATATTATATCTCGGGGCACTCTATCATATGTTTTCTCAAGGTCGATAAACACCATATGAATGCCTTTTTTCATTTCTCTATACTTTTCTATTACTCTCCTCAAAAGATAAATCGCTTCCATTGTTGATGTAGCACTTGGGCCCTTTTAAAACTTTTGGGAAGTGTATTTGAATCTTGTATTATGTTTTGGGAATCTTTGGTGTTGTTGTATCTTGGTTTTCGATGAGTGAAAATTTATTTAAACTTGTTGGGATTGCTCGTTCACGCTCTTTCGCGTTGAAAAGTTGTTTGGAAACTTGAAAATCATGTTCTGGGGTCGACACCAAAGCTGGGAAGGGTCGATCCTTGTTCTGAAATTGCCCACTGCATTATGATGTCGACACCAGCCTGGGGAAGGGTCGACATCTGCAGTGCAATCACACTTAGTGTTCCAGATTTCTTCTTAGGTGTCGACACCTGTGTTGTGAAGGGTCGACACCTGCGACTTTTTCCCAGCTTTTTCTCACAGTTTGGACCTACCTTTTTGGGGATATTTTGACTAGATATTTTGAGTTGACTTTGGGGCTTATATCTATTTTGACCTAGTACTATATAAAGGTTCTCACTTGACCTTTTCTTTCACTTTTTCTTCCCTTTCCTCTCTCCAAACCGTGAAACACCTTCTCTCTCTCTCAAAAGGTACTTTTTACTCAAAGATCCTTAGATCTACTTGTTTGAAGACCTCTACTCACCTTGTTCCTTTGAGATAAAGTGTAGAGCTTGTCGAGGGCTTCATTGTGATCGGAGCAAAGCTTGGTTTCTCTTCCGTCGACTTTTGGATTTTTCTTCCTTCTCCATTTGAGCTCCTAAGCTTAAGGTAGGGATTTCCTTGTTCTTTTTCAATACTTCGTCTATAGATAGACATGTGGTAGTTTTGTATTGCATGAAAATCATATCCACGTTGGATTTGTTTGGAAATCATGAGAAGGAACCTAGGGTTGGTTATTTGAAAATGATTACCTTATCATTGATGGTTGTTTTGGGCTAATTAGAGTGTAAATTAGCATGCTATAGTTGAAAGAAGAAAAAACTCTAAATTATATTTTGATTTGGTAAATTAAAATGGAGGTTAGTTAACCTATGTTGTAAATCTCTATTGTTATTGTGAGTTGGGTGAAGGTGTTAATGCCTAAGGGATTAACCATGGCTGTGGAATGGGTTTGAAATGAATATAATGGACTAATATGAGTTATGGCTTTATTATCCAAGGATTTGGTTTTGTGACAACAAAAAGGACGGAGTTGGTTTTGTGAAAACAAAAGGAAATGGAACTTGTTTTGTGAAATGGGAAAAGTATTTTTGAAATACGTATGAAAATTGGATTGTTGTTTCTTGAGTGTTGAACACACACATGTGAGGGATTGTATCTTTAACTACCATGTTAATGTTGTTGTTGGGTTTGTGGTCTCATAGTAATTGAGTCTTTAATAGATGTACTAAATATTTGCATCTAGAGGTTTTGTCCTTGGTCATCGGTGGAGGATGACACGGATGTGTTGGATTGTTGTGTATGCATTACACCACTGTTGATTGAGCATTGTATGTGATGAAATGCTGAGATACATTATATATGTATACTTGCTCGGGAGAAATTAATTATGTGTTCATATACTTTAACACATTGCTTGTATCTTGATGGTTTATGTATATGTGTTATACATGTTAGTTATGCCCTGTTGTATGTTGGTTGGTGGTGTCATACCTTGCGCTCAAAATCAGAGGTACCGTGACCTTCCAGCTAGCGCCTGGAGAACTGACTGCGCTAAGAATCTAAGGTACTACACCCTTCCAGCTAGCGCCTGGTAAACTGGTACGTTGTTGTGAGAGGTGTATCTTTGGCTTACTACGCACATAGCTGGTAGAGCAAAGTTTTGTTGTTGTAGTTCCATTGTATCTGAGAATATCATGGATTTGGTTGGTTACAGTTTCGGAGGGCCAAGTTACCTCATTGGTTGATTATATACATGTTAGTGAGTTGTTACCTCCCTTCTTATAAAGATATGCATGTATAGTTATGATTGTATTGGGAATGAACCAAAATGTCATTTTGTCATTTGGAAAGTGTGAAGGAGAACAACTTTTTAAAAATATGTTTTGAAAAGGCACATCTGTTGTATGTATGGAAAATGGAAGAAAGTAATGGGCTTAGTGAAATTATTTCCTAAGTAATTGTTAATGTTATGAAAGATCGGGAACGGGGGTTAATGAAAGAGAAAAAAAAAAAGGAAAGATGAATTGCCTATGGCGTTGATTGATATGGTTGTTTTCGAGAAAAGTTCATACTTATGTATATTTTGTATAAACTGTCACATTACTATTCTAGTATGAGATTGAGCATCCATGATCATAGCTATCTGTAAGTTGTTATTGTTGAGGGCCATGTTGAGATCCCTACTGGACTATATGTTCATCCCACGTTGTTAAATCTTTTTCAGGTGTAGAGCAGGATGTGCTACAAGATTTGGATCTTTTTATTTGTTGGCCACGGGGCCTCTATTGTATTGGCGGAATGCCGTATGTGTAAAAGGGTTGTACCCTTCTTCTTGATTAATTAAGTGATGTAAGCCCAAGAGCAATTTATTCAGCATGCTTATGTTATTTTCACTTTGCATACGAATGAGAGTGTTGTTATTCACTTCTACGAGTTGAATGTATGAGTTTATTTCCGCAAGTTATCTCTGAAATGAAATTAAGTCAATGAATTTGGTAATACTTCGAGTAAATAAAAATGGGGCGTGACAGTTGACTTACCAGGCATAAACCTAAATTGATTTTTTGACACCTCTGTTATATCTCGCAATCGGCGTTCCATTCCATCACCCTCTCCCACACTTTCATTATATGACACATTAGCTTGATTCCTCTATAGTTGTTACAATTCTGGACATCTTCTTTATTCTTATATATTGGCACTAAAATACCCTTCCTAGACTCATCTGGCATGTTCCCAGTCAACAAAATTTTGCTAAACAACCTAGTCAACCAAGCAACCCCCTTTTTACCCAAGCACTCCCAAGCTTCAATAGGGATATCATCGGGTCCTAAAGCCTTATTTGATTTCATCTTCTTAAGTGCAATCTCCACTTTAAAGTTCCTAATCCTGTGATAAAACCTATAGTCTTGTTTTATCGTATTACTGGCCATTTCTTCCCCTATTCTCGTACCTCCATGTTCCTCATTTAATAGTTTCACAAAATAGCTCTTCCATCTTTCCTTAATCTCTTTATCCTTCACCAATACCTTAGAATCCTCACTCTTGATACACTTAACTTGATTAAAATCTCTTGTTTTCCTCTCTCGTATCTTAGCAAGTTTGTATAGCCTCTTTTCTCCCTCTTTACTATCCAGTCTAGTGTATAGGTCATCATAAGCTTTCAACTTCGCCTCTCACTACTTTTTTGACCTCCTTATTAGCCAATCTATAGTTCTTAAGGTTTTTCTCAGTTCTATCCTTTTGCCACTTTTTAAAACACTCTTTTTTTGCCTTAACTACCGCTTGAACCTCTTCCTTCCACCACCAAGTTTCCCTAGAGCTAGGTCCTATCCCTTTCGACTCTCCAAGCACTTCCCTTGAGATTCTCTTCATACAATTGGCCATCGAGTTCCATATAGTGTTAGCATCATCTTCCAGGTCTCAAGTACCTTCCTTATCCATTCTATTCTTAATTATTTCTAGTTTATCCCCTTTTAGGTCCCACCATCTTGTTCTACGACGCCCACCATCCTTCCTAGCTTGGTATTGCCCTCTAAAATATAAATCTAGTACCAAAATCCTATGTTGAGAGGTCAGGCTCTCTCCAGGAATCACCTTACAATCATTGCATTTTAGGCGGTTCATTTTTCTTACTAAGAAGTAATCTATTTGGCTATTAACTGACCCACTCTTAAAAGTTATCAAATGCTCATCCCTCTTCTTATACATAGTATTGGCCACCACCAGGTCAGAAGCCAATGCAAAATCTAAGATACTCTCTCCAGCCTCATTTCTGTCACCAAAACCATATCCACCATGCACCCTTTCATAGCCTAGTTTATCTATGCCTACATGGCCATTAAAATCTCCACCTATAACCAAGTTCTCTCCTACGGGTATCTCCTGTAAGATCTCATCCATTTGCTCCCAAAACTCCCTCTTAGTCTGATCATCTAATCCTACTTGAGGGGCGTATGCACTAATAACGTTCACTATATTCCCTCCAATAACTAGTTTAACTAACATAATCCTATCCCTTTTCCTAATGACCGCCACTACATTCTCCACCAGACCCTTGACAATTATGATTCCTACCCCATTCCTACATTTGTCCTTACCACTATAATACAGTTTAAAACCGGTATCCTCAATTTCCCTAGCTTTCTCACCCGTCCACTTAGTTTCTTGTACGCAAGCTGTACTAACTCTCCTCCTAATCATAGCATCTACCAATTCCATCGTCTTACCAGTTAAGGTTCCTATATTCCAAGTGGCTACCCTAAATCTGTATTCTTGAACTAGCTTTTTTACCTGTGCTCGTCCAGGAAAACACGAGAACCTTTGCCCATTTTTCACTGCACTCAGGCGTCGATGCGGCGCCCCTTGCTTACTTTTCAAAACACTCGGAGGCAGGCGCAATGCATTACTTGAGGGTAACGACCTAGCATTTAAACGATTCAAAGTAGGATTCATTTTCATAAGGGATCTGAACGGCTTTTTTTATGTGTTGGCTGTCGGCTACCTAACACACAACCCTTCTCCTTAACCCGGGCTTGGGACCGGTGGAGTTGTTAACAACCCCGGCGGAGTTCATTGCATGGTTTTGGAAGAGATATAAAATATTTTGGCACGAGTATTGCATATGTATTCACCTTATAACTCTGTTAAGATTCATATACTGTGTTGGATTATTTCTACAGGGCTTTGGCTCACCCTATGTAGGAAAACCATTTTAGGTGCTGATGATATGCCTCCACCAAGACAATAGCTTGGGAGGACTTAGAGCGAGAGCTTCATTTTGTTTAATTGTGTATTTATTTTTTTGTACAAGCTTAGGGCTTTATTTGTAGAGGAAACATCATTTTTCCCTCCAAACTATTACGCATTTTTCATGTTGACCCCTATACTTCGATTTATTTCAATTTAGTACCTGAACTTTCCACAAATTGATCAATTAGACCCTTGTTGTCACCTTCCGTCCATAATTGGACGGAATGTGATAAGCTGTCCCCTTGAACTATCTTTTGGAGGGAATATAAGAGGGTTTCCCGCCATATGCAACCTTTCCATTCTACTATATAATAGAGGCAAGTTCCCAAAAAAAAAAAAAAGAGCATCTTTTCGGTAGTGAGAGAGAATGAGGAATAAAGGGTCAAGAAATCAGGGAAGATCGAGCTCAACTGAAGGAAGATGGAGTTCAAGTAACACAGAAGACCTGAGATGCATTTTTTTTGGAAGACAAAGGGTGATACAAACATCATGGACTGATGCAAATCTTGGTAGGAGGTTCCTCAGTTGTCCCACTAATGGTTGTAATCAGTTCACTTGGGTAGACCCACCTATGTGCTCACGGGTAGTGCAAATCATCCCTGGGCTGTTGAAGAAGGTCAATAAGCTAGAAGCAAGATTACAGACAAGGAATAGAAGAGAGAGAAAGCTATGGATATGCTTGGTTGCCTCATGGTGCATCATTTTATCAATGTGGCTTGTAATGTAGTGTAAGAAAGAATGTAATAGGGGGGGACTATTATGAATGAATGAATGTAATGGGGGGAAATATTATGAATGAAATGTAATGAGGGAAGTATTTTGAATGAAAATTTTAGATTTTGTGTTAAGGTTTTACTCTTAAAAAAAACAGAGCTCACAACATTTGTTTGTCTCTTAAAAAATAATTTGTGTTCACCCTTAAAAAAACAGGGCATTATCATTTAATTAAAAAAAAAAGTGGCACTGTGTGTTACTTTAACCATTTGTCATCCATCCATCAAAAAACTAATTGGTGGCCTCTTTGAATGGCTCCTTGGCAACCAATGAATAAAATACCTATCATTGGCATCCATTCATCAAATGGCAACCAATGAATAAAAAACCTATCACTGGCATCCATCCATCAAATGATATTCATTCAATGAATAAAAAACCTATCAGTGGCATTCATTCAAAACACACAATTAGAATTCATCCATCTAATGGCAACCAAAACCAACACAAGCTACATTTACATAGAAATGAGTACCATCCTTTAAAATAGAGCATTATGCACAAAAGCAACATTTATAAATTTGTCATTCAAGTTTTCAAAACACACAATTGTTTGTGACAACCAAAATACTACATTTACATAGTTAACAAGTTCAGGGCAACCATTCCAAACAAAAAATCATTACATGTACAAAAAGCCCCAATGAGAAAGTCATGTAGATGCTTCCTTTTTCTATCCCCAAAAAAAAAAAAAAAATTCAATCTTCTGTGCAATGGATGCTTCCTACTTCCAATCTCCAGGTGCTCCCTTTTTCTGTCCAGTGGATGTTGTTTTAAGACCACTAGCATTGTACACTAGCTTGTCTTTCCACATCAGTCGACCCTCATTTGGTGTGCTGGTTGAACTCATTGGAGATGGAGTTGACTGGCTTTCTTGTACCACTCTTCTTTTAACCTGCAATAAGATTGAATTATCCACAATTAAACAAAATCAAATATAGGACAGTTAAGTTACTATTTAAAATATTAAAAAAAAAAAAAGAAAAGGAAAGAACACTGACAGCCAGTTTCTTCTGTCTCATGTGTCTCTTAACCTCAGGTGCTTTTACAGTTAATTGACTCTAAGGTTGGCTTTGTTCAGTTTGGCTCCCCTGAAGTTGGCTTGGTTCAGTTTGGTTCCCCTAAGGTTGGCTTTCTTGCATATAGCTGAATCTGCCCTTGACCTTGCAACTTCCCCTATTGTGTCCCATCTTTCCACAATTATTACAAGTGATTTTAGTGCCTTGCCTTTCTAGCTTTGTGCCTTGAATTGGTGCCTCAATCCTTTCTTTTATTTTGTTTAGACCTCCCAACTCTCTTTTTCACATCAGGTGGCAGCACCTTTGCATAGTCAGTTCTTGGCCACATTTCTCTACCATTAATAGGACTCAACATATTTTCATAGATATTCAGATAAGTCTCCCCTTGTAGTACTGATGAACATATTTTTCTGGTTCTTGACCCAAAAAATTTGTAGCAGCCACAACATGGGCACATGGAATGCCTGACAGATCCCACTTCCTGCAGCCAGAAGTCCAAGCTTGCAAGTCCAGCTTGTATTGCTCACCATATGGCCCTACAACCTCAAATTGTTCCCATAATTATTACAAGTGATTTCAGTGCCTTGTCTTCCTAGCTTTGTGCCTTGAATTGGTGTCTCACTCTCCTTTTTTTTATTTTGTTTAGGCCTCCCAGCTCTCTTTTTCACATCAGGTAGCAGCACCTTTACACACTCAATTCTTGGCCACATTTCTCTACCATTAATAGGACTCAACATATTGTCGTAGATCTTCAGATAAGTCTCCACCTTGTAGTACTGATGAACATATTTTTTTGGTTCTTGACCGAAGAAATTTGCAGCAGCCACAACATGGGCACATGGAATGCTTGACAGATCCCACTTCCTGTCAAGTCCAAGCTTACAAGTCCAGCTTGTATTGCTCACCATATGGCTCTATAACCTCAAATTGCTCATTGCCATTCCATCTAAGAATCCATCCAGCTGCATCCACTTTTATTTTCTCCAAATGATTTTAATCTTAAGACATATAGGGCCATTGTGTCTTTGCATTGTATCTCTTCTTTTTTGAACTGTTTCCATCAATAACAACGTAATCTTCTCTAACATTGTAACTACAGGTTTACTCCTAGCTTCCAAGATGCTTGAATTGAAGCACTCACATAGATTGTTTAGCAAAAGGTCACACTTTGGAAAAGTGTTGAAGTGGCTCCTACTCCAATGAGTTGATGGTCTTTTAACTAACCAATCATATACCTTGCAATCAACTTCTTTAATCTCTGCCATCACTCTGGTAAATGCAGGAACAGTTGTTGCCTTTGCAGCTTTCCACAAAAAATCTTTTAAAACAAACCCCTTGTGTTCACCCTTAAAATTGTTGTACAAATGCCTCACACAAAACCTATGTAAAGCATTTGGGAACACCTCAGCCACTGCATCAATTAAACCCTTTTGTTTATCATTCATGAAGGTACAACAATGAGAGTTTACAATATTCAGATCATGTCTTAGTAGCTCTAGAAACCACAACCATGTTTTTTTCTTCTCTTTCTCAATAATTGCATAGGCAAATGGAAATATGCAATTGTTTACATCTATCCTAATAGCTTCATACAGTACATCATCATCAGAAAATCCATAGTCACTATCCTCATATTTCTCAGACTCATCAGGTGAGGAAGAGTCCGAGAGATTAGGATCATAGTCATCACTATCTTCCTCTTCTGTTACCTGTATATCTACATGTACTCCCTTTCTTTAACTTCTTTTTGCACTTGACCCTACTTGATTAACTTGGGCATCTATAACACCATCTATTCCTAAACAACATACATAAACCTCTACTACTCTGTTTCCATCCACAAGTGTCTCCATCCTCATTACATCTTGATCAATGTTAATTAACTCTAACCCAACACAATAATTAACCTTATAGTAATAGATGTCACATCCAGTGCAACCTACTTCCTTGGCCATATTGTCCAACTCCACAAGTGATATCTCATCAGAATTAGAAAAGTCAAAATAGTTGATAAATCCACCACTATAAACCCTCTAAGGATTATAACTAACCAAACCCCTATGATGCATTTTGATTGTGAAATAACAAGATCCTTTCTTCGCATTTTTAAATGAAAAAATATGCTATTATCGACTAATTATACTAATAAATAAATAAAAATAGTATTAAACTACTATTACAATAAGACAGTTCCAATTGAAGAAATCCATGTATGAATACATTTATAAAATTAAAAAAAAAAACTATGTTGTCTGTATTCTTGGTAAATTGATTTTTAATAAGGATTACATAATACATGAGTTTCTTTTAATGACTGATTAAACTAAAGCTAATCAAGTATTACACTATTCAAGTAAAACAATTACGATTAAACAAATCCTTTTGAAAGAAAAACAGACAAAGATGTATTCTAAAAAATGCCAAATCAAAATAGTATTATATCATAAATTGATTTTTCATAATCATTAGCTTCAAAATTAAACAAATATTAAAAGTAAATACCATAAACAATTAGTCGATTACTTTGCTTTCGAACCTAACCTATGATTCAATGTTAGTTCGTGCCCTTCGTTCAATGATGAACTTTGATTTTGATTTCGAATAAGGAATTTCAAAACCCTAAAACCGATTTTGATCCCAACGAAGCCCTAGTTGAACTGTCTATCACACCAACTTATTTTGTAAGGAAACCCTCTTATATTCCCTCCAAAAGATAGTTTAGGGGGACAACTCATCACATTCTGTCCAATTGTGAACGGAAAGTGATGGCAGGGGTCTGATTAATCAATTTGTAGAAACTTCAGGTACTAAATTGAAATAAATCGAAGTATGGGGGTCAACGTAAAAAACGCGTGATAGTTTGAGGGGCAAAATGATATTTTCTCTTATTTGTATTGAGTTTAAACTCGCTTTTGTTGTAACCAAGTATTTTCTTGGAAAGCTGTAAGCCTTTAGGGTTGTTTAACTTGTGTTTCATATCTTTAACATGTAACACATGCTATAGATTCAGGGTTGGGGCTTTTGAATGTATAACTACATGTTTTGTATTATGAGATCATATGGAATGGAAGGGTTAATGTATTTATAATGGTATGATTATTCATTAATATAGTGGATGGTTTCATTGTTATTATTTTGGGGCGTTACAGATAGAGGATAATGGCAACGATGACGATGCATCTGTGATGGTGGAGTGTAGATCGGCGACATGGATTAGAGATGGTGAAGTGTAGATAAGAGATGGTTGTGAATAGTAGTGGTGGTAATGGTGGCTAGTGAAGGTGGCGATAGTCTGTGATGGGCGGTGATAGTCAATGATGGGTGTGGGTGACGGTGGCAGTGGCAGTGGCGGGTGGACGACTATAGTGACGGTGGCAGTGGCAGTGGCGGGTGGACGACTATAGTGACAATGGTGGTGTGGCGACTGTGGTGGTTTGAAGCTCTTTAGAGAAATGGTGTAGAGAGAGATGAGGAAGAAGAGTTTTCTGGAAAAATGGTAGAAAGATAAAGAAGATGACAAAAAAAGAGAAAATTAATGAGAACTAATAAATTCAATGAGGATAGTATAGGCATTTTAGGATTTAATGGTGCATTTAAAAAGTCAATAGGACTCAATGATATTTAAGTCCACTTAATGCAACTGAACCGTAACTAATCCTTTATTTTTTGTCCTACAATTTGTCTTTACTAGACTTTAGGGAAAGGTTATTTTTTCAAAGAAATGTTATACAAAATTTATTAAAAATATTTGAAACCCTTTAAAAAAAATTCTTAATTTGGCCCACAATATTTGTCACTCTTAATCATATAGAGCACAATTCCCCACTCACATCATTATAGATATAAAATTATGAGTTTTTAACATTTTTCAATGACATCTCATCCATTATCCCAATTCTTTCAAGCTTTTTTGGTAACTTTTATATTTACAATTTCTATTTATATTTACAAAATTTTTAAAAATTAAAAATAAAAACTTGTTTGCTTCCTGAATTAGTTTTTAAAAAATTGTAAACACAAAAAGGTTAATTTCACTTGCTTATCAAAAATTACTAAACAATTTTATTTTTTTTTTTTGACCAACAACCATTCCTTATTGCAACTGTCTACTATCATTGATTTACCTTCGCCAACCACCTTCGGCTACCACCTCCCTCAACCGCCAACCACCTCCCATCAATAGTAATCATCTTTGACCACCACCTCTTATTGAAAATTTCCTTACGTGGTTGACTGGTCACCATTTCTAACCATCAACAATTACTTTCAGCCATCACTTCATGTGGCAAGCAACCACTTCTGACCGTCGCTAGCCATCTCCGCCCATTATCTTTGACCGTCAACAACTACCTTTTCTTACTTGTTTTCAAAACAAAATTTTTAAAAACTTGTATACCAAGGAAAATGCTATTGTGTACACCATATGCACCCTACTATAAATGTATAACTTTGCCACAAAATTTTGTAACATTAACTACAAAATGCGTAACCTCGTTAGAAATTGACATGACAAAATATCTAAAATTTTGTGATTGATGTTGCAAAAGTTTGTGACTTGGCGACGACATTTTTTGTTACACCAATTTGTGACAAGATTATGCATTTTATGGTTAATGTTACGAAATTTTATGATAAAATTATATATTTGTGGTAGGAGTGCATATGGTATACAACCTTAAAAAGGTGCACACCATAGGAGAACCCATGTATCAAATATGTTTTTTGTTTTAGTTTTTACTAATATATATATATATATATATGTAAACATGTTTAGCATTTTTTTTTTATAAACTAGTTGGACCCCACGCGCTCTGCGCGTGCGGGTCACACTATAGTTGATTGAGAATAAGAAGCATCACAATGTATAATATTATTAAGGTATTTTTAGATAATTCTTAGGTCGTAATATCAATTAGCAAATAAAAAAGGAACATTTATTAATCAGTTCTATTAACTGGATTTATCCCTATTGACAATTTTATCATTGTAAATTTATTCATATAAAGAAGAGCGATTAATAATTTATCAATAGGATTTAACGGATAATAAATTTCAAAAATAGGGTTTATTGGTGATTTATCTTGAAAAAAATTGCAAATAAGAAAATCACATATTAGAATGTCTTGTTTGATAGATGGTTTAACGATAAAAATATGTAATTTTGTTTGATTGGTGTTGTTCATTGATTGCTTGCTTGAGTGATTAGGTTGAATGAATATAACCAGAGCAATTGAAATGTGTGCATGGAAAATATTGAGTTAATTTGAATATATAATTAATTAATGTTTTTGGGGGTAAACATTATTAAAAAGATATTTTACGAAAACAATAAATAAATCTAGTAAGTATTGTTTTTTTCTTTTCTAAAAATATATATTACATTCTCTTGTATTAATAAAATATTTCAGTGTTCAATTCCAAAACAAATTGGTTCCAAACAGAGTGTTCAGGTCTTGTAATGAATATTAAAAAAACAAACCAACTCTATCATCACCTAACATGTTGTGTGGTATCTTATTTTTATTATACACTCCAATTAAAAAGTAAAATATTTGTTTGATTCTGCTACGTTAAATTCATAAGAGATGAAGAAAATAAATGAAGAGAAAATTTTCTATAGCAAAAAATTAAAGAAAAGAAATATGTTTTGCCCAGCTTTACCTCTGTTTCATCGGTGACCTAGAACTATAGATTGAGATCCACCAAGTAGCTGGAGTACCTAATTGAACTGTTTTTGCGAGGCTGCGTACCATCTTCCAAATCCACAAGCAATCTCCCCCTTTTCTGACCCACTTATAATACATGACATGTTTAACAACAAATATTTAGAAACAACAACACACAAACTTTAGACGATCGCTCAATTGACATAAATCTACAACCAACAACCTTCAAGGCTCCATCTATTGATGGGTTGCAATGACGCACTGGAATTTATGTTGTCTTGAGTGAAATAAGCTTCGAGTAATTGGGTTCTTCATCAAAATTCATATTGGTCGCCATCTCAAGAAATTGTTGAAAAGGGGGAGGACATAAGGAACCAAGCATGGGGGAGTACCCATTTTCTTTTTACAAACAAGGAATCCTTTATTCTCACCCCGTAACCCAAGAATATACCATAATTTGTAGTCAAAGCAAAAAATACATGTAATTCTCTGACATGTCATTTATGATGGTATCAAATTACTTTCCTCGCTGAAAGAGTAAAACTTAACAAGAAACTCAAGGGGGTGTAGCACTTTGGTAAGACTTTGGAACATAAGCTAGGTTCCACTCTCTTCAGGGCCAACCACTAGGGCGGCAACACATATAGTTAGTAGGACGAACCTTCTAGGCCTGGGCAAACCGTACCCAGTGTCAGAAGTGTGGGTTTGAATCCCGGCCTGTGTGCAAGTCCATGACTTACCACTACATAGTTGAGTGGCCCTACTATGTACCAACCACCTAAGGTGACCTTTGGGGCCTCGACTTCTTATAGGGTCTAACCCTAGAGGTTACCCACAGGTTACCCCTTTTTTTTTTTTTTTTTTTTAACGCTTAACAAGAAACTTATGAGGCAAGTTATGTAGGCCAATCTATAAACTAACTCCCCAAAAAAGCCACCCAAAAATTAAGATAAATAGAACTGAGAAATGTTTCTTCCATTATGGAGAATTACTTAAATGGAAGAAAATACTAAGCCTTGTGAAAGTAATCATTGACTCTAAAAGATCCACTTATGTTAAAATAAAAGGAAGTACTTTAAGTCTTCTGAAGGTAATTGTTGGAAGCTAAAACTCCTTCAGACATGTTTCATGTTTCATACATGGGTTATTTTTTACGGATTCAATATGTATGATGAAATTATTGATCATCAGGAGCAGTGGGTTTTAGGTAATTAGGTACCTTAAATTTTGAGCTGTTTGATTCTTCAAATGTTCAATGATTTATTATGAGCTCAAGGAAGGTGATTTGCTGTTAATTTTGTTGGCTGGTAGTTGGACTTTATTCATGATTGAGACACCAACAAGTTTTCTAATTTCTATTTTCATAGTCATATTAGCAAACAGGGTGGTGTGCATAATTTACACACAAATGTAATTAAAGAAAAAAAATCGCTCCATGAATTATTCACAACCACAAAATTCATTCGAGCATATTGTCGAGCACATGGTGGGCAGAAGGCTTGACATTGCGACAGAACGTAACTGAACTCCAAACAGAGAAATTAAGCATAATTGAATAATAGACAATAAGAGGAAGATGACATACCTAAGTTTCTGGAAGTTGTTGCACATGGTAGAACATGCACCGGATAGAGCATGTATGGACATACATATAATGAGCTATTGCCACATGACCCTTGCGCATACACTGGTATCACCGTTTGAGCAAGACAACAAACCACACTGTCTCACCTCTTTAGAACTCACAGGTCAACCAGAACAGTCATCAGAAGAAACTTCCAGCGCTTCAAGGTGCATGTATTTTGTTTTTCTGTTCCTATGTTGAGACTTCAACCAGCTAATATATATTATATATATATATATATATATATGCTGGACATGTTAGCAAAGAGTAAGGATCCTCGGTTGCCCTTTCCTGCGGCCCTCCCTGTCGCGCTCGCCAAAACGACGTCGTTCTAGTTTGTGTTATTTTATTTTATTTTATTTTTTCAAAATTTGATTTTCCCGCTTTTTCCACTTTCATCTTCCTCTGATATGTTCTATTTAGCCCTAACAACCATCACTACGGTTTGCCTCAAGTTGTTCCAAGTCGTTCTCGTTGGTTTGCCTCAAGTCGTTCCAAGATATTCAAAACTTCATTGTTTCTCTCAAAATCATAATCATACCTGCTCTCATCTTCATTCTTCATATGAATAGCTTTACTTCTCCTTTGAATATTTGATGCATTCCCAGTAGGAGCCACTCCCCACGCAAAGTAGTCCCAAATCCTATTTGCATACTTGATGTAACGCCCTGACCCTTTACACGTCATCGATATTGTCCGCTTTGGGCCACGCCCGCACGGATTTGTTCTTCCCAGTGGGTCACCCATCCTAGAACTACTCCAGCCTCAGCACGCTTAACTGGGGAGTTCTAATAGGGATTTTACCACTTGGGAAAAGGCCTCGATGCTATATAAGGGTCCAGGTTTTTACTTTTATAGCCCAGGAACTCCCCCTCCATTCCCGATGTGGGACACCGGGGCCTTACAATCCACCCCCCATAAGGCTGCACGTCTCCGTGCAGTAGCCTGCCAGCTCGCAAGCCCGCCCACATGCACCGAGAGACGCCAGGGGCCCACACTCGGTACTCCGGAGAGTCGGCTCTGATACCATTTGTAACGCCCTGACCCTTTACACGTCATCGATATTGCCCGCTTTGGGCCACGCCCGCACGGATTTGTTCTTCCCAGTGGGTCACCCATCCTAGAACTACTCCAGCCTAAGCACGCTTAACTGGGGAGTTCTAATAGGAATTTCACCACTTGGGAAAAGGCCTCGATGCTATATAAGGGTTCAGGTTTTTACTTTTATAGCCCAGGAACTCCCCCTCCATTCCCAATGTGGGACATCGGGGCCTTACACTTGAAATACAACCTCCCTGGATTTTTCTCTAATTTTGATATGTACACTTCTGCTTTTTTCCCACATTTGCATCGTTTATTTTGCAAGAATCCAGCATCCTTGTTTGAACCCATTGACATGTTAATCCTAATTACAAGTACACACAAAAGTCAATTTCAGATGTAACCATAGAACCTTAATCTAGGCAGCTAATTAAGCATGTAAAAAATTAAACAGTTATGACCATAATAATTATCTATCGTATCGTACCAATACTTGTACCTGTACACGTGCTTCATAGAAAGCCATCAACAATGCAACACAGATCTAACCACAGTTGAAGTTAAGAGATCTAGGTAACCTAAAGCACCTAGACAGTCCAGTCACTCATGACAACTATGTGACAGACAATTTGCAAAGCTACAAGCATTCATATGGCTATAGAATTTAGAGATAAGATTTCCATGTCATTGCCAAACTGCATTGCTGCACAATATTTTACTCACAACATAGATAGGGGAACAACTTTGAAGAACTTAAGGGTCAGCATGCAAACTATTTTTAAACTTCATATTAAACCAGCTGGATAAGATCATCATACTGATGATTGCCTTGAAAGCTACAAGACATAAAATTCAGTCAAATATCCAGCCTTCCTATATAACACATCTAAGAAGCAATTAGGAACCTATAATATCTCAAGCTACATAGGTGAAACTGCAAAGGGAATAAAAATGATTCAATAGTAGCCTGTCATCTTTTACTAGAATCATTAAGCAGACAAGCATAAGTTGCATGAGCTACACAATCATGAAATTTAAACCATTAAATTATAAATTAAAAATAAAAAATAATTTGAGTGTCACATGACCAAGACACCTCTGAACGAGGAGCATAATAAATGAACCGTTGTGTTTATTATACATATGAAAGTTTGTCCAGATGTGCAACAAAAGAATTAAAGGGAAACTTAGAAAACAAATTGACCAAAATGAACCTACAACATGAAAGACTAAAAAGAAAAATAATTTAGTATGCAACCAACTAAAGCATAATACATTAAGGAAAATATTAACCAAGAAAATGCAATCAAATTTTGGAACTTCGTGTTTCACGGTGCAGAAGGAACAACCTTTTCCTAAAAATCAATCCAATGTTCATGTCAGTTCAAAGTAATGAATTTGTCTGCCACATTTTCTAAATCAAATTCTATAAGATTTTTTTGCATATTCATTAACAACATCAGTTTTTCCAAGCCTCTATTGGTGCATATTACTTCATATCTTTCTCCATACTACTCACTTCAGCCAAATCATTCCATTAGATGATAAAATGTATATATATACTCATTTCAGCCAAATGTATATATATAGTGAAAATTATGCTTCTCAACCTCTGGAATGACAACCTCTGGAATGACTGACTCAACTCCTTCCATTCAATGAAAAAATGGATAGAATTAACAAACATTAACAGAAGAAATTTCACAAATTAGATAACCCAGAGGCCACAATTTCACAAATTAACAAAATTTCACAAAAATAACCCAAAAAATTCAATAGAAGTAAACCCATTAGATGATAAAATGTATATATACTCACTTCAGGAAAATGTACCATGACAAATCTTAAACACCTCTTTTGCAACACTAATACCCACAAATAAATGCACAAACAAAACTAAAATTTACAAGCAAATTATCACAAACTAAGGGAGGGAGGAAGAGAGAGAGAGAGAGCACTAACTAGACAGGCAAAGGATTGGATTTCTGGAGAGAAATGCAAGGCAATCTGTACTGGGTCTAGGTAGTTTGAAGGCTCTCTTTGGATGAATCAAAGAAGAATGGAGAGAGAGAGAAAGAGAGAGAGAGAGAGAGAGATGAAATGAACCTCGTCAAACCTCAACAAATCAACACCAAATCTGTGTTCGTCTCTCGCTGCCTCCACTCACCTCACCGCCGCCTCTCTGTCTTTGTCTCTCGCCCTCGCGTTCGTCGCCTCTCTCGTTCGATGATCTGTTTATCTATGTTTGTCTTTATCAGAGGGGCTAGGGCTGAACAACCAAAAGAGGCTAAAAATAAGTGGTGAAAAAAAAAATAGTCAAAACGACGTTGTTTTGACGCGTGTGTAGCTCGACTTTCTTCGCCCCCCTTTCGGAGAGCTCGAATTGCTCCTACAGTTTGGACTCCTATCACGGTTCTGAATCTAATTTCACAAAGTGCAAATGTGAAACTGATAAACACCAAAGAGTCCAATACGGCAAATCATTTTGGAAAATCAGATTTTAAATCAAATAATGCCAAAACTAGACTGCTTTTCCAGATTACAGAGTCGCCACCTAAATATTTTGTTTTTGGGAAATTTAGGAAACCTTGACTCTTGCCAAAGGCCACGTGTCCGTCATCACCAAAATTGCCTCGGCTAGGGAACTTGGGTACGAGAGGGGAAGGTCCTGAAATGAGCACCCCCGCTCGCACGATCAAAAGATCGGCCTCTACTAAGCATGATATGTTGTTTTATAAACACATGTGTTCTTATTCCGGTTATTAGCTAACTTTACTATGTGACACACACAAGCAAGTATAGACTGAAATCACGAGAATTGGAACGAATTCAACTCATGTTTGTTTTCGAAAATGGTTTGAACTTGTCACCCTCAAGTGGGCTAAAACGCGGATTTGCCATCAAACATGATGGGCTTAAAACATGATTTGCCACTTCGCAAAGTGGACTTAAAACTCACATTTACTGAATTGTTCCAATTCAAACAACAAAGCCTTCATCCACAGGCATTCATGCAATTTAGCATTTAAGCATATAGCCTCATGGCAAGCATGCGAATCATGGCAATATAGAAATCACACTCATGCAAGTATGTTAAAGCATAAAACTTATCGTGTACTCCAAGCCAAAACGAAGACTACTTAGAAAGATGCATGATCCTAACTATACAAGATGCCTAATGCAACACATGCAATATGAAATTAATAGGCTCGGCTACTAATATGGCATTTGCAACACTTTGATAGCATGCTTTAAAACACATATTCAAAGAAGTATTGAATTGACAATGCAATTTGAATGATGCGCCGAGCCTCGGTGCATGCAAGACAAATGAATGATGCAAACATGCAAGCATATGGTATGCTAATTGAAATATGATCCCTAATCTAACCATCGAAAGTGGATAAATAAAAGAGAGAAAGACGTAGGGTTGGAAGACATGTACACACGCACGTACACTTATTACAACCTTGTGCCCTCTTGAAGGAGGGTTCGAATGAATCAGCTAAGCTACACTAAGCTCAGCTAATTATTACAAAACAACTAATTAACTAACTTAGCTAATTAATTACAAACCGAATTAATTAATTAAACACTTAACTAATTAATTACAAAAAACAACTAAGCTAATGAATTAATTAGCTAGAAAATTTAAATGAACGGCCTCGGGAAACGAGGGAAGCTTGCATGCTCAGTTTGTTTCCTCCTGGGAATCCATCGCCTTGCCTTTAGATGCCTCTGTTTGCACTCGTTTGATCTTTGAAAATTATGCAAACTCCCAGAATGCCTCTGCTCCAACTCAGGAACATATTGATGCAAAATTCATTTCTGGCCGGTCGGCTACCAATGGTGGTTGTCGACTACCATTGGTGGCCGGTCGGCTGCTTTAAGTGGCCGATCGGCCACTACTTTCCTGGATTTCCCTTTTTGCTACAACAGAGAGCAAATAGAGGCAAAGTAGTGTATTCCAAGGAATATATGTGTGTACTTCTACCCTCTTTATCATCTCTCAAGCTTAAAGGAGTGTAGCTCTTGGCTCTCAAGCCATCATCCAAGCATTTTTAATGCATGATGGCTAGAGAACCAAGCTTGTACAAGGTTAATGAATGCACAAACAAGACCAAAACAAACACCACCCTATCATGCATGATCAAGGGCGACGGTGACCAAGAAAAATGGCATGTTTCATCACTTTAAGTATAAAACGTCCCATTTTCCTTGTGTTTGGATTAACGTTTGATCCAAACACACACAATGTAACACAACATGCTTAACTTGCCCAAGTTTTACTTGTCATGTTTTATTTACTCATTTTAATTACCGATCCATTCTTTAACCGGTTAGTCCAAGGTGAGAGTCCTCTAATAGAAAAAGGGCTTGAGCCATAAGTACCTTGAGCATGAAAGAGGCCTCATGCTATTGGTAATGAACTCCCGAAGGCATTAAACCATTAGGCATGAGGGTCTCAATTCCACACTCAAGCCGACAAGAGGCTCAAAGCCACTTTCAAAACAAAGTAAAGAGTGAAGAATAGAGGGAGGTTACAGATATTTCAGTGCTGAAATGGAGTGCAAAAAGACACTAAATCATGCAAGCAACACATGCATGTCATGTTTAAGAGCCTACCTCATTAAGGTAGTGAAAGAGATTGCACTACAACCATGCAATACAAGCCTCAACTGACCAAACCAGCTGAGAATAGAGTTAAAATATGCCAAAACAGTGGCTAAAACTTGCTGAGATTAAGGCACAAAAAGCTAGAAAAACATGCTCACATGTTAGCTTGCAAACAAGACTCAAGAGCAACTCTAAAAAGCAATGAAAGAGTGAAGCAAATGAGCATGTGATAGAGCTATAAACACTGAAATTACATGTAAAAAGACACTTCAACATGCAACCATCTCATGCAAATCAAGTTTAAAAGGGCTATAATGCCAAGCTAGTGAAGCTATTTTCATTACAACTATGCAAAACAAGGCTCATATGACCAAGACAGCCTAAAACAGAGCTAAAACCAGTCAAAATAGTAGCTAAAACATGCTTTAATTAAGCTAAGTTAAACCACAAAAACATGCTACCATAGGATGCTAACTAGGCATGCAAGTGAGACACAAGGAGAGGAGGCCAACCCCTCCATTTTTGGACTTCAAAACATGCTTTTTACCACTAAAATAACTCTGAATTTTAGTGGTTTAAAGGCTTAAAAAGTTTGATTTTAATATGCTAAAAGATAGTGCAAAAAGCTTCACAATTAAGCAACAAGAAGGGTAAACAACCCCTTAGCACAAAATGACCTCAAACTACCATATTAAGCTTCAAAAATCAGAGTTCTTTGTAGTTGAAAACTAGGCCAAAAATAGTATAAAAAGATGGCCAAGCAAGTTATCAAAATAAAGCCTACAAGGTAAGCAATATACCTCTTGAAGCACAACACAAAACAGCCACAATTCTGAGCTAAAACCACCTTTAGGAGCTCAAACTAAGCCTCAAAGAACCTCAGCTCCAAGATGAGGATGTTTGGTTAAGGGTCTTTGTGCAAAAGTGTAAAGAAAATCAACTGTCAAGCACAAAACAAGAGAAGAGAGAGAGAATTCTAGAGAGAGAGGGAGAAATTTGCTCAAAATTGTGTAACCCTCCAAAATGGGGGAGAGACACCCCTATATATAGAAAATCAAGCTAAAGGCTTGTATTCATCCCTCCATACACGTGTATGGAGATGAGCATCAGTGAACAACAGCTGGCAAATAAATATCTGAAAAATGAGAAAAATGGCCGTCGGCCATCCTCAGTGGCCGACCGGCCACCACTGCTGGTCGATAGGCACAAGTCATGGCCGGCAAGCTAGGGGGATGGCCGATCGGCCACCCTCTCCTCCAGAAGTGAAGCAACAAGCTCTTGGTCCACAACCAAGCACAAAACAGACAAGATTAGAGGCTCCAAGGCAAGGCACTCAGCCGAGACCTTCAGGGACTCAAAACGAACACGAGCAAGCACAATCATCGGGTGTTCAAACGATGACGTCCAAGTCTTGAGAATGATAAAAAATGGTGTCTACAGTTGCCCCTCTTTGACAAAATTCGGAAGTCTTGAAATAACGAGAGTGAATGTCAAAGCCCAGAGATGACACGTTTTTGACAAGGCCGAAGACTTGGACGAACAAGCAAGCAAAAACAAAGAGTGGTTACGTCCACAGGCTACCTACGTATCCCTTTGTAAGGAATCAAACCAGTGTAGTTCTGGGGCAAGATGCAAATGACATGCACGATGCAAGAGCACAACTTATGATCATGCGATGAGACTGTAACGAAACATCTAGATGCAAATGTTATGCAAAGAAATGCTACATCAAACTCATGCATAAGCAAGTAAACAAACATGCTACGCATGGGAATTATGAACCAAACCACATTTCATGCGGAAAGGATGTAAGAAAATTATGCAATCTTAACTACGCATTACACAGAAAAGGCAAAGAACAACATAACCATCGGGCGCACCCGAGGCGGCAAATAGGATTCCAATGCATGGCACACGCGAGGAAAGGAATGGCGTGAACCCAGGGACACACCCTAAGGTTCCGAACCACAGAGAACAGTGATAACAAATGAAACACATCCAATTATTATGCAATCAAAACAAAGAGCGGTATAAGCATTGGAATCAATCTGGATGCTTTTAACCAAAACATCCTAACGCATCACGCGCTAGAGGGAAAAGAAAGTGGTGCAAACACCGGAGGGTGGTATAAACATCGGAGCATGTATCCCAATGTTTCTAACCCAAAACAAGGTGGTCTAAGCATCGGAACAGGTTCTAAACGTTTCTAACAGGAAGGGTGGTATAAACATCGGGCACACGTCCTAATGTTTCTAACCAAAGAGATGGTATAAGCATCAGAACACATTCCAAATGCTTCTAACCGGAAGGGTGGTATAAATATCGGGCACACATCCCAATGTTTCTAACCAAAATAGGGTGTTCAAGGGACAGGAATGATCTTACCTGGAGTTCCTCTGAATGAACCATACATACAATATCGTCTGGTTGCACCAGCTTTGAATGAACCGTACATACAATATCGTGCCTGTATAAGAAAGAAACTTAACAGATACAGCAAGATAGGAATGCATGTTCTATGCAAGATTAACAGCATTCTCTATGCTTAATACCAAATGCATATTCTATGCGAATGCAAGAAGTGCATATTCTATGCAAGTGTGAGAAGTGCATACTCTATGCAAACGTAGCAAATGCATGCTCTATGCTCGATTAACAAAAGTATGTTTTATACAGGTGAGAAGTGCATATTCATGCAAGTGTGAGAAATGCAAATTCCATGCAAACGTGCATATTCTATGCAAACGTACAAAATGCGTAACTTACACTCAAATAACAAATGCATGTTCTATGCAAGTGAGACTATGCAAGACCTCATGTGAAAGGCATGTTCCATGTAATGACAAAGAGGTGCACATTCTATGCAAAGACAAAAGCGGTGCATGGTAGAAACAACTCGATCGCAACCTCCAACCTACCTCTCGGAGGAGTTGTAATAGGCTAAAAGGATACACCTCACACGTGTTGAGTATTATATACTGAAAACATGGTTCGGAGCTTCTGCAGAGAACATTTGAGTTTAAAAGTGTACTTTCCTTGCACATTCTTGAGGGATCAGGGCATAAAATAACATAAAAACAACCAAGAAGAGCATTAGAAGCCTATCGGCCACTCTGGGAAGCCATCGGTCACAAAATAATGCCATCGGCCACCACTGGTGGCCGGTCGACCACCAATGGCAAATTTGGGGCAGTTTTGGCATTTCACCACGAGTCTTTAAGTATAGGGTTCCAAACCCTTTTTCCACACTACCTCAAGCTCGAAAATTCTTCTCCACTCACTCTAGACCATTTTCCTCCTTAGATCCGAGCCTTGAACACGTTTTCCAACGCCCCAAAAACATTTTCTTCGCTAAACCCTCATAATTTACACCGCTTTGAACCGATCGAAAGTTGCTTTTGGTGTTCCTTTCTTCATTTCCACCACTTGAGGTTTGTTTCCCTTGAGTTTGGCGCACTTTTCCGAGCTTTGACCTTTTCTTCCATTTTTCCTCTCTCAGAGTTGACTTTTGTTGACTTTTGGCATTCCCCGCCCATTTTCCACATTTTTGACCATTTTCTCATCTTTCCTCGTGATGGCGGACGACATCCCACACGACGGAGCTCCTCCAGAAATGGAGGTGGATCCAGAGTTCGAGCCGTTGCCGCTCAGCATTTGACCGTTCGAATCGGCGACGTATCATCCCGAGATACACGTGCTACCTCCCGATAGCATCCGTCAGTTCAGGGGGTTTGCACGAGGCGCTCCCAAGGACCTTTTACTGCGCGAGCTGGAGTCACATTTATTCCATGGAGCCTCTGAGGTATACATTTTTTCTTTATTTTCTACAATGTAGGTTACATTTCTTGTATAGCTCACACTGCCTTTCATCTGTTCATCCCAAACACATTCTTGCATTGTATTTCTTACACTGCCTTGTATTTGCTTGTCCTGAACAAACCCTTGCACTGTATTTCTTACATTGCCTTTGTAGACACCCCATTTTTAACCGTCCTCAAGACTTGGACGTCATCGTTTGAACACCCGATGATTGTGCTTAGGGATGGCAATTTGAACCCGGCCCGACGGGGACCCAACTCCTCGACCCCGTTTTGAGTGATTTTTTCTCGAAAAATATCCCCAACGGGATGGGAATGGTATTTAAAAATCAATCCTTGATCACTTTCGGGTCGGGGATGGGGATAAGTGTCCCATCCCCGTCCCCGTCCCCGGTTGTCCCCGAAATGAATTTACTATTTTACCCCTATATATATATAAACCAATGACCAAACCACCGTCTCACTTTTCTATTCCTCTCTGATCTCTCTCTCTCTCTCTCTCTCTCTCTCTCTCTCTATTTCTTCCCTCTACTCTCTCTCTCTCGCAAGCTGCTCTCTTCCTCCTCAGCCTACCGCCGCCACTTCCGCGATGCCGATCGTCGTCCATCGTCTCCGTCGTCGCACTCACAGCTTCCGTCCATCGCCTCAGTGCCTCCGTCGTCCTTCTCTGTCATCGTCGCAGTCGTCCATGCCTCCGTCGTCGTCCATCGCCTCTGTCGCCTCCGTCCTCAGATCTGTACTGTTCGTGTATGTATTTATACGTGTATGTGTGTGTTCTATCCATTTTTCCCGTCCTCCTCAGATCTGTACTGTGCGTATGTATTTATACATGTATATGTGTGTTTTTTCTATTTTTTTCGTATGTATACACATTTTGTCCATTTTTTCCGTATGTATATGTGTGTATGTATTTCCATATGAGGCTCAGATCTGTATTGTTTGTGTATGTATACACATGTATGTGTGTGTTCTGTCCCTTTTTTTTTTGGGTAGTGGATTGGTTGATGATTTTATTGATGTTGATGTTGAAAATGAAACAATTGGGGATGATGATGATGTTGTTGTTCATGGTGTTGTTGAAATAGATTTGGTCCGAGGAATTTTCGGGACGGTGACGGTGATAGGTCTCCCGTTGGGGATCGGGGCCGAGGCCGGGGACGGGGAGTGTGGTCTCCGGCCCTGTCCTGGCCCGTTGCCATTCCTAATTGTGCTCGCTCGTGTTCATTTTGAGTCCCTGAAGGTCTCGGCTGAGCGCCTTGCCTTGGAGCCTCTAATCTTGTCCGTTTTGTGCTTGGTTGTGGGCCAAGAGCTTGTTACTTCACTTGTGGAGGAGAGGGTGACCTGTCGGCCATCCCCCTAGCCTGTTGGCCATGACTTGTGCCTGCCGGCCACCAGTGGTGGTCGGTTGGCTATGTTGATGGCCGGTCGGCCACTAATGATGGCCGACGACTATTTTTCTCCTTTTTCAGATATTTATTTGCCAGTTGTGGCAGCTGTTGTTCACTGATGCTCATCTCCATACACATGTATGGAGGGATGAATACAAGCCTTTGGCTTGTTTTTCTATATAATGCAGGGTCTCTCCCCCATTTGAGGGGTTAGAAAATTTTGTGAGCAAATTTCCTCTCTCTCTCTCTCTAGAATCCTTTCTCTCTTCCTATTTTGTGCTTGAAAGTGAGAATTCTCTACACATTTGCACTAAGACCCTTGACCAAACATCTTCATCTTGGAGCTGAGGTTCCTTGAGGCTTAGTTTGAGTTCTTAAGGCTGGTTTTGGCTCAGAATTGTGGCTGTTTGTTGCTGTGCTTCAAAGGTATAAGGCTTACCTCATTTTAGTTTTGTTTTAATCAATTGCGTAGCCATCTTTTTACATTGTTTTGACCTGATTTTTCAACCATAAAAAACTCTATTTTTAAGGTTTTAAAATGGTGGTTTAAGTCTTGTTGAGTTAGGGGGTTGTCTCATCTTTTTGCTCTTTGGCTTATGAAGCCTTTTGTGCCATCTTTCAAAGCTTTTTGAAACAAATTTTTGGGCTCTTTTAACCACTGAATTCCAGGAGAATTTCAGTGGTAAAAACTTGGTTTTGAGGTCCAAAATAGGAGGGGGTGGCCTCCCCTCCTTGTGTCTTGTTTGCAAGTGTAGATAGCCTAACATGTGAGCATATTTTTCTTCCTTTTTGTGACTTGATCTCAGCATGTTTTAGGCTCTGATTTGGCATGATTTAACTCTGTTTTGAGCTGTCTCGGTCATATGAGCCTTGCCTTGCATGGTTGTAGTGCAAATGCCTTCACTAGCTTAGTGTTTTAAGGGCTCTAACATTTTTTTCTTAAGATGGTTGCATGTTGTAGCATCTATATAATAAGGCAAGAGACTTTTTGAAAATGTCTTCAAATGTATGAGAGATACATTTCAATTCAACGGCTGAGATGAGTTGTTTTTAATTAGGGAGGGCTGAGATATTTTGTGACATTTTCACATTCCCGCCCAAAACAATCCCTCTCTCGCTCTCTCTGCAACGTCCCACCCACCCACGACAAACCCAAACAATATGCATTTCTCATTGAAGGCTGAGATACTGTGTGACATTTGCACTTCTCTCTTCTCAGGTGTCAATCTCTCTCTCCTCAGATATCTCTCTCTTCCTTTCCCTCTCCCTCCTTTCCACTGCCGCTCCGCTTCCACCGTTGCGCCGCCTCCGAACTCCACTGATAGCAACTCTTCATCTTTTCTTCCTCCTAGATCTCAGATCTTCTCTCTCCTCCGATCTCCACCGACAGCAACTCCTTCTGCCTCTCGAACTCGGCTTGCAAGGTAAGATTTCTGCCTCTCCCCTTCTTTCTGTGTCGGGCTGTGTTTTGGTTAAGATTGCGTCAGGAGCATTCTCTGGTGCCTTTGCAACTGCGCTGACCAACCCTGTGGAAGTTCTGAAGGTATTTCGATTCAAATGCTTTTCTAAACATCTAAAATCTTTGTCTTACTTAACGCTCTTCTTTTTTCAGGTGCGGTTGCAGATGAATCCAAACTTGAGAAGAGGAGCAATAGGGGAAATGAGAAAAATTGCTTCAGAAGAGGGAATAACGGCTCTCTGGAAGGGGGTTGGCCCTGCTATGACTACATCACAGCTTGCAACATATGATGAATCCAAGTGGGTCAAGTTCTAAGCATGCTATTTTTCACTTTGAATATCCATGACGTAGTTTCCAAAGTTTCTGATTAGTTTAGCTCTTATTTAATTTGTAGTTTAAAATGGGTTTAGGCTTCCCATTTTGCTTTTCTTTGTATCTGCTATATTTTATTTATTTTTCTAATATTTTTTCATCTATTCCTCTGTTGTAGGTTTTGATAAGGTGGATCTCATGTATGGTTTCTAGCTGTTCCAATTCTCCTTATTATCTATTAAGTACTGCACATTGAATTTTATTGAGTTTTATTTTTCTCGAAACAAGTACCGTTCAAGCAAAACCCTAAGGTTGTGTTTGGATTTATGATAATTTTATAACGTTTTCATGTATAATTGTTAATTTTTCATCTACAACATGTTTCTTTGCTAGAACAGGTTTCTTGCTCTTTTGTACCAATGAAATGCATCTAATCAATTGCTTCTCTTATAATATGGGCTCTCTTTACTCATCTTCTTATAATATGTTCCACTTCTCCTTATTATCTATTAATTTTTCTATAATTTGGAAAAATTACAAATCAGTGAATTTTTAAATATTTTGTGAAGTTATCACCTATTTACTCATCTTCTTACTATACATTTTCTTTTGTATATATAGGTCCAATGTCTACGATAGATAAATGTTGGTGTTCTGATCTGTGATGAGTAGGACCCAAATTTTGGTCTTACATTCACATTTGGAAAGTTTTCTATAAGATTTGACTTAATTTATTTTTTATTTTTTTAAATTACAGATGATTGATTGGTGTGTATTGTTTGTTGTTTTGTTTTAATTAAATTATTTTAGAATTACAGAGCACTGGTGTGCATTGGTTGGTTAATTTTATTTTATTATAATTGTAGAACATTAGTTTACCATTTTAATTTTAATGAACATTATAAATTTTATACGTTTATTCCTTAATTTGCATTAAGATTAGGGAGAGTTGTTATTTTTAATTGAATTATGTAGAGGGTATGATACATATAAATTACAAATATATTTCGATCCCAATATTAATTACACCGTGCCTTTAGGCACGGGTATACAGTAGTATATATATATTATGAAAATAAAATGAAAAAGATTAAAATAACTTTTTTTAATTTTTATTAGAAACGAGTGAGAGAGAGAGCACATCAGTGAGGGAGAGAGAGAGTGTCAGAGGGAATTTTGTATTTTTCTTTTTTAACTAATCTAAGTCACAAATTTTTAGTGTAGTGATGTGACCCAATTTAGGCGGTGCCTCTGGAGGAAAAATGTTGGAGAGGATTTGAACTCATTTAGCCAAGCCATGAAGAAAGAGAAAGGGGGAAACCACATTGTCCCATGGCAGAGTAGTTAGAAAAGATATGAAAATCACGTGTATTTTTATTTTTATTTTTTTATTAGTTTTATATATATCACTAAACATATATTTTAATTTTTAACACATCATTGTACACTCTAAATTAATAAATTTTTAACACATAAATTAGGCCCTATTTGGAAAGTTGGCTATTTCAGTAGGCTATTTTAGTTTTTAGCTATTTCAGTATGTTAAAATTTTTGTGTTTGGGAAGATGGTTAGAATTTTTTGTAGTTTGATGTATTGTTTGTGACAGAAAAAGTAAAATGATTATAGATTTGATGTGACATTTTGTCTTATTAATTATTTTAGTCTATTTTATCTTTTTTGTGAATTTTAAACTAAAAAATCAAGTTTTAACCTTTGTCAAACAAGGCCTCATATTTATGTTATATGACACATTAACACCCAAATTTAGTCACTTCATTATGGTGCTCTAAGAGTTCTATTTTGCTTTTTTTATCTATTCATATTAGCATCTAAGTGTTTATACATCATTTTTTTTTTAAATTTTATTTTGGTTATGTATGGATTTATTTCATAGATTTTTCATGAACACCTGCAATAAAATACCAAATAAAGGAATTACAAATAATTTGTCTTGCATTTAATCAGAGTGGCGCATCGGAAGCGTGGTGGGCCCATAACCCACAGGTCCCAGGATCGAAACCTGGCTCTGCTAATTTATTTGTTTTGTTGTTGGTTTTTATTTTTTTTGACAAACATACAAAATCAACTCTGGCTTTTACTTTTTGATAAAATAATAGAAAATCACTCTCTCACATATAAACGTATAAAATATTATTTTGTTGTTAGTTTTTATTCTTTTGACATACGTACAAAATCAACTCTGGGTTTTATTTTTTGATAAATAGGAAATCACTATCTCTCACACAAATGTGTAATATTGTGATTCGGGGAGTTAGTAGATACTTTTGTGTAGCTTAAACATTTTCATTATTCTTTTGACAAACATACAAAATCAACTCTAATTTAGTTCGCATGTTCGAGTTTAGTTCGCATGTTCTCATTTTCATTTTCATTATTCATTAAACATGCAATTTCACAATTTCTTTGCAACTTTAATATTAATTTCTTTATTAGTTGTTTTTAAACTTACTTATCTTAATGTAAGGTAATGCGTTTTCTTTCGGTTTTCATTTTCTCCATCAAATGCGTCCATTCTGAGTACCCGTTTTATATCTGTCTTCTAAACCACAATTTCATGACTTTTTTTCAACATGGGTCATGTATTGCTTAATAAATATTCAAAATGTATTTAAGGTTGGAAACAAAATGAATCTGAATGGGTGTAGGTGAAGATTGAAGAAGGTGATGGAGGGTGGTTACATGCACAAAATTGATGGGACTAAACCAGACAAAATAAATGGGGTTTTTTAGGCTGTATTGATTTGTAAATTATGGAGGAATTAAGTTAGGTAGAGTTTGTTGTTGAATTACCAAGCGAAGAGTTTGCTTTCTGAATTTTATTTTATTAAATTCTTTCTTAAGAACACTTCCTTCTTAAATTTTCCCTCTAACCTTATGTGATAAATTAAAGGAAGTTCCAAAAAGAAAGAATTGAAAAAAAAATAAAACCCAAAGAAAATATTGATTGATTTGTGTAAATTAATGTTTTTATCAGTCATTAATTAGTATCTATGTTGACAATATGTTGTGTTTGTTCGTAGTGTTTGTATTGGGTAACCAATTATTATTTTACAACAATGTTTGTGTTTAGTTTGAATTGGGTGGTCCATAAAAAGACCTTTCATTAGTGTGACAATGCATGTGTTTGTTTTGAATTGGGTAGTCTCTTTTAATTATCATATTGCTTTTTTTCTGTATTTTACAGGTGGATGAAGACTAGAAGCGAATAGTAATATTGACTCCCTTTTTATAGGTCTACATTTTTTAAAGCTTAAGTTTTTCTTATCTCTCTAATGATTTTGTATTTATTGTTATGTAAACTAAACGTGCACTTCTTTGATTGATGAGTGTTGAAAGAGTGGCAATCTCAAGGGCAAAATTTACATTATTTTTGGACTTAAGCTTTAAGACTTAAGCTTAAGTCTTAAAGCTTAAGTTTTTCTTATCTCTCTAATGATTTTGTATTTATTGTTGTGTAAACTAAACATGCACTTCTTTGATTGATGAGTGTTGAAAGAGTGGCAATCTCAAGGGCAAAATTTACATTATTTTTGGTTTCATTGTTGACAAACTTTGAAAATGATTGACATTGTATAAAGTTAAAGATTATTTAGAGGCAGATTGATGTTGTGTAAATTATTGTTGTATTTTTCTTATCAAAATCAAACCAAATTGAAACTGTATTTGTGTTTGTGTTGGAAAAATTAAACATATTTGTATTTGTGGGATTTAAAATCTGTTGCAGATGCAGTAGAGTGTCTCTCTCTTATTTTGGTTTCTATGGGTATCTATGAAAAGCCATGGAAGTATTTGTATTTGAGGGTTATAAAATCTGTTGCAGATGCAGTTGAGTATCTTCATTCCGGTAGAAGTGTTGGCAAGGTATGGATTTTTTTTTTTTTAAGGTCTTAACATGTTTATTTCTTTGCATATTTTATGTTATGCATTGTTGAAAATTTCCTGACCCAAAAAAATCTTACAGGTGGTTATTTGCATTGACTCGACTTTCAGTCAGCAAGTAGCAAAGTATAGAGTATGTGCGTGTTCAAATTGTGAGATGGGTTTTTATATTTGGTTAAACATCACTGGTTAGAGTTGATCTCAAGCATTGCCCATTTGCGGAGGTAATTTATCTTTATTGATTGTAATTTATCTATACAGATTTGGTTAAACATCAAACACATTCCCTTACAGTAGATATGGTTAATGATAAGAAAACTGGTAGTGTAGTATGCTTAATACACATATGGTTGAAGATCATCTAGCATGCTTAATACACCATTGAGTGTTATTCTTTGTTACTTTTTAATCTGAATGTTATTCTCTGTTTCTTTTCTTTTTTTCATTACCAAGATGAGTTCAATTTGGTTGTTGATTTAGATTTTGTTATTTCTTTTTTTTTCCTATTAGTTGGTGTGCTTTTTTATTTTTATTTTTTTTGAAGTACATTAGTTAATGATAGGGATTTTTTTTCCCTTTGATTTGATGTCCAAGTCTGAATTTAGGACTTATTTGTTCTATTTTCTTTTTTTAATACTAATACAATTTGTTATTGAAGTGATGAACATGAGCATGGAGAGAAGCCTACAGATCACCACCACAGGTGGTGATGGTGTAGTTGGTGGTGGTGGTTTGTTGGTGAAGAAGAGAGGGAGGCCAATAAAGTATGACTCAGATGGTAACTTGAGACTACCATCTATATCACCACCACCAGGTTTTTCTTTCTCACCTCCTTTTCCATCATTATTTACACCGTGCCTTCAGGCACGGGCAGACCACTTGGTTTTGGCAACTGCCAGCTACTTGAGATGAATAGGTGAGTTCATCAAATCAATCCTTTAAATTAACCTTTTCCCTTGCTGCAATTCAAGACTTCCTTCATCAAACACATTGAAAACAATAGGTATGGTTTAACTTGATTTTTATTTTTTTGAAGTACATTAGTTAGTGTGATTTTTATTTTTTTGAAGTACATTATTTAGTGTTATTGCACATGGTTAAATCGGAATGGAAGTGCTTATTCATTCTCTTCATGGGTTTTAGGTTCATTGAAGCATATGTGGAAATAATTCGACAACCTTATGTATGGGGTGGAGAGCCTGAGTTGCTGATGGCATCCCATGTTCTCAAGTGAGTTCTATTCACTGTTTCAGTGAAGCATTTATGTTGTCAGTATGAAGCAATTTATGTGCAAAAACCAATATCATAGTGTTCATCAAAGTGTTTTTGCATATTGCCTCATATACAATGGTATTTGTCTATTTATTAGTTTGACAGAAGGGTTTGTTTCTGGAAAGTTATATTTGACACTGTTAGTTGAATTGGATGGGCATACATAGGGACATGTGAATGTGGGATTTCTGGGTTTTTGACCGTTCGTTTATCTAAATACAAATTTATCTCTTATGGTTTGTGAGATTTTGTTCGTTCTTGGGTTTGAATCATACTTCAAATTTTTAAGTGGTTTTGTTTTAACTGTTATGATGCTGAAAATTATGGTTCTGTCTTAACTGTTATGATGCTAAAAATGATCTTCAATGGTAGTGTCGTTTTCTTTAATCTCAATATTTTATGATGCTGAAAATGCTATTTGGTGCAAGTATGTCATATTCTACCATTGATTAAACTCTGAGCTATTAGTTCACAATTGGTGGCTTGCTGCAACTGAAAATGGTATTTGGTGCAAGTATGTCATATTCTGCCATTGATTAAACTCAATTGATTAAATTCTGGGAACTCTTTGAGCTACATTATTATTAAAGTATTAGGAAATGGATGAGTATCTATATAATAAAGCATGACAGTTTTTGAAAATATTTGGCATGCTTTTATTATTTATGTTAAAACCCAAACTTCAATTGTTCTTTCAAGTGTAATGCCCTACAACTCAGCAGGATTATATTACCCGTCTATTGTTCTTTCAAGTTTAATGCCCTTTTTCCATTATTGATCATGAAAACTTACAGGGCACTTAATTGCACTTAATTGCATTTGTTGATTATGCCCTTTTTCCACATGTACTGAATCAAGTAAGTTTTTACTTCTCCTGATGGCACACTTGGGCTCCAACCAATTGATGTTTCTTCCTAATTTTTAAGAAAGGAAAGGTGAACACAGGTTGTTTTGTCTTACCTCCCATTTGACTGTTTAAGCTTTATATATATAATCTAACCCCCAGTGGATAGACTGGAAGAAACAGTATGAATTACACTTGATGATTATATTTTATGCTGTTTGATTATTGCATTGAAGTGCATGACTGGTTTGACTTTTATCTTGCAGTATTTACCATTATATAATTTTGAAACTTGAAAAACATTTTTGGCTTCTTTTGCTAAGTCCTCAAACCCAACATTTTTGGCTTCTTTGGCTTCTTTTGCTAAGTCTTTAAACCCAACTTCCCAAACATAGGCTATATAATTTATATTAGATCTACAGCTCTTTTCCAATAAGTTTGCCTTATTGTACTGAGTGCTTAATACATGCACTATTTTTGATCCATTATTTGTCGATCTCCATGATGGATTAATGAAGAAATTAATTGTTGTAAACAAAGGTGGTGCCATAGAATTTTAGTAATTCAGTAAAGGGGAAATTGCACCAATGATAGCTATTCATCATTATTTACACCGTGCCTTCAGGCACGGGCATACGCTAGTCATTTTACATATGATTTCAGTGTATATAGCTCTGTCACACTCTCACTTGTTTCACTCTTTCACTGCTTTTGAGAGTTGTGCTTTGAGCCTTGTTTGCGGCCAAACATGTGAGCATGTTTTTCTAGCCTTTTATGCTTCAATCTCAGCATGTTTTAGCCACGGTTTGGCATGTTTTAACTCTGTCCAGAGCTGGTTTGGTTAGTTGAGTTTGGTATTGCATGCCTCTAGTGTAGTGTTCTTCACTAGTTTGGTGCTTTTGGCTTTTGAACATGTTGTGCATGAGTTGCTTGCATGTTGTAGTACCATTTTGCATGCCATATCAGCACTGAAATGTCTGCAACCTCTCTCTATTCTTCATTTTTCAATTTGTTTTGAAAGTGGTCTTGAGCCCCTTGTTGGCTTGAGTGTGGAATTGAGGCCCTCATGCCTAATGGTTTTAATCCTCTCTTGAGGATTCCTTCTAACCAACAACATGAGACCTCTTTCATGCTCAAGGTACTTGTGGCTCAAACCCTCTTTCCAATTAGAGGACTCTCACTTTGGGACTTAACCGGTTAAAGGACTAATCGGTAATCTAAAATGTGTAAACAAAATGAACCAAGTAAAACATAAACAAGATAAGCATGTTATGTTGCATTGCATGTGTTTGGATCAGACGTTAATCTAAACACAAGAAAAATGGGACGTTTCATACTCAAAGTGATGAAACGCGCCACTTTTCTTGGTCATCGTCACCCTTGATCATGCATGATAGGGTGGTGGTTCGTAGAGTCTTATTTGTGCATTCATTAAGCTTGTACGAGCTTGGTTTTTTGGCCATCATGCATTGAAAATGCTTGATTGGTGGCTTGAGAGCCAAGTGCCATACTCTTTTGAGCTTGAGAAACAATAAGGAGGGTGGCAGTACACACATTCCTTGAAAAATGCTTTGCTTTGCCTCTGTTGTTTTCTGTTGCAGCAAAATCAGAAGTTTGGAAAAAGGGGTGGCCGACCGGCCACTTAAACTAGCTGACCGGCCAGTTAAGGTGGCCGACAGGCACCTTCTGTGGCCGACTGGCCACCAATCAATTTTTGTGCAAAAGTGTTCCTGTTTTGGAGCAGAGGCAGTCTGGAAATTGGTACAATGTTCAGAGATCAAGGCGAGTGCAAACAGAGGCATCCGATGGCAAGGCGATGGATTTTCTAGAGGAAGCCGACCGAGCATGCATGTCTCCCTCGCCCGCGAGGCCACTTAATTGCTTTAATTAGTTAGCGTGGCTAATTATTCAATGATGTTGTATTTAATTAGTTACTGTAACTAATTCTTTAGTTTTGGTTTGTAATATTTTAGCTAGCTTAGAATAGTTAGTTAATTTATTTCAATTATTGTAATTAATTAGCTTAGAATAGTTAAATAGTAGGTTTGTAATAATTAGCTTAGCTTAGTGTAGCTTAGCTTATTTATTCGGACCCTCCTTTGAGAGGGCGTAATGTTGTAATAACTATGCGTGCGTGTGTGCATGTCTTCCAACCCCACGTCTTTCTCCCTTTTATTTAATTGCTTTCAATGGTTAGATTAGGGATCACGTTTCGATTAGCATACCTTATTCTTGCAAGTTTGCATCATTCATTTGTCTTGCATGCACGGAGGCTCGGCGCATCATTCAAACTGCATCGTATTTCAATACTTCTTTGAATACATGTATCTAAGTTTTACGCTTTAGTGTACTTGCATGAGTGTGAGTGTTGCCATGTTTCGCATGCTTGCTATGAGGCTATGTGCTTAAATGATTAACTGCATGAATGCCTGTGGATGAAGGCTAGGTAGTTTGAATTGGAACAATTCAACGATTGTGAGTTTTAAGCCCACTTTGCGAAGTGGCAAATCGTGTTTTAAGCCCACTTGAGGGTGGCAAATCTGCGTTTTAGCCCATTTAAGAGTGGCACCTTCAAACCATTTTTGAAAGCAAACATGAGTTGATTTGTTCCAATTCTCGCGATTTTAGTCTATACTTGTATGTGCGCGTCACATAGTAAAGTTAGCTAATAATCAGAATAAGAACACATGTGTTTATCAAACAACATATCATGCTTAGTAGAGGCTGATCTTTGATCGGGCGAGCGAGGGTGCTCATTTTAGGACCTTCCCGTCTCTTACCCAAGTTCCCGAGCTGAGGCAACTTTGGTGATGACGGACACGTGGCCTTTGGCATGAGTCAGGATTTCCTAAATTTCCCCAAAATAAAATATTTAGGTGGCGACTCTGCAATCTAGCAAAGCAGTCCATTTTTGGCACTTTTTGATTCAAAATCAATTTTCCAAAACGATTTGCCGAATTTGGAGTCTTTGGTGTTTATCGGTCTCATATTGCACTTTGTGAGATTAGATTCAGAACTGTGACAGGAGTCCGAACTGTATGACCAATTTGAGCTCTCCAAAAGGGGGTGCGAAGAAAGTCGAGCTACAGCCTTGCATCTGCTTGTACTGAACATACCTTTGCACTGTATTTCTTACACTGCCTTACATCTGCTTGTCCTATTTACAGGGGGATTCACATGCCATTCGAGGATACGGGACCACCTCCACGAGGGAGTGGTATATGGAGCTTCCCGACGCAGTCCGTTACATCATCGACGAGGCCTGCTTCGGCGCATTTTGCATGGGGCTCTCACATCTCATAGCGAGCCGGCCTCTACTGGGCGCTTTGGTAGAGTGGTGGTGGGATACCACCAATTCCTTTCACTTCTCCACCGCAGGGGAGATGACGATGACTCCCTTTGACTTCTCTATGCTCACTGGTATAGCGGTAGGGGGTCATCCGATTCCTTACGACATAGACATGGGTGAGTGGCGCGTGGGAGGCCGCTTAGATCTACCTGCTGGGGATTCGCCCACCCATCTCCTGACCAGGGATGGTCTGATATACATGGTTCGCTGATCACTTTAGAGGGACGGCGCCGATGACCCACGAGGAGACCGAACATTATGCTCGAGGTTTCTTGATGTTCCTGTTTGGCATTACTCTGTTCGCCGACCAGGCGAACACCGTTGGGCTTTACTTGATGAGCGCCTTGGTGGACCTGTCTCGTGTTTGTCCCTATGATTGGGGTGGCGCAGGCTTGGCCACACTATACGGGTATATGAGCTCCACCTCCCGCCGGAGTGGGTATCTACTTGGAGGCTACTAGAGGGCCTGGGAGGTATGTCCTACCCTTCTGTTTTGCATTTCTCGTTATGTCTTCTGCTTCGCATTTTCTGTACACTGCACATTGTATATTGTACACACACAATCTACTTTCTGCTTTACATTATTGACACACTGCACACACTGTTTGCCTTCTACATTGCATTCTCTATATATTGTATACACAATCTACTTTCTGCTTCATTTGTATTCATCTGTGGTATTCTCACAGTTGTCCTTCCACCTTCTGCAGCTATGGGTGCATGCCTATTTTCTGAGGCTCGCCCCAGAGCGAGAGGTGGAAATGCCACCTGTAGTGCCGTACTCCCACAGGTGCGATGGGAGATGCCAGCCAAGGCTCGGAGAGTCTTTCTCATTTTTTCGTCGATTCTTCGACACTGTGACCGCAGTAGAGGTAACTCAAACCTTACAGTTATTTAAGCTCTATTTCATATTGCATATCTGATAGCAGCTAATAATTTGTATATTTACTATTTGCAGATCACTTGGCAGCCCTGGACAGTGATGCCTGACGGGGTTAGAGATCAGTTTGTCGGCGCTCGGGAGGCTTCTCGATTCCAGATCTTGCTCGAGGGCCTAGTTTGTCGGGCGTGGTTCTTAGGGGAGCAATTCCTACGCAAGAGCCTCGGCTTACCTGAGCCTGTAATTTCGATGTCGCCTCCTACATATATGAGGGTCACAAAGAGATACACCATGCAGGAGATAATCGATTTCACTAGAGGTTGGGACGCCGACTTCTTCAGACTTGAGGGCGATTACACTGCCTTCATCCAGACATACCTCATGCCACCTCTGGCTGGCGCCTGTGGGGGTGAGAGAGCTAGAGCTCCAGCTGCAAGAGGGAGAGCCGGAGGGTCTAGGGCGACCAAGGCTCATGACATGAGAGGTTCTCAGACGAGGCGGAGGGCGGGATGGCCAGAGCTACCCACTACGCTGACTTGCTGGCGATCCACATAGGAGGCTTACCAGATTCCCATCGAGCCTGCACCAGTTGGTCACGAGCTTGTCGGAGTTTGAGGCCCGACCCCGGTATATACTATACTTTACATTTTGCACATTCAATTCATTTACGTTATGCTTTATAGACCATTGATCATCTCAACACATTTATAGGCATCTATAGAGTACATCGGGCAGGCTCTCGAGCTAGCGGCTTCTCTGATAGAGATGGTTCAGACGAGCATGAACCTGCTCAGTATCTACGGCATTCCGGTGAGTTTCTTCAGCTTACATTTCATGAAATCAAGCTCCCTGCCGATATATCAGCATTTCAAATATAATCTGTTCCATCTTGCATTACTCTGACACACTGCACCCAAACACTGTATACTGTATTCCATCTTTGCATCTAATATATACCACAACTGATGTATTTGACAAACTGCATTTTTCAGATCCCAGCCGCATCGGGCGCTCTAGTAGGAGTTACAGCAGGACCATCGGTGCCTTCTCCGACAGTAGGGAGAGAGAGAGACAAGGGGCTCTAATGCACAGCCAAGGCGGAGCTAGATGTACTCGTGACGAGAGCGGTCCATCAGAGCCTGTCCCGAATGACGATGAGACGGATGAGGGTGAGGAGCCAGCGAGCCCCAGTCAGAGTCATCTGAGGGTGGAGGTGACAGCACCGGCTTGAGTTCTGAGGACAGTGGCGATGTTGAGGAGGGCTTCGAGGAGGGGGGCGGAGGCAGCTCTTGTTCAGGCTCCGGCTCAGATTCAGATAGTGGTGCCGATGGCGATAGCTTTGAGTCCACTCTGCCGAGGAAGAGGATGAAGAGGGCCTCTCGATCTTGAGGTGGCTGGGGCCGCTTCAGATGTTTTTGCTTAGTTTTCTTTTTGCTAGCAGTGTTAGCGCATTGTATAGTTCCAGGCAGTTTTTATTTTCTTAAAAAACTTGTACTCCTTTTGCAAAAAGAAACCATGATTGGAATGAAAAATCAGCTTTTTGCTAAAAAAGTATTATGTTTTTACATTTTGAGCATCGTATTGCTCCATTTTACACGAAAATAGGATTTGATGGAAATTGGATGTTGTACACTGTATTGGCAATTACTTACTCAGGTAATGAACCAACCAACACATAACAAACAGAGTAAAACAACTCAATGAACAAAACAACAACTCGGCAATCAATACAAATACAACTCAATATGCAAGACAACAACTCGATAAGTAATTCGACAACTCGATAAGCAAAACAACAACTCGATAAGCAATTCAACAACTTGATAAGAAATTCGACAAAATTCTTAAAGAGAGACGGCAAAATGCACCAAGAGTGGAACAAAACACAGGTTCTTAGCACTTTCAACACGTGGATGGACCAGAGGGCAAAATGGGAGGCCACCAGCCATAAACAGATGCTGCCGGCCACCAAAAATGACTATCGGCAATTAGTAGTAGCCGGTCGGCTACAAAAGTGGTCGGTCGGCCACTAATGCAGGGAACCTCCAAATTGCTTCCACTTGTCTTCTACTCAGCACCTTATCTTTTACAAAAGCTCCAACTTCGTAGTTTCTTCAATTCAACTCTATTTTTGCCACAAATGGAGCCATTCTTTGCCCAAAAACTCTCGACTTGGATTGCAACTTTGGATGGCTAGGAAAAGTTGAATTTTCGAGGTTTCGGGATAAATGCACTATTCCCGCTAAGTCGTTCCCCACTGTGTTTTCCGTTCCTTCATGCCACGGCAAGATGTTGGAACCCGGTTACACATATTTTTAGCTTTGGAGGACAAGAGATATGCCCCACAATCGAAGAATTTCAAGTTTTGATGGAATCCTAGCGTGACGAGGAAATCTTGCCCCAGTCGCATTTTGGCCACATCCAGGCTTTAGAAAGAATGTGTGGGCTCACTTTACACGATGCCCGATCTTTGGTTCACAATGGGGAGTTGGATATTCCAACTTGATTCATCGGTTTTCTGATGCCGGTGACCATCTCTGGCAAAGTTTTTGGCAACATGCCCTCTGCTTGTGTATGTTGGCCCATTTTCTGCTTGTCCCTAGCTTCGGAGGGTCTAGCATTCGCTTGATCGAAGTTGCGCAAGGTTTGAAAGAGGGCAAGAGCTGTATAGTTTGACACTAGCTGAGACTTTGATGGGCTTGGATGCTTTCCATCGTCGGGAGACAACCAAGTTCGCAGGAAGTCCACTACTCTTACAGGTAATGTTTCCTACCCTTCTCACATGTGTTTCTCACATCACTCGACCCTCAAGCTCTGTTTTTCTCTCAAAACCCTTTCTCACTTTCCTCTCCACATACACCTCTCTTATTTTTCATCCCTTCCCAGGTATGGCTCATGGACAGGTTGAAAGTAGTGGACTCTTGCCCCGCATATTCAGCGCGCGGCTATTTCTTTCACCAACGGCTAGTTGATTCCCGAACGAGGGATGGTGATGCCATTGGATGTGCAACAGATCTACTATTGACATTGCTTGGCGTTGCCCCTGGTTTGATCTGCCTAAGATGAGCTACATCATGTCTCCCCAGCCTGGGATTCAGTTGGTTGGTTTGACACACTGTGCTTCTACTTTCCATTCCGATTCAGGCATCAGTTTGGACACGACCGGACTTGCCCAAAAGAAGGGGTAGAGTACCTGTCTCCATTTCCAATCCGAGGTTCACAACTAGCTCGATACCCCATTGAATAGAGGACAAGAGAACTTCTGGCTCCCGCTCTTAATTTTAGTTGCGCCCTTTCTAGCCAATGCATAGCTTGGCTTGAAGATGAGGTGCAAACTGGGCCTACTTTAGCATCTGAAGCTTCCACAAGCTCTGGGAGGGGACGCAGGAACACCTGACTCATCTGTGGACCAAGTTTATTGCTTTGATTTGTACTTTCAAGTTTTCCTTTTGAATGTAATAAAAAGCAACTTCGATTTGTATCAAGAGGTAGAGAACTCTGTATTGAAATCAATGAAATTAAAGGTTGTGGGTACCGAAATTTTTTCTTTTGGTCCAAAAATGGTCTAAGTTGTAAAAAGATTAATTTGAACAAAATCAACTTTTATTATAATTTTTCAAAACCATTTTTGATAAGGATCACATCTGGACACACCCGGAATTTATCCTTGAGATGTACAACCCCAAATCCAATAACTGGAAAGTTGCCCCTTGTTTGACTAGCACTGCACTGCACTGAACTGTAACCGGCTCTCATAGTGAAGATCACAACCAAACTCTTGGATGTAGAAAAAACAAAGATGACCAGAACAATCTCATGGACATAGTTGATTTGGAAGTGTTTATGACTGGACTTCAGAATGAAGTTGCCTACATATCCTGAAGATGGGAATTAAGACTTATGTAGTTCGGTTGGGGTTTACTCGGGTATTAACACTCTCCTTTTGCGCTCTAACTTTTGCTAAGGCCACCCTTTCTGGGTTTTCAACCTTGCGAGCTCAGTTTTTCTTTTTTCTAATTTTTTGTGCTCTAACTTTTGCCTAGGTCACCCTTTCGGGTTTTCGGCTTAGCAAGCCACTCAAGGGTAGTATTTCTTCAACTTGTCCATGTTGATTGGTTAGGAGAATTCAAGGCCATCTAGGTCCATAAGAATGACAGCTCCACCCGACCAAATAGACATGATGATGTAAGGGCTAGTCCAATTAGGTCTGAACTTGCCCCCAGGGTCATGGATGGGAGCTCAATTGTCTTTGAGCACCAAATCCCCTTCTTTTAGATTCCTGGACTTAACTTTCTTGTTGAAAGCCTTGGCAATTCTGCGTTGATAACTTTGGACATAGTACAGTGCTTTCAGCCTCCTCTCATCGAACAACATAAGTTCCTCGAACCTGCTCTGCTGCCAATCCGCTTCTGCTATCTGGCACTCAGCCATAACTCGCAGCGACGGAACTTCAACTTCAATCGGCAGAACAACCTCTATCCTATAAACCAGAGAATACAGAGTTGCCCTAGTAGATGTTCAAATTGATGTTTTGTAGCCCCAAAGAGCAAATGACAGCTTATTTGGCCAGTCCCTGTAGGTTTCCACCATCTTTTGTAGAATGTGCTTGATGTTCTTGTTGGCGGCCTCAATAGCTCCGTTGGTTTGCGGCCGATATATGGATGACTTATGAAAAGTCACGTTGTACTTCTCCAACAAGTCGATCACCTCTTTCTTGAAGTGGGAACCATTGTCCGAGATGATCTCATTCGGAACCCCATAGCGACAGATGATATTATTCCTGATGAACTTGGCTTCGTGTGACGCTTTCAGCACTGCATAGGATTGGGCCTCGACCCACTTTATAAAATAGTCTATTGCCACCAGAATGTACTCATGCTCATTTGACCCTTTCGGAGTAACTGTCCTAATAACATCAATTCCCCAGACTGAAAATAGCCAGGGTGAAGTCATGTTGTATAGCTTCGACAGCGGGATATTCATGCGATTTGCATGAATTTGGCATTTGTGGCATCGCCGAACAAAACCAATACAATCCTCCTCTATGGTTGACTAGTGGTAACCCTGCCTCAGAATTTTTTGAGCTAGCATCACTACGCTCATGTACGAACCACATTCTCCTCCATGGATGGCCTCTATTAGGCACTTCGACTCTTCCTCATTAACACACAGCTTGTGCATTCCCAGATGGCCGCGTTTGTACAATTTACCCCCGCATATGATAAACAGAGCAGCCATTCATCATATCGCCCTTTTGTCTTTGGCATTTGCCCCTAGCGGATAAGCCTCATTTTCTAAGAAGTTCCAGATGTCATGATACCAGGGGTTCTGATCTTGTACCTCATCTATCACGGCAATCAACTCGTAGGCCGGCACATATCTCTGTTCGATAATGATCGGACGCATCCAGACTCCCAAAGGGATGTCTATCATGGAAGATAGAGTTGATAAAGCGTCTGGGAACCTGTTGCTCTCTCTTAACAGATGCGTGAAGGTTAGCTTCTCAAACCTAGGAATCAGAACATCCAGGGTTTGGTGATAGATTTTCATCATTTTATCTTTAACTTTCCAATCTCTTTTTGCTTGAGACACAACCAGGTTCAAGTCTCCAATGACGTCCAACCGTTTTGCCCCTAGTTCCAGGGTGGCTTCAAAGCCAGTGATACATGCCTCGTATTCTGCTTCATTGTTTGATACCTTAAATCGGAGTTTGAAAGCTAAAGGTATATGGGAATTGTCGGGTGCTATCAACAGCACCCCTATCCCATAACCATACTGATTAGACGCTCTGTCAAAGTACATGGTCCAAATCTCTTCCTCGACTTGCAGAATGCCCTCATCTGGGAACAAATACTGTACTGCTTCGTCTCCCTCCACTGGGTGATCGGCTAGGAACTCTGCTACCACTCTCCCTTTCACAGACTTGCGAGTCATATACTTCAAATCAAATTTGGAGAGAAGAAGTAGCCAACGGGCTAGCCTACCCGTAAGCGCTGGTTTCTCGAAGAGATACTTGATGGGATCTAATCTCGAAACTAGAATTACGGAGTGAGCTAATAGGTAGTGCCTCAACTTCCTAGTAACCCATACGAAGGCCAAGCAAGCCTTCTCCAGTGGAGTGTAACGGGTCTCATATTCTAGCATCTTCTTGCCCTGGTAATAGATGGCCTTCTTCACTCTATCCTCAGATTCTTGCGCAAGCATGCAGCCCATAGTCGTGTTGGTTACTGACAGATACAAAATCAACGGCTTCCCCGGCTCTGGCAGTGACAACACGGCTGGGTTTTGTAGATACTGCTTGATCTGCTCAAAAGCAACCTGGCATCGGTCATCCCATTGGAATTTTTTTCCTTTCTTCAGGAGACCAAATAGTGGTTCACAAGTCAAGGTTAATTTTGCAAAAAACCATCTTATGAATTGTACTTTTCTCAGAAAGCCTTGCACCTCCTTTTCAATCCTTAGTGGTGGTATTTCTAAGATGGCCTTGATTTTGGAAGGATCGACATCGATGCCCCTTTATATAATCAAGAACCCCAGCATTTTCCCTGCTGTGACACCAAAAGTGCATTTCTAAGGATTCAATCGCAACCGATACTCTCTGATCCATTGGAAAAATTTCTTCAAGGCGGTGTAGTTGCCTTCTCTTTCTTTGGACTTGACAATCATGTCGTCCACATACACCTCAACCTCTTTGTGGATTATATCATGCAAGATCATAGTTGCAGCCCGTTGATAAGTAGCCCCAGCATTTTTTAGACTGAATGACATCACCCTGTAGCCATAGGTTCCCCACGGCGTGGTGAAGGCAGTCTTCTCCCTATCCTTGGGTGCCATCAAGATCTGGTTGTACCCAGAAAACCCATCCATAAAGGAAAGCAGCGCATGGCCTGAGGTGAAGTCCACCAATTCGTTGATGTCTGGTAGAGGAAAGTCGTCCTTCGGACTAGCTTTGTTCAGATCTCTGAAATCCACACACACCCGAATTCTGCCATCTTTCTTCGGCACCGGAACAATGTTGGCCAACCAAGTAGGATACTCAGATACTAGCAAAAACCCGGCATTTATCTGTTTGGTGACCACTTTCTTGATTTTCAGAGCCCAATCTGGGCATATTCTCCGAAGCTTCTGCTTGACGGGTCGGGCCTCAGGGTCAAGAGGGATTCGGTGCTGTACATTCTCAGGATCGATTCCAGGCATGTCTTCGTAGGACCACGTGAAAACATCTTTGAAATCTTTTAATAAAGTGACTAAGTGCTCGCGTTCCTCTGAAGACAACGTGGACCCGATCTGGACCAGACGTGGATCCTTCTCAGTACCCACATTAATTGAAGTGATTTCATCAACCACGGGTTTGACAAACCTCTCCTCCTCTCGATCAATCAAATGTTTCAAAACTGGAGGAATTTCTTCCTCGTCGTTTTTATCAAAATTTTGAAAGTCATGATCAATGCAATACACACGTGGCACAAAAAAGTACTCAGAAATAGTAGTGGTACTATTCTCATTCACAACTTCTAGTTCGTCCAATTCCTCAGTTACAACCGACTCAAAAGAAAAGGAAAAAGACGACCTGGACAAAACAACGACATCCGGGTTATTAACCCCAGAAATACCGGACTCTGATTCAGGAGAACTAGAATCTGATTCTGACTCCACAGACTCTGTGGAATCAGATTCCGATTCACTACCTGATTCAGAACTGCTACACAAAAAGCCCTCCTCGAACTGCCAAACGAGGGAGAGTGCGATAGATGCATCCAGAATGTCGGCAGAAGGGTCCACGACCAATTGATCTCCAATCATGGAAACAGAGAAGTCATCCCCCAAGCTCTCTGGTGTGATCTGAGGATCTGAAAGGAGACAAACCAATGCTGCTTCTATCTCAAGTTCTATGCCATCAGACTCATCCTCTATGCATTGCTCAACCTCAGCTGGTAGGTTAGTTTTCTCTTTTGCAACTTTATCCCCTTGCAACTGTAGGTCGAAAAAGATCTCAAAGCCGGGCAAGCACCGCTTTTCAGAATTTAGCCATGGCTCAGGAAAGCCGCATAATGGAAAATCTTCCCCCCTCCTGGACAAAGCGGCCGTTCAGGGTTCCTTGAATGGGTCTATGTACCAGCTCGTAGGGCTTCCCACTTTGCTTAGCCCTGGCTCTTCCTGCCATTTCCTTTCCCTTTCTTACCCAATCCTCTTTGGTAGGCATGTAACCTAGACCAAAGGTATGAGGGTTGTGTGGTACTTCGGCCAACGCAGCGATGCCCTTTCGGCCGCTCCTTCCCAATCCCATTCTGGGTATATGTTGTAGCTTATTTATGAGGTAGACGGATTGAGCACTTACGTACAACCCCTCATCAATAGCCAGAATATCTTGCACTACCTGGGCCTCGGCCAAGGTAAACCCAGACAAAAAGATATCCTCCTCGCCGTGTACAATTTCTAGTACCGGTGTAGTGACCTCCAGCAGCGGATGTATGGAAAAATTCCCAAAAACAATAGCTACCCTCATCCCATGGGGGTACTTTAGCATCTGATACAGAGTGGAAGAGACAGCTCTCACTTGGTGCAGCTACGGCCGTCCAAGGAGTAAATTAAAAGTGGCCGGAACATCCAAGACATGGAACTCAATGTCCTATTGTGCCGGGCTAACCTGGGTTCTGATCTGAACTATCCCCATCGCTTCCCGACTTGTAATGTCATAAGCCCGAATCACCTGGGTTGTTGGTACAAAGTCTGCGGGTTTCAAACTGATAGGATAGGCCATGCGCGACGGACACACATTAATTACAGACCCGGTATCAACCAAGACAACTGGTATCCACTTCTCTTTACATTCCACAAAGATGTATAGTGGCTTATTGTGTTCAGAGCCCTTAGGCAGCAATTCCTTAGCTGTGAAAGTCAAAGTCGGCGAGGCCTCTCCCGGGAAAACCAGTCCCAGTAACTGCTCGGGGGTTGTGTCAATAGAGAGCTTAGCCTTATCCATTGTTGATAGGACTGCTTGTCTGTGCCCCCGTGAGGCCATGAGCAATCCCCAAATGGATATATCCGCCTGAATCTTCTTCAGTTGCTTCAGTATAGCTTCTTCTTCTAGCGGTTTATCTTTCTGTTTCTCTGTCTCCTTATCCTTCCCTGATGCTTCTAGTTGGTCTAGGTGTGGGGGCTTAAAGTACCGCCCACTCCGAGTCATGTGATCAACTTCCTCGGCATACCATGTATCATCTGGCAGATTCTGTCTCCAATCCTCATCCGTGTGGGCGAGATGCAAATCATCATCTTCCTACCACATTCCTTCGGCAACCGACAAACACATGTCCGGTTTCGCTATAATTAATCCCGTGTCCACAACACAGTCAGTCCCCACAGGGCTTTTGGCTTTTCAAACTTTCTGATCAGTCTCAGTTCTTTCTTGTTTGAACCGCTTCAGCACGACCTCCTATTCTGTATTAGCTGTACAAGTACTAACCAATTCTTGAGCAAAATTTTTAGTACCGGTGCTCTCCGGCAACTTCCCCTTGTCGTCGACCGTTCTGACCGTTACAGCAATCCCCGTTTTTAACTGTTCTTGCTTTGGTTGAGACCCCTCATTTACATCTAGTTCATCACTGAGCCACCCTATATTATCCGTTGATCCGTTCATATCAAACCAACCAATCTGTACATTCCCCAGATCATGTTCATTGAAAAGCTGCAGGTTACTGATGTGCTCTTCAAGCTCAGCTAAGTCATCCAGTCCCTGGCTTGGCCCGTCCTCCTGGACTATATTAACCTCCATCCCCGCCGGTAATTCCATCCTTGGCTTAGCCTGGCTAGTTGGCACAATGTAACAGCATGGGTTGTACTCCTCTTCAGTTAAGCTCATGGAGCCCTCAGGTATACCTTCTTCTACCACAACCACCACCACGGGTTCGGGTTAGGATATGGACGCTCTCATCATGCACAGGTCTGTGCATTCCGGGATGAACAACGCTGGCTTGGGTAGGTGAGAAATGGTGATGTATATACTGGGGTCATATAGGACGGCCAGTGTTTGGATAAGGTTTACTTGCCTGTGTAGAGGAGGGGGTTAGTTATGTGGTGGGAGAGGATTTGTAGTGACGTTAGGCTTCTCAGGAGGCGCTATCACTTTGTTGTCAATGAGATCCTGAATCTCATGACGGAGTCTAAAGCCTAGGTCGGTATCATGACCATGCTGCTGGTGGAAGGCACAATATTTGGCTGGGTTGTGTGTAGGAGGGGGGGATTAGGCAATGGGCGCAGCTTTAGGGGCTTCAGATGCCCCTTTCTGATCAGAACCCTCAAGGCCGCAGATAGAGACATGTAGAGTGGGGTGAAAACCCTCTGGCCCCGAGGTTGGTACTTTGCAGGTTGTGGGGTAGTTCTGGATGTACCGGTAAAAGGGGTGGCTATTTTTGGTGTGGTGGTAACCACACCAACATCAGACATCCTTGTAGCTGCGTTACTACTCGTAGCCGCATGTGAACTGCGTGTAAAAGCCCTCTTGGGCTGCTCTTTTTCATGGTCAATTAGACCCTGTTTCATTGCATGCTCTATCTGCACCCCTATCTCATGGAGGTCGGCAAATGTAGGCATAGGTAGAACTATCATCTTTTGAAGCAGCCTCGATTGCAGATTACGAATGACCACTCTTATCTGGTCCTTTTCAACTGGTCGGGTTGTCATCATGGAGGCCTTGGCCCTCCACCAAGTGACGAAATCGGAGAAGCCCTCCTTCAGCTCTTGACGAGTAGCCTCGAGATCACGAGTTGTGACCTCGATTTGAGTGTTATAGAAATATTGGACGATAAAGGCCTTAGCCATCTCTTCTCAGCTCCTTTTCACAAAATCTTCCAGTTTAGCATACCAAATAGCCGCGATACCCAATAAGGTCCGACTGAAGAGGGATAGCTTTTGCAGTCTGGACAGGCCCATCGGTCGCAAAATATTTGAAAATAGCCGCAAGTGGACCATGAGATCACCCGAGCCGTCGAAACAGTCTATATGTGGCATTTTAAATCTATCCGGCAAGGTCACTGCTGCATCGGTGTAGCCATCCTCTATATCTGGGATCAAATTGATACCCTGAGCTCGTTTGAAAAGCTTCTCAAGCTTGCTCACTTTTAGCGCCGTAGGTTCGACCTCAAACTCAAAGGTTGCCTCTGTTGGGTAGGCCGGTGCTTTGGAAGTCTGGGGTAGAACTGGCTCTGTCGGAATGTTCGCATTCTCCTAGACATTAGTTGTATCCCCTAGTATTGGAACCCTGACTGGGGGTGGATGTGAAGCAGAAGCTGCTGTTTGTTGTGGTTATTGTTGCTGTTGAAGTCTAGTAATCAGTTTAGCCTGCTGGGCTGCAATCTCTATTTGGCGAGCGGTAACTTCCGCTTGGCGAGCAGCGTCCAGCTGCATGGCCTCAACGGTTTGTTGAAGTTTGCACATCATATCCTTCATATTGACTGAGGGGTGCTCATCTGTCAAGACCGGTGTATACTCTCTTTCTGAGGTGGAAGTAGAAAATTGGGCCCAACTGCGCACAGGTGACGTAGATTGTGACCACTGAATTGGTGACAGCTGAACTGGTGATCTATGCCTAACTGTCCTCCGTTTCGTTACCGGGGGTAGCGAAGCAAACACTGGTTGTCCTCTAATAAGATCCTCAGATCGGTAAATCCTCCTAACTCTGGTCCAGAGTGCTCGGGGGGTAACTGCCTCGTCAGAAGCAATTGTGAAATACTACCTTGCAAAAAGAAAATAAAGCAAAAACAACAATCAGCAAACGCACAACACCTCGGCTTAGACAAGGACAACACACAGTTGAAATCATAAACTGGACAATCTGTACTCAAACACTGATTTCTGCCCCAAATTTCTGCCTCACAACTGATATCCTCAAACTGATACCCAGACATGCAACTGATACATACATTTCTGCAGAGTCACACACTAAAAGCACATATCAAGCAAGTGAGAGCCAAAACACCCCTATGATGGGGTAGGGTTACCCTGTCCTAGTTTCGTCAGGAACTAGGGATTTGCTATGCAAGCAAGTGGTTTCAAATAAACCTACATTCGGGTGAGCAACCTGTCCTAGTTTGGAACAATCTCTATGGCTTCTGATATGCAACTAGGCCAATTGGTCAAAAATGGTGCCTCAATAAGACCACCTAATATACCTCTCGCTCCTAACACCGAGAAGTGAAAGGAGGATCAGACGGTACAGCGGTAGTCCAGATCCAAGGTTTGTGTTCCCATTGTGGCAGAGCCTGCAACTGGTCAGCCTTATGGCAAGCTTTTCCAAGCAAGCCTCCGGCAAACCGCTCAGGAATAGCAGATGGCAAACATTGTGACTTAGGCACACTGATGCAAAATGAAAATGCAAAGAAACACATAAGTGTAGATAAAACAACATATCATGAGTTCGAGTCAAGTTCTCTAAATCCCCAGCAGAGTCGCCAGAAACTGTAGCTCGACTTTCTTCGCTTCCCCTTTCGGAGAGCTTGAATTGGTCCTACAATTCGGACTCCTGTCACAGTTCTGAATCTAATTTCACAAAGTGCAAATGTGAAACTGATAAACACCAAAGAGTCCAATCCGACAAATCATTTTGGAAAATTAGATTTTAAATCAAATAATGCTAAAATTGGACTGCTTTGCCAGATTATAGAGTCGCCACCTAAATATTTAGTTTTTGAGAAATTTAAGAAACCCTGACTCGTGCCAAAGGCCACGTGTCCGTCATCACAAAAGTTGCCTCGGCTCGGGGAACTTGGGTACGAGAGGGGAAGGTCCTGAAATGAGCACCCCTGCTCACCCGATCAAAAGATCAGCCTCTACTAAGTATGATATATTGTTTTATAAATACATGTGTTCTTATTCCGGTTATTAGCTAACTTTACTATGTGATGCACACAAGCAAGTATAGACTGAAATCGCGAGAATTGAAACGAATTCAACTCATGTTTGTTTTCGAAAATGGTTTGAACTTGCCATCCTCAAGTGGGCTAAAACGCGGATTTTCCATCAAACATGATGGGCTTAAAACATGATTTGCCACTTTGCAAAGTGGGCTTAAAACTCACATTTACTGAATTGTTCCAATTCAAACAACAAAGCCTTCATCCACAGGCATTCATGCAATTTAGCATTTAAGCATATAGCCTCATGGCAAGCATGCGAATCATCGCAATATGGCAATCACACTCATACAAGTATGCTAAAGCATAAAACTTACTGAGTACTCTAAGCCAAAACAAAAACTAGTTAGAAAGATGCATGATCCTAACTATAAAAGATGCCTAATGCAACACATGCAACATGAAATTAATAGGCTCGGCTACTAATATGGCATTTGCAACACTTTGATAGCATGCTTTGAAACACGTATTCAAAGAAGTATTGAAATGATAATGCAGTTTGAATGATGCGTCGAGCCTCGGTGCATGTAAGACAAATGAATGATGCAAACATGCAAGCATAAGGTATGCTAATTGAAATATGATCCCTAATCTAACCATCGAAAGCGGATAAATAAAAAGGAGAAAGACGTGGGGTTGGAAGACATGCACACACACACGCACACTTATTACAACCTTGCGCCCTCTCGAAGGAGGGTCCGAATGAATCAGCTAAGCTACACTAAGCTAAGCTAATTATTACAAAACAACTAATTAACTAACTTAGCTAATTAATTACAAACCGAATTAATTAATTAAACACTTAACTAATTAATTACAAAAAACAACTAAGCTAATGAACTAATTAGCTAGAAAATTTAAATGAACGGCCTCGGGAAATGAGGGATGCTTGCATGCTCGATTTGCTTCCTCCTGGGAATCCATCACCTTGCCTTTGGATGCCTCTGTTTGCACTCGCTTGATCTCTGAAAATTGGGCCAACTCCCCGAATGCCTCTGCTCCAACTCAGGAACATACTGATGCAAAATTCATTTCTGGCCGGTCGGCTACCAATGGTGGCAGGTCGGCTGCTTCAAGTGGCCGGTCGGCCACTGCTTTCCTGGATTTCCCTTTTTCTTGCAACAGAGAGCAAACAGAGGCTAAGCAGTGTATTTCAAGGAATATATGTGTGCACTTCTACCCTCATTATCATCTCTCAAGCTCAAAGGATTGTAGCTCTTGGCTCTCAAGCCATCAACCAAGCATTTTCAATGCATGATGGCTAGAGAACCAAGCTTGTACAACGTTAATGAATGCACAAACAAGACCAAAATAAACACCACCCTATCATGCATGATCAAGGGCGACGGTGACCAAGAAAAATGGCACGTTTCCTCACTTTGAGTATGAAACGTCCCATTTTCCTTGTGTTTGGATTAACGTCCGATCCAAACACACGCAATGCAACACAACATGCTTAACTTGCCTAAGTTTTACTTTCATGTTTTATTTACTCATTTTAATTACCGATCCATTCTTTAACCGGTTAGTCCAAGGTGAGAGTCCTCTAATGGAAAGAGGGCTTGAGCCATAAGTACCTTGAGCATGAAAGAGGCCTCATGCTGTTGGTAATGAACTCCCGAAGGAATTAAACCATTAGGCATGACGGTCTCAATTCCATACTCAAGCCAACAAGAGGCTCAAAGCCACTTTCAAAACAAAGTAAAGAGTGAAGAATAGAGGGAGGTTACAGATATTTCAGTGCTGAAATGGAGTGCAAAACGACACTAAATCATGCAAGCAACACATGCAAGTCATGTTTAAGAGCCTAACTCATTAAGCTAGTGAAAGAGATTGCACTACAACCATGCAATACAAGCCTCAACTGACCAAACTAGCTCAGAACAGAGTTAAAATATGCCAAAATAGTGGCTAAAACTTGTTGAGATTAAGGCACAAAAGGATAGAAAAACATGCTCGCATGTTAGCTTGCAAACAAGACTCAAGAGCAACTCTAAAAAGCAATGAAAGAGTGAAGCAAATGAGCATGTGACAGAGCTATAAACATTGAAATTACATGTAAAAAGACACTTCAACATGCAACCATCTCATGCAAATCAAGTTTAAAGGGGCTATAATGCCAAGCTAGTGAAGCTATTTGCACTATAACTATGCAAAACACGGCTCATATGACCAAGACAGCCTAAAACAGAGTTAAAACCAGTCAAAATAGTAGCTAAAACATGCTTTAATTAAGCTAAGTTAAATCACAAAAACATGTTACCATAGGATGCTAACTGGGCATGTAAGTGAGACACAAGAAGGGGAGGCCAACCCCTCCATTTTCGGATTTGAAAACATGCTTTTTACCATTGAAATAACTCTAAATTTTAGTGGTTTAAAGGCCCAAAAATTTTGATTTTAATATGCTAAAAGATAGTGCAAAAAGCTTCACAATTAAGCAACAAGAAGGGTAAACAACCCCTTAGCACAAAATGACCTCAAACTACCATATTAAGCTTCAAAAATCAGAGTTCTTTGTAGTTGAAAACTAGGCCAAAAATAGTATAAAAAGATGGCCAAGCAAGTTATCAAAATAAAGCCTACAAGGTAAGCAATATACCTCTTGAAGCACAACACAAAACAGCCACAATTCTGAGCTAAAACCACCTTTAGGAGCTCAAACTAAGCCTCAAAGAACCTCAGCTCCAAGATGAGGATGTTTGGTTAAGGGTCTTTGTGCAAAAAAGTAGAGAAAATCAACTATCAAGCACAAAACAAGAGAAGAGAGAGAGAATTTTAGAGAGAGAGGAAGAAATTTGCTCAAAATTGTGTAACCCTCCAAAATGGGGGAGAGACCCCCCTATATATAGAAAATCAAGCTAAAGGCTTGTATTCATCCCTCCGTACACCTGTATGGAGATGAGCATCAGTGAACAACAGCTAGCAAATAAATATCTGAAAAATGAGAAAAATGGCCGTCGGCCATCCTCAGTGGCCGACTGGCCATCAATGTAGCCAGCCGGCCATAAACATAGCCGACTGGCCACCACTGGTGGTCGACAGGCACAAGTCATGGCCAGCAGGCTAGGGGGATGGCTGACAGGGCACCCTCTCCTCTAGAAGTGAAGCAACAAGCTCTTGGTCCACAACCAAGCACAAAACAGACAAGATTAGAGGCTCCAAGGCAAGTCGCTCAGCTGAGACCTTCAGAGACTCAAAATGAACATGTGCAAGCACAATCATCGGGTGTTCAAACGATGACGTCCAAGTCTTGAGGACGATCAAAAATGGGGTGTCTACAGCGCGGCAGGAAAGTGCGACCAAGGATCCGAACTCGTTAGGAAACAGGGCAAATATGAAAATTTGATGCGTTAGATTCAATGTCACCTGCTTACTTTCATCCTTTTATATATAGGTTATAGATTATAGATATAGATTAAAAAATAAACTATACCGTAATATTTATCAAATAGACAAAATGGGTAATAGATGACACCCTGCTAGAGAACCCATTCCATGGTCCTCTTTATCTCTTCCTTGTTTCTCTTTTTCTTTGTCTTTATTATAAATTGAGTTTTCTTCTGGTTATAATCTCTATCAACTTTTGCTTTCTTTTTTTATTTGAAAAGTCAAATTGAAGGCAGAGCTTTGGCTGTAATATTGTTTTCAGTATGTCCTATTCTTCGGTTTGACACTACATCAGCTGAAGTCACTGGGAAACAAGCTTTCACCAAGTAAGGTTTTTTTTTTTTTGGGTTAAAAAGTAATTTTCATTTTGTATCTATTCAAAATCAAATGATATATGTTCTCTTTATTTGCATTAGAATTTTTTTTTTTATGTTATCCACGTATGGCCACTAGCAGCAACATAGAGCTCTAGGATTGTAAAAATGGTCCGTGGCCCGTGGGCGGCTCGGGGCCCGCCCGACCCGTTTAAACCCGTTTGGGCCTGGGCCAAGCCCAGCCTGAGACTTTGGGCCTAGGCCTGGGCCATCATTTTGAAGCCCGTGGCCCAGGCCCACTGACCCGACCAAGGCTCCAATACCCCTAGGGTCTGGGCTGGGCTTGGGCCTAATTTTTTTGGCTCGTTGGCGCGAGCCCATGAGGCTTGACATGGGCCGAGCCGGACCAAATTTACTCCCCTATAGAGCTCCGATCATTTGGGTAGAAAATATTTTTTAAAATATATTTTTATTTTTATTTTTTGACATTTGATATAATAAAAAATAAGTATTAACAATATATATATATTTTTTTAAAGGTGAAATACCAATAAATCTAAATAGTAATCTTATAAATTGTTTGGTTCTCCATTTTTTCTAATGAGAAATTTACCCATAAATCCTAATGAAGAAATGCTGATCCATTTAGTCCTAATAGTTTTTTTAATGAACTAATTTGTCCTTTTTATTTTGGATAGTTGTATTTATTTGATTTTGTGTCATTTGAGTTTAAGTTAATGCCTTTTTATAATTCATTTTCTTAATTTTTTGGTTCGTTTTTGGGATGAGAATGGAAATGTGAGGTTTGAAAGATTTTTTTGGGAGATTGGTGGCTGAAGTGTTGGTTGTCGAATGTGGAAATCAACATTTATGTTAGTGTGATTTTCTAGTGTTACATTAGAGTATTACATTTGAAAAAAGTACACTAAAGAGTTTTTTTTTTTGGAATGTTACGGTCTTACATTTGAGAAAAGTACACTAAGGAGTTATTTAGTGTGTTACATTAGAGTGTTACGTTTGGGAAAATGACACTAAAGGGTTTTTTTTTTTTTTTTGGAATGTCACGTTGTTACGCTTGAGAAAAGTACACTAAGAAGTTTTTTAGTGGGTTATATTAGAGTGCTACGTTTTTTGAATATTATATTAGAGTGTTACGTTTGGAAAAAATACACCAAGAAGTTTTTTTTTTTTTAAATGTTATGTTATTACGTTTGAGAAAAGTACATTAAGGAATTTTTTTAGTGTGTTATATTAGAGTGTTACGTTTTTAGAGTATTACATTGGATTGTTACTTTCAAAAAATACACTAAGAGGGTTTTTTCAAAGTGTTACGTTTAGTAATTTTAATATTATGAGAAAACCCACATTTGTCACACAACATATAACACACGCGTGTTTTTGCTTGATCATTTATGTAATTCACACTAGAATGGGATTTTTTGGTCCATAAGAAAAGGGTGAAGTACCAATAAATCTCAAAATGTGATCTTACAAATTGTTTAGCCCTCACTTTTTTTGTATGAACCCAACGGTCCCATTAAAGTGAAAATTACACAAAAAGGTAATCATTTACACGTTTGGGTATAATTTTTGAGAGGTAAAAGTGGGTTTCTCCAAATGTGAAATTACACATTTGGGCAATCTACACTATAGATGTTTTGGATTTTCCCTCATTTTGGAATAAATCCCACATTACGAACAAAAACGTTACACTCCAATAATATAACACTCCAATGTAGCACACTAATAAACTCCTTAATATATTTTTCCCAAACGTAACAACATAACACTCTAAAAAAATTCCTTAGTGTGTTTTTTCCAAATATAACACTCCAATGTAACACACACGAAAATACTAAAAAAACTTTTTAATGTACTTTTCCCAAACGTAACGCTCACAGTTTGAAATTATACATTTGCCCAAAACATACCAAGGAATTTTTGTACTCCTTTTGGAATTATTTGAAGAATCCCATATCCTTTTTAAATGGTTTGAAAAATCTCACATCTTTTTTTGAAGTGTTACGTTTGAGAAAAGTACACTAAGAAGTTTTTTTGTATGCTACATTGGAGTATTACACTAAGAAGTTTTTTTTGGAGTATTACAGTTTGAAATTATACATTTGCCCAAAACTTACTAAGAAGTTTTTGCACTCCTTTTAAAATGTTTGAAGAATCCCACATCTTTTTAAAATGTTTGAAGAATCTCATATTTCATGTCATTTGTACTCATTTTGAAATGTTTTCCAACTAAAAAAAGATTTTCATATAAAAATTTATCCCAAATTTGATTCCAATAGATTGTGTATCTTACATTTCTAGCACAAAAGAAATAAAAAAAAGGAAAATATAATAGAAATAAGGGTATAACTGTAAATCTAATTTCCAAATAATACATTATATCTACTTTTCCAAAATCAATTGGATTAATTGGTCTGTAAACAAAATTTGGGACTAAACAAATCACCATTCATCAAGATGAGATTTATAGATAAATTTTACTCTTTTTTTTTTTATAACAAAAGTAGCTTTTTTTTAATAATTTCTCAAACATATTAAAGAAAAAAACACAAAAAGGGTCAACCCAAACGGCTCACTTGCTATCCAAAAACACAACTGGTAGGAATAGATTAACTACCCTTTTTACTCTAAGTTTGACCTAAATTTCACTTTAATCTCTATAAGTTCAATTTGAACAATGTGGTTCCTATACTTTAAAACTAGTTTTAATTTGGTCATTTTGTCTAAATTTTTGTTACTTTGTCGGTGTGTATATTAGAGGTGCTCAACGGATATCCTGATCTGTCCAAACCGATCGAACTGAACCGACTCGCCGCATTTTGGATGGATGCGTGATGACAAGCGGACGACTGCGGATTGATTTTTTTCCAATCCACCTAGTTTTGGACGGATGGCGAATTTGAGGTTCCTTTGGCCGCAACCGAACCGCAAAACTGCAAGCACCCCTAGTAATTTGTAAGACTTTATGTTTTTAATTTGTTTAGATAATCTGTCTGTGTTTTCAATTGAAAAGAAAGTTTAGATATTCTCTTGTGTTTTCAATCTATAAATCTTTTTATCAAATGACAAGTGTTGATATTTGGTATTTTTTTTGTGAAAAATATAAAGCTTAATTTTTGTTATTTTTTGAAAAAATTAAATTAAATAGTTATTGAATAAAAAAAAAGGTAATGAAATAGTGTTGATATTTGGTATTTTTGTCTTCTTAGTGAGTTGTTATGTAGTTTTGGCCCATGATTTTTATCACAATTGGAGGCCCTCAAATTGTCATTTTTTCGCGTTAAATAGTTGTGTCGATTTGCCTTTGATTGTTTAATTGTGATTGCTATTCATTGTTTAAAATTGAAATATAATTACAAATCAATATTTCGGGAATTTTAGATTTTTCAAAGAGGAAGTTTCTTCCTTCACTTAATTCAAATTAAAGGTAAATTACTTGGCGGGAAAGAATTTGGTTAGTAATAAACTAACTTACACGGTACAATTAAGACCTATTTTGAGAAGTAGGTTAAAAGTTAATTTTTTAATTTTTTTTAGTTTTTTTTTTAATGTGCAAAAACATAGAAAGCTGATGTGATCGGAAAAAGTCAAAAAGTTGGCTTTAATTAACTTGCCAAAATAGGCCTAAGATCATCTTCAACGCAAACTCAAATCTTTCATTAAATTTGATAAAAACAGTGTTCCAACCATTTCACCAAATCCTGTTCAAAAAAAAAAAAAAAAAAAAAAAATCACCAAATTGGTATCAAATGAAGGAATCTTACTTTTTTCATCAAACCAAAAGAGTATTTAACCTTTCATCAAATCTCACAGATGACTATTGACGGATGGCCAGTCACGACCCAAACCCGGTATCCTAAGGTTCGGCATCGGAACAAGACAAAAACTGAAATCATAACAAATTAATAGTGCAGCGGAGTAAGATAAAAGGGTATTCAAATCTTAATTTTAATTATAACAAAACCATATACATTGGAGCTTCTATTCATTTACGTTGCCAGAGCTGAACTATGACTACAAAGTGCCTTGTGCCTACCCCACGCATTGGTCCTGACATGTCACGTGAAAGTGATTAGCACATGAGAAAGTGAGAAATATTATACTGAGAGCATAAAGGTATAAAAGTCACCATGGATTATTATTTGAGCTAAACAGGAAATTATTTTAAATAATAGAGATCATATAAGCAAAATAATCATAACCGCGAAACAGAGCAGATGTATGGACTCAAGAGGTGGCTCGTACGGATCCTAGGGGTGGCTCCCACAATAGTGTAACACTTAGCTCCGCACAACACGTTGCTCTACACCAGAAATCAGAGGGTCAATGGATCTATGACAGACAGAAGGTCATAAAGTGACAAATCAGATGGTCACCAAAGTGACTAATCAGAGGGCCAATGGTTATTTAAATCCCCCAAGACATGAGACCTTGTGGTGGTACTTACAAAATAATTATTCAAAACGCATTTAATAAATAGTTTAATCCATGAATTTTCTTTTTTAAGCAAATAGGGTTCATTTAATAAATAATATATTTAAAAAACTAATATGATTTGCAAAACATAATTTACATGAAATAGTTTATGCTAGCTAAAAATATAACAAAACTCACCTTAAACTAATATAAGTTGCAAAATATACTTTACATAGTTTATGGTAATTCAAAATATATATAACTCACCTTAAACTAATATAAGTTGCAAAATATACTTTACAAAAAAAAGTTTATGGTAGCTCAAAATATAATATAACTCACCTCAAAATTAATCCTTTACTCTCACTTCTGACTTTGGCACACTCTCTCATATACCCATTGTCTGTTCTTTTATGATTTAATTACCATGCAACTCATCTATTTACAGGTGAGAAGACCCTTACCATGCAGCACTATACAACACTGTGCACCAAGTTCCCTATATTCTACTATGGCCTGAAAGATGTCATAATTACATTTTTTCCTTTTTTAATGGTTAAGAATAGATTAAGTAAATATAATTTGGGATGTCACAAGACCGGATGGATGACCGGCCGGTCAACCGGGTGGACAACCGGACTGGGAAAATTTTGAAAAAAATTTACACTAAGCCGGTCGACTACCTGGACATCTTCCCGGTTATCTTCTCGGTCGACCGGTTGTTTGATGAAAATTGAAAATTTAACGTTGAAATGCTTGATATCAGATCAAACTTTTAACCTAAATATTTACTCAAATTTAATGAAAAAAAAAGAAGTAAGATCCTCTAAGTCCCAACAAAATTTACCTCAAATCATTGGCTTGGTGCCGAAAGCCCAACACAAAAATAAAAATATAAAACTCAAAATTCTGCTATAACAATTTATCAAAGACTAATAAATCCAAGAATTTGTAAAAAAAAAAAAAAATTCCTTCGTAAGTGTTTTTATCTGAATTTTTTTGTACCAAGTTTACTATACTCATATGAACCTTGAATAAATATTTCAAAAGCTTCTGAATTGTGAAACAATTTAAAAAATTCATAAAGCTAAGGTCTCTAATTAAAAAAATAAAATAAAATACAAATTTCAACCCAATTTGTGTATCAAACTAAAAGGTCTGATTTGTTTTGAAAAGTAGGTTAAAAGTTGATTTTTTATTTTTGGTGTTGGTTAAAAAACACGTAAAAAATAAAGAAAAGATGTGACTCAAAAAAGTCAAAAAGTAAAAAAATTACTTTTAACCATGCTCTCAAAATAAACCTTTGTTTCAATCATCAAACACTATTCTACTAATGATATTTTAATATTAAGACAATCACTAGACACATGGTCCATCAAACTATTCAATTAATTCGTATATTGATTTTCAAAAACTATTTCCAGATCATTACAATTATTAGAATTATGTTAAAAGTATAAAGTTAATTGCATTTTTTTCCCTAAACTTTAAGACTTTTTTTTTATAAAAAAAAATGGATAAATTACATAGACCTCCCCTAATGTTGGTTGAGATTACAAAAACCTCTTTTGATGTTTCAAAAATTAGACGAACCCTTTGCTTCACTGACCTGCTAATGTAAATGGAAAAGTACTGACCCCAAGTTATAAATTTTTAAAGGTAAATTACAAATATATCTTTTGGAGTTTGATTAAAATATAGATGGTCTCCTGTAATTTTAGAAATTATAAATATCGTTTTGTTAAAAAAATTTATTTAACAAAATTAATAAAAAATAAAAAAATTCAGAACTACTGTCCTAAACAACAATAAAATTACTTGAATTATTAATTAGAATATAATGCCTCGATAATTTTAAATCATTTTATAATTACCAATCCTTCATTATTGTCCAATTTCATGATATAAAATGGAAATTAAGGAAAGTAAAGACAACATTCTCATCAAACACAACGTTCCTCTTTCTCATTTTGTTTTCTCTCATAACATTACATTATGGTATTACATCAATTCTGTTCAAACAAACAATACAAGGTAATTTAAGAAATAAAATACAACAAAATGCTTTAAGGGAGCACACCTTTCAAGGCTAGGGCCATGATCACAAATAAGTGGAACTCTTTCCTAGACAAGTAAGCTCAGTAGCTGTAATCATATGAACATTATAGCATTTCTGGTTTAGACGCATCCTATTTGATGTTTCGGATCCAGGTTTCATTGTCTTATACTATTGTTCATGTCTTGTTTCCTCTTACTTCTCTTGGGTTTGGCTATTGGGTTGTGTTGTTGGCATTTGGAACATGTTGGCAGCTTGTTTTTTCAAACTGTTGTTGTCTTGAATTTTGCTTCTCCGCTTGAGCAGCACTTCTTGCGCTTGAGCGGTCTTTGTGAACTTTCAGTATTTTTGAAGGTCTGTAGAGATACTGGGAGTTGGCATTTTATGCTCGAGCAGTCTTTGTTGCGCTCGAGCGATGGTCCTCTTTCTGCAAAACAACTGGAGTTTGTATTTTACGCTCGAGTGACAACTTCTTGTGCTCGAGCGGTCACATCTTTTGTGTTTGGATGCTTGAGTGACGCTTCTTGAGCTCGACTGATCTACGCATATATTAGTCCGTAAAAGTCACTTTTTACATCACTTTTTTATCTTTCTCCCTCTCTAAACATTTCAAAACCCTAAGTTGAGAATTTCTCTCACTCTCTCTCTAAAACTCACATTCTCTCTACAAATACACCTAGATCCGTCGAGTTCTTCACCAGTGTCCCTTTGCTAAAATGGTAGAGCTTGGCGAGGGCTTCGTTCTAATCGGAGCAAAGTTGATTTTTGACGTCTTTATGTTTCCCACACTTTCTCTCTCGTCTTCTAAACTTGAGGTAGGGATATTTCCATACTTTTTATGAGTTTTAACTTAGTTATTTGTTATTTCTAAACAATATTGTGATTTTGAAAATTTTGGAACAAAACCTATGGCTTTGGGTAAAAAAAATCAAAAGAGGAGTTTTTCAAATGGGTCCTTGAAAATGATTGTGATGTTGAAAATAATGTTGAGTTAGGAAGAAATGGTTGATTTTGATACTTGGGATTGATTTTGGAAAGAAAAGGGATTTGCCCTAAATGTTTCAAATGTTGATTTTGTATAAATAATGTGATTAGTATTGAAATTGTGAAATTGGATTAATGTTGATGAGGATGGTGGGGTTAGATATGTATTGTCACCCACCTCTTGAAAATTTAGAGAGTTTATCTTTATTGATAATTGTTTATCTGTTTAGAAATACCTGTTTTGGGCTATCGGTGGAGGATAGCTATGATTGTTGTAGAGATTGCATGAGGATTAGGAGAATTGAAACTATCTTCTTATTCATTTACATTGAACATTATCTCACACTTATACATTGGAAATATTTATAGTTTTGAGAAAATGGGGTGAATCTGGGAAACATGTATTGTCTTGTTGAAATAAGTTGACCTGAGTGTCTATGGTGAAAGTCCTAAAAACCGTGCATATACATCGGTGCTGATCCCGCAGACGAAATATTCGTAAAATGACAACAGTAGTGCTTGTATAGCCTACGTTTACATGGGTGCCGATTTACGGTTTCCCGCGGACGAAATTTTCGTGAAAGGTTGTATTGTTTCTAAGATTCCCAGAGTGTGATTCACTGCCCAATTTTCTATTGTAAAGGAGATGATTTATGAATCAAGATATTAACTTGGCATTGCATGGTTTTGGAAAGAAATGTAAAATGTTTTAGCACAAGCATTGCATAATCATTCACCTTATATTTTTATTAAGATTCATACACTGTGTTGGATTATTTCTACTGGGTTGTAGCTCACCCTACGTGGGAAAAACATTTCAAGAACTGATGATATGCCTTCGCTAAGGCAATAGCTTGGGAGGACTTTGAGCGAGAGCTTCTTTTGTGTATTTACTGTATTTATTTTTGTATAAGCCGAGGGCTTTAACTGTATTGGACTTAAGTCCACTTTTGTTGTAACCAAGCATTGTCTTGGAAAGTTGTAAGCCTTTAGGGCATTTATCTATTTGTTTTACTTTCGTATATTACCTCTTGTTGCAGCATATGCTATAGATTTAGGATTAGACTTGTGAATTTATATCTGCATATGTCACCCTTTGTACAAGTAATTGGGATAAATGAAAGATAATTATTTCATTATGCGTTGTTATGTAAGTAATATTGTGGATGGTTTATAGCAATTATTTCGGGGCGTTACAACTTGGTATTAGAGCGTACCGAGTTTGAATACTTTGCGTACTTGGGAAGTGGTTCTTATCACATGGGTTTATCTCGCTTGACAGAGATGTTTGTATGTTTGGTATGCTATGTGATAACTTCCTTATGTGATTATATGGGTATGAGATTTGATTTCTAAGATATTGATTGGGTCCACGGGTTTCTAGAAGTCCTATTAGAAGAGCACTTGATCACAGTTATTTCTAATTGGAATTCTGGCAATGCCGCGGAAAGATCATTATCTAAGAAGTAAATTCGTATGTGTTTATGTGACTACGTGCTTATGTGGAGTGAATTATTGTTGCCCATTGCCTTAGGACGCGAGTGATTTAGCTTCGACACATTTATAAATGTGCTAATCATTTTTGTTACCTTCATTAGGATGTTAGGACATGGACGTAGTGGTGGTAGGCGTGGTAGGCCTAGATGGCATGAGATGCCGTTACCGGATGAGATTTCGGCACAAGAAGAATGGGTTGGTCAAGCCAATGTAGCCGAACCAGTTGGTCAGCAGGCCATGGACGCTTTGGCCGGTGAAATGGCCGGAGCCTTGCAGGAATCTATGGACATTCTCAAAGCTGAGAATCAAGTCTAGGCCAAGTTGCGGAAGTAGGGCCGTCATTCTTGAAGAGGGAGTTCTTTCGGTCTAATCCGAACGAGTTTTTGGGTGATCCTAAGGAGCCATTGAAGGCGGATGAGTGGTTAGAGCAGATGGTGAAGACGTTTGAGATTCTTTGCATCGAAGACGATGGGTTAAGGGTGACTTTGGCATCCTTCCGGCTGAAGGGAGATACTGGTCAATGGTGGAAGTATGCGCGTGGGCGTATTGGGGTGACTTGGAAGGCCTCTGTCAATGCTAGGGGTATGCGCGGTGTGGGTCAGTGCGGTTTAAGAGAAAAATAGAAACCATATGGCGGGTGGCGGATTGATAAAAATGTCATTAGAATTTGCCATTTTTCTTATCAAAAACCAGCGATTCGGTTGGCAAATAATGGCGGATTTGCCTTGGCAGTTCGGGTGGATTGGCGGTTTATAAAAATATAATTCAAATTATAAAACTTGAATCAAAGAGTAAAAAGATCTAATTTATAAATTAACTGAAATAGTCAAAATTAAAATATTCATCTAATGTAACATTAAACATTAACAAACTAGTAAATTAAAAATCCAACACTTTAAATAAATTATACAATAACAATTTAACAAGACCATAAATACTAGAAAAAGTTCAAAAAAAAGTTTTAAAGTTAATCTAAGTTCAACATAGTTCACAAACAATCCAACATAGTTTCTCATCCATTCTCTATTACAAAAATAAAAAAATTATATGAATATTATTTTAAATTTTGAACCTACCACTGTATATAAAAAGAATATTAGTCTGGTAAAGAACAATTAGAGTAGCTCTACCACTTGTAGGATGTGGACATTAGTGATGGCATTAGCCTTCAAACATAAGTATATGTTTTTCTCGTTAGTCTCATTGAGTTTCCTTGACCATCATCCAAAGCTATAATTACCCACTAACTTTTCACTTCCTAACTCATTGAGGGCTGCTATATCAATTCTTAAGTGAAGAAAATAATAATTAATATACAGAAGTTCTCTTTAAATATTTAAGCAGAACACACCATATCTCTATCTTTCCTTTATTTATATATCTTTGATTAACGTAGTTTTATTTTTTCGGGTTAATTACACTAATTTATTGCAGCTCAAAAATCTGACCATGTATACCCTCTAAATAAATAAATAAAATCCTGCCATGTATTACTCCTATTTATATTAATTTATTCATTTTTTAAAACTTTTGAAGAATTTACTTAAAAATAAAAATACTTTTACTAATTTAAAAACAATTTCACCCAAACCGGATATATATTATATATAGAGCACTGAGCGGGATATATGTTATATATATATATATGTATAATGTATACAGACCAAGTGCAGGATATATATTATATTATATATATATGTATAATGTATACAGACAGAGAGAGAGTAACAAAAGAAAAGAGAGAAAGAGAGAGCATTGAGAGAAAAGAGCAGCGAGAGAGAGAGACAAACAGCGGAGGAGATGCTAATAGATCAGTGACGGTGAGGAGAGGCTGGCGGTGGTGAGGAGAGCGAGCTAATCGGCCATGAATCTGTGTGTGTGAATCGATGAAAGGTTGTACACAGCAACGGCGTCGTGTGTGTGTGTGTGTGTGTGTAAATGAGATGAAATTGAAATGTGTGGGTGGGTGTCAATTATGTTTAATTAAGAAATTATTGTGCATGGTAGATATAATCTGTGGCTAGATGACACTTGGTTTGTGGTTGTATAACAGGGGATTTTCTTTTTTTTTTTTGAAACATAGACGGGTCGGGTTGGTTAGACCTGCGTGTTGGGAAATTTCACCCGCCACCCGCTCCGACTCGCCAGTGCTGATGTCTTGCCCCAAAATTTGACCAACCTGCCCGCTAGGGTTGAAATTTTGCGCGGTTCGGTGCGATTCGGTGCGATTTTTACGGTTTTGGCAGTATTATGCACAACCCTAGTCAACGCCTTCTAGGATAAGTTCTTGCCTCCCACTGCTAGGGAGAAGTTGATAGATCAATTTCGGAAGCTCAAGTAGCTTAGACTACTAGTAGTCATGTTTGATGTAGCATTCACAAGCATCTCTAAATTAGCACCGGAACTCATGGCGACCGAAGAACGCCGTTGTATCGAGTTCGAGAAGAGATTGAGGACCATGCTTCTTTTCAAAGTAGCTAGGTCAATGATTAGGGACTACAGAGGCCTTGTGGAGGCGGTGACTCATCTTGAGACTGTGGTTCAGGTAGAGAAAGAACGGATGACAAGCTCTAGGAGGAGTCAGGAGGTCCAAGGGGAGACTCAAGACAATAAGTGGCGGAAGGGTCCTGTCCCACAGCAGTCCCAGGCAGCACAGTCTAAATCCACCTTTCCTGTGCTGAGTTCGGGTTTAGGAAGAGGTAATAAAGGAGGCTTCTCTTGTTTCAAGTGTGGTCAATTGGATCGCAAGTCTCCAGCTTGCCCGTAAAGAGGAGGTGGGCAATAGTCTGCACTGCCTACGGTTCGTTCTCAAAGCCAGAGTTAGAGGAGAGGGCAGCCGCCTACCTGTTATCAGTGAGGGTAGTCAGGGCATGTGAGGAGGTTTTTCCCTCAGTCAGGTAGCACACCGGGTGTGTCTGGTTCAAGGCAAACACAAAGCCACCAGCCTACAAACTCAGCATAGGCCTCAAGGGCCAATCAAGAGGCCTTTTCGGCCCAGTTAGTATATCAGACTTATGCTCCAAGGAGTGAGCAAGTGGAGTAGAAACCTACAGGGTGTGTGTATGCGGTTACCATGCCAGATTTAGTACCAGCGCCTTCGGTAGTGCGAGGTAACTTCTTGTTGTGTAATTCTATTGCCAACGTGTTAATTGATATGGGTGCATCCTATTCATTCATCTCGTCTACATTTGCATCAGCATCGAGATTAGAATTGGCTTGGCTAGCATCTCCACTTAGTGTGGAGTCTCCTGTGGATGGTGAGATTGTATTGGAACAGGGGTGTCGGGATTGTGAGATAGAGGTTGCCGGTCGTAGACTTCTTTTGCATTTGTGTTGATTGAAATGTCAAGTTTTGATGCTACATTGGGTATGGACTGGTTGTCATCATATCGGCCTGTCATAGGTTGTTACCGTCAAAGGGTTATTGTATGTACCTTGAGTAGTGACTGTTTTTATTTTATGGGGGATAGAGCCGATAGACCTTCATTACCTGTATGTAATCCGCGAGGTCGAAGTGAGCTTAGTTGCTTTCTTGCAAACTTCTTGGGTAGTGAGTGTGATGAAATCCGAGTTGAATGGCCAAGGGTAGTTTGTGAATACCTGGATGTTTTTCCTAAGGATCTCACTAGTTGGCCACCTCACCGTGAGATTGACTTCTCTATTGATTTAGTGTCTGGCACGACACCGATTTCTATGGCATTGTATAGATTTGCACCCGCCGAGTTGAGTGAGTTGAAGATTCAACTCCAAGAATTGCTAGATAAGGGTTTTATACGCTCTAGTACATCGCATTGGGGAGCACTGGCTCTCTTTTCTAAGAAGAAGGATGGCACATTGTGACTTTGTATAGATTATCAAAAATTGAACAGGGTGTCTGTCAAGAACAAATACCCAATGCCTCGTATAGATGACTTGTTTGACCAGTTGAAGGGGTCGTGTTGTTTTTCTAAGATAGACCTGAGATCGGGTTATCATCAATTAAGGGTGAAGAAGGAGGATATCTAGAAGACGTCATTCCGTACGCGGTATGGCCATTACGAGTTCCTAGTGATGCCTTTCAGGTTAACCACCACGTTGGCCATGTTTATGAACTTGATGAATCGGATCTTCCGTGAGTTCTTAGACCACTTTGTCGTCATCTTTGTTGATGACATCTTGATTTACTCACACTCTGAGGAGGAGCACAAGGAACACTTGCGAGTTGTATTTGAGCTAGAGCTCACAAACTGTATGCTACGTTCGGGAAGTGTGAATTCTGGCTGAAGGAGGTGAAGTTCTTAGGCCATGGGATATCCGGGAAATGAGTGACTGTTGATTCCTCTCAGATCGAGGTAGTGCAAGATTGGAAACAACCTAAGAATGCCTTTGAGATTCGTAGTTTCTTAGGGCTGGCTGGGTATTACCGTCGGTTTGTTAAAGATTTCTCTAATTTAGCCTAACTGTTGACTAGACTGACGAGAGAAGCAATCGAATTTGTGTGGAGCGAGACTTGTGAGAAGTCATTTCAAGAGCTTAAGGTTAGACTTACCACTGCTCTAGTGTCGATTATTCCGGAGAGGGTTTGGGCTATTCTGTGTATTGTGATGTGTCACGAGAAGGTTTGGGTTATGTCTTGATGAAAGAGGGGAAGGTAGTAGCCTATGGTTCACGATAGTTGAAAACACACGAGAGAAATTATCCCACTCATGACTTAAAATTAGCAGCTGTAATCTTTGCTTTGAAAATTTGGAGGCATTACCTTTATGGTGAGAAGTTTGAGGTGTTTTCTGACCAAAAGAGTTTGAAGTATCTATTTTCACAGAAAGATCTGAATTTGAGGCGGAGGAGGTGGATGGAGTTTATGGAGGATTACAATTTTGAGTTGTACTATCATCTGGGAAAAGTCAATGTAGTGGCCGATGCGTTGAGTAGAAAGACCATTAGCAGTGTAGCGTGTATTGCCATCTGGGAATGGGAGATGTTGGTGCTATTGGCGAGTTTGACTTGCATCAGGGCGAGTCCGTTGAGTCAGTAGTTTTGTTTTCGATAGTTGCCCAATCTACACTTGTGAGCCGAGTTATAAAAGTGCAGAGGGGTGATCTTGAGGGAAAAACCCTCTGGGAGAAGATCTCTAGTGGGAAGGTAGAGAAGGGCTTGAACATATATTCTGACTAGAATGTTAGATATCGTGACCGCCGTTTTGTACTGGAGTCTTGTCGAGAGGAGGTACTCCAAGAGTTTCACCATTCACGCCTTGCAGTGCATCCGGGAGACACAAAGATGTATCACGATCTTAGCCACCAATTTTGGTGAAGGGGAATGAGGAAGGATGTAGCTGTGTTTGTGTTGAGGTGCCTTACTTGTCAACAAGTAAAGGCCGAGCATCAGAAGCCAGCAGGTTTGTTGCAACCCTTGCCTATAGCCAAGTGGAAGTGGGAGCATATCACGATGGACTTCATTGTGAGTCTTCCGAGGACTCAATGGGGTAATGACGCCATTTGGGTGGTAGTTGACCGATTGAGCAAGTTATCACACTTTGTACCTATGTGCATGAGTGACTCGGTAGATTATCTAGCCAACCTTTACATTAGGGACATAGTTTGACTTCATGGGGTCCCTGTGACTATTGTCTCGGATAGAGATCCACATGTTACGGCTCGGTTGTGGCTGAGCCTACAGAATGCCTTGGGCACTAGGTTGACTTTTAGTACCACCTATCATCCTAAGGCTGACGGGCAGTCAGAGTGTACTATTCAAATCCTAGAGGATATGCATTGGGGTTGTGTTCTTGACTTTAAGGGGTTGTGGGAGAGACACTTGCCTTTAGTGGAGTTTGCCTACAACAACAGTTTCCAGTCAAATATTGATATGGCACTGTTTGAGGCCTTGTATGGTCGACCGTGTAGATCTCCCACGTGTTGGACTGAGGTGGGTGATGCACCTATGATAGGTCCAGAGTTAGTCCAGGAAACGACGGAGAATGTTGCACTTATCAGTAAAAGGTTGGTTACGGCTCAGAGTCGTCAAAAGAGCTATGCTGACCGTAGGAGGAGACCTTTATTCTTTGAGGTGGGAGATCACGCCTTCTTGAAGATATCACCTAGACAGGGTTTGATGAGATTTGGGAAGAGTGGGAAGTTGTCTCCTAGATTTATTGGGCCTTTTGAGATCTTAGAATAGATTAGGGAGGTAGCTTACTGTTTGGCTTTGCCGCCACAGCTTTTCGGGGTTTATGACGTGTTTTATATTTGTTTGCTCAGAAAGTATGAGCCGGATCCATCACACGTGTTCGATTGGAAGGAGTTAGAGGTAAACGAGGATGCCTCGTATGAGGAGAGATCCATTAGAGTTTTGGATACTCAAGACCAAGTCTTGCGTGGCAAGACGATTCCTTTGGTAAAGGTGTTGTGGCGACACCACAGGGTTTAGGAGGCCACTTGGGAACGCGAGGCAGAAGTCCGTAAGAAGTATCTGGACCTATTTATTAATGTTTGAATATGTATTGAAAACTTTAGTATGTTATTGTAATATAAACATTATATATGTTTTGGAAATATGAATTGTTTAGTAATGAGCATATGTTTATCTTGTTAATGAGAATGGATGACCGGTGGATAGGTCATGGTGATGAATTTATATTACTATCATTGTTTTAATTGGTTTAAACTTGGTTTTAATGTTTGGTGTAAATTTCAGGGACAAAATTCCTCAACGGTGGAGTTATAGCGTTTCTGGTTTAGACCCGACCAATTTGATGTTTCGAATTCGGGTTTCATTGTCTTATATCGTTGTTCATGTTTTGTTTCCCCTTACTTCTCTTGGGTTTGGCTATTGGGTTGTGTTGGTGGCGTTTAGAACAAGTTGGTAGCTTGGTTCTCAAATTGTTGCTGTCCTGAATTCTACTTCTTCGCTCGAGCGGCACTTCTTGCTCTTGAGCGGTCTTTGTGAACTTCCAGTACTTTTGTAGGTCTGCAGAGATACTGGGAGTTGGCATTTTACGCTCGGAGCGGTCTTTGTTGCACTTAAGTGGTGTTGGCTCGAGCGGTCCTTGTTGAGCTCGAGCGGTGGTCTTCTGTCTACAAAACTACTGGGAGTTTGTATTTTACGCTCGAGCGACAACTTCTTGCGCTTGAGCAGTCGCATATTTTATTTCTGGATGCTCGAGCGACACTTTTTGCGCTTGAGCGGTCTGCACGTCTATCAGTTTGTAAAAGTCACTTTTTACATCACTTTTTCATCTCTCTCTCTCTAAACATTTCAAAACCCTAAGTTGAGACTCTCTCTCTCTCTCTAAAACTCACATTCTCTCTACAAATACACCTAGATCCGTTGAATTCTTCACTAGTGTCCCTTTGTTAAAAAGGTACAGCTCGGTAAGGGCTTCATTCTAACCGAAGCAAAGTTGATTTTTGGTTTCTTTGAGTTTTTCACACTTTCACTCTCGTCTTCTAAACTTGAGGTTGGGATATCTCCATGCTTTTTATGAGTTTTAACTTAGCTATTTGTTATTTCTAAACAATATTGCGATTTTGGAAATTTTGGAACAAACCTAGGGTTTTGTGTAAAAAAATCAAAAGAGGGATTTTTCAAATGGGTCCTTGAAAATGATTGTGATGTTGAAAATAATGTTGAGTTGGGAAGAAATGGTTGATTTTGATACTTGGGATTGATTTTGGAAAGAAAAGGGATTTTACCCTAAATGTCTCAAATGTTGATTTGTATAAATTATGAGATTGATATTGAAATTATGAAATTGGATTGATGTTGATGAGGATGGTGAAGTTAGATATGTATTGTCACTCACCTCTTGAAAATTTAGAAAGGTGATGCCTTTACCACCCCGTGGGGAACCTACTGCTATAGGGTGATACCGTTTGATTTGAAGAATGTTGGGGCTACTTATCAACGAGCTGCAACTACGATCTTGCACGATATGATCCACAAAGAGGTTGAGGTGTATGTGGACGACATCATTGTCAAGTCCAAGGAAAGAGAGGGCCACTACACCGCCTTGAAGAAATTTTTCCAACGGATTAGAGAGTATCGATTGCGACTGAATCCTCAAAAATGTACTTTCGGTGTCACAGAAGGGAAAATGCTGGGGTTCTTGATTACACAAAGGGGCATTAAGGCCAATCCTTCCAAGATTAAGGTTATCTTAGAAATGCCACCACCAAGGACTGAAAAGAAGGTGCGCGGCTTTCTGGGTAAAGTGCAATTCATAAGACGGTTTATTGCAAAATTAACCTTGACTTGTGAACCACTATTTGGTTTCCTAAAGAAAGGAAAGAAATTCTAGTGGGATGACCGATGCCAAGTTGCTTTCGAGCAGATCAAACAGTATCTACAGAACCCACCCGTGTTGTCACCGCCAGAGCCGGGGAAACCGTTGATTTTGTATCTGTCAGTAACCGTCACGATAATGGGCTGCATGCTTGCGCATGAATCTGAGGATAAAGTGGAGAAGGCTATCTATTACCTGAGCAAGAAGATGCTGGAATATGAGACCCGTTACACTCCGCTCAAGAAGGCTTGTTTGGCCTGGGTATGGGCTACCAGGAAGTTGAGGCACTATCTGTTAGCTCACTCTGTAATACTAGTTTCGAGATTGGATCCCATCAAACATCTCTTTGAGAAACCAGCACTTACGGGTAGGCTAGCCCGTTGGTTGCTTTTTCTCTCCGAATTCGATTTGAAGTATATGACTCGCAAGTCTGTGAAAGGGAGAGCGGTAGCAGAGTTCCTAGCCAATCACCTAGTGAAAGGAGATGAAGCATCAGAGTATCTATTCCCAGATGAGGCCATTCTGCAAGTTGAAGAAGAGATTTGGACTATGTACTTTGACGGAGTGTCTAACTAGTACGGCTATGGGATAGGGGTGTTGCTGATAGCACCCGACAATTCCCACATACCCTTAACTTTCAAACTCTGATTTAAGGTATCAAACAACGAAGTAGAGTACGAGGCATGTATCACTGGCTTGGAAGCCGCCCTGGAACTAGGGACAAAACGGTTGGACGTCATTGGAGACTCGAACCTGGTTGTGTCTCAAGTGAAAGAAGACTAGAAGGTTAAAGAAGAAAGGATGAAAATCGATCACCAAACCTTGGATGTTCTAATTCCCAGGTTTGAGAAGTTAACCTTCACGCATCTGTGAAGAGAGAGCAACAGGTTTGTTGACGCTTTATCAACTCTATCTTCTATGATAGACATCCCTTTAGGAGTCCGGATGCGTCCAATCATTATTGAGTAGAGGTACGTACCGGCCTATGAACTAATTGCTGCAATAGATGAAGCACAAGATCAGAACCCTTGGTACTTTCATGTTTGGAACTTCGTGGAAAATGAGACTTATCCGCTAGGGGCAAATGCCAAAGACAAGAGGGCGATACGACGAATGGTTGCTCAATTTATCATCTGCAGGGGTAAATTGAACAGACGAGGCCATCTGGGAATGCATAAACTGTGTGTTGATGAAGAGGAGTCGCAGTGCCTAATGGAGGCCATCCACAGAGGAGAGTGCGGATCGCACATGAGCGGAGTGATGTTAGCTCGAAAAATTCTCAGACAGGGTTACTACTGCTCAAACATGGAGGAAGATTGTATCGGTTTTGTTCGGCGATGCCACAAATGCCAGATCCATGCAAATCGCATGAACATCCCGCCGTTAAAGCTGTACAACATGACTTCATCGTGGCCGTTTTCAGTCTGGGGAATTGATGTTATTGGGGCAGTTACTCCGAAGGGGTCGAACGGGCATGAGTATATCCTGGTGGCGATAGACTACTTTACAAAGTGGGTTGAGGCCCAATCCTATGCAGTGCTGAAAGCGTCACACGTAGCCAAGTTCATCAGGAATAATACTATCTATCGCTATGGGGTCCCGAATGAGATCATCTCGGATAATGGTTCCCACTTCAAGAAGGAAGTGATAGACTTGTTGGAGAAATACAACGTGGCTTTTCATAAGTCATCCACATATCGGCCGCAAACCAATGGAGCAGTTGAGGCCACCAACAAGAATATCAAGCACATTTTATAGAAGATGGTGGAAACCTACAGAGACTGGCCAGGTAAGCTGCCGTTTGCTTTTTGGGGCTACAGGACATTGATTCGCACTTCTACTGGGGCAACTCCATATTCTCTGGTTTATAGGATGGAGGCTGTTCTACCAATTGAAGTTAAGGTTCCGTCGCTGCGGGTGATGGCTGAGTGCCAAATAGGGGAAGCAGATTGGCAGCAGAGTAAGTTTGAGGAACTTATGTTGTTCGACGAGAGGATGCTGAAGACACTGTACCACGTCCAGGGTTATCAACGCAGAATTGCCAGGGCTTTTAACAAGAAAGTTAAGTCCAGGAATCTGAAAGAAGGGGATTTAGTGCTCAAAGACAACCGAGCTCCCATCCATGACCCTAGGGGTAAGTTCAGACCCAATTGGACTGACCCTTACATCATCAAGTCTATTTGGTCTGGTGGAGCTGTCGTTCTTATGGACCTAGATGGTCTCGAATTCTCTCAACCGATCAACATGGACAAGTTGAAGAAATACTACCCTTGAGCATCTCGTTAGGCCAAAAACCCAAAAGGGCGACCTAGGCAAAAATTAGAGCATAAAAAAATTGAAAAAAGAAAAACTGAGCTCGCAAGGTTGAAAACCCAGAAAGGGCGACCTTGGCAAAAGTTAGAGCACAAAAGGAGAGTGTTAAAACCCGAGTGAAACCGAACCGAACTACGTAAGGCTTGATTCCTATCTTTGGGATACGTAGGTAACTTCATTCTGAAGTCCAGCCATAAACATTTCCAAATCAACTCTGTCCATGTGATTGTTTTGGTCATCTTTGTCTTTTCCGCATCCAAGAGTTCGGTTGTGATCTCCAGTGCATTGCTATTCAGACAAGGGGCAACTTTTTAGTTATCGGATTTGGGGTTGTACATCTCAGCGATAGATCTCGGGTGTGTCCAGTTGTGATCCATATCGAAAACGGTTTTGAAAAGTTTTAATAAAAGTTGATTTTGTTCAAATTAATCTTTTTACAACTTAGACCATGTTTAGACCAAACGGAAAATTTTAGTACCCACAACCTTCAATTTCATTGATTTCAATACAGAGTTCTCCGACTCTTGATATAATTGAAGTTGTTTTTTATTACATTCAAAAGAAAACTTGAAAGTACAGATTAAAGCAATAAACTTGGGGCATAGTCAAGTCAGGTGTTCCTGCACCCCCTCCCAGAGCTTGTGGAAGCTTCAGATGTCAAAGTGGGCCTAGTTTGTGCCTCATCTTCAAGCCAAGCTATGCATTCACCAGAAAGGGTGCAACTGAATTTGGGAGCGGGGGCCAGAAGTTCTCTTGTTCTCTGTGCAGTGGAATATCGAGCTAGCAGTGAGCCTCAGATCGGAAATGAAGCTGGGTACTCCATCCCCTCTTCTGGGCACGTCTGGTTGTGACTGAACTGATGCCTGAACCGGAATGGAAAATAGAAGACACAGTGCATCAAACCAATTAGCTGAATGCCAGGCTGGCGAGACATGTTGTAGCTCATCTCAGGCAAATCAAACCAGGGGCAACACCAAGCGATGTCAACAGCAGACCTGCTGCACATCCAATGGCACCACCACCCCTCGTTTGGGAAATCAATTAGCCGTTGACAGAAGAAATAGCCACGTGCTGAATATGCAGGACAAGAGTCCACTACTTTTAACTTCTCCATGAGCCATACCTAGGGAGGAATGAAAAATAAGAGGGATTGAAGAATAGAGAGGTGTACATAGAGAGGAAAAGTGAGAAAGGATTTTGAGAGAAAAACAGAGCCTGAGGGCTGAGTGATGTGAGAAACACACGTGAGAAGGGTGGGAAACATTACCTGTAAGAGTAGTGGACTTCCTGCAAATTTGGTCGTCTCCCGACGATGGAAAGTATCCAAACCCATGAAAGTTTAGGCTAGTGCTAAGCCAATGCAGCTTTTGTCCTCTTTCAAGCCTCGGGTAACCTCTATCAAGCGAATGCTAGATCCTCTGAAGCCAAGGGCAAGCAGGAAATGGGCCAACATGCATAAGCAAAGGGCATGCTGTCGAAAACCTTGCCAAATACTGTCACCGCGGTCACCGACATCAGAAAACCGATGATTCAAGCTTGGGATATCTAACTCCCCGTTGCGAACTAAGGACCGAGCATCATGCAAAGTGAACCCGCACATCCTTCCTAAAGCTTGGATGTGACCAAAACGAGACTGGGGCAGGATCTCCTCGTCACGCCGAGATTCCATCAAAGCTTGGAATTTTTTGATTGTGGGACATATCTCTTGTCCACCAAAGTTGAAAACATGTGTGATTGGATTCCAACATCTAGCCGCGACATGGAGGAATGGAAAACACAATGGAGCACGACTTAACGGGAATAGTGCATTTATTCCGAAACCCCAAAAATTTAACTTTTCTAAGCCATCCAAAGTTTTAATCCAATTTGAGACTTTTTCGGCAAAGAATGGCTCCATTTGGGGCAAAAACAGAGCTAGAATGAAGAAATCACGAAGTTGGAGCTTTTGTAGAAGATAAGGCAGTGAGTAGAGACCAGGTGTCAACGTTTCGAAGGTTCTGCTCATCGATGGCCGGCAGAGGCATATTGATGGCTGGCAGAGGGAAGTGATGACCGGCAGGCCATCCTCCATGGCTGGCAGCCTCCTTTCAGGCTCACTGACCTCCTTGGTGAAAATTCAGTTGTTTGTTATAGTGGAATCTTGTTATTTGTTCCTTTTGAGATCTTGTTTTGGTCCTTTTGGGCTTGAGTTTGTTTATTTAAGTTGTAATCGTTTGGTTTTGTTTATTGAGTTGTATTTATGTTGTTTATCGAGTTATTGCAATTTGCTTATCAAGTTGTAAGCCTGTCAAGGCTTTGTGTTGTTTATCGAGTTGTTTTGTTCTTTCAGTTGTTAGTTGGTTCACTACTTGATTAAGACAATGCAATTTGAATGTGCACTTTTCAAAATATCAATCTCATTTTCATGCTGTGCGATGTTATGCGATGCTTAGAATACAAAATGCAACACTTTTTAAGCAAAAGCTGAGTTTTCATTCCTATCGTGGTCACTTTTTGCAAAAGAGTACAAGTTTTAAGAAAATAAAACTGCCTAAGGCTGTACAATGTGCTATCACTACCAGCAAAAAGAAAAAAAAGCAAAAAAATATCTAAATCGGTGCCCGCGATCTCAAGCTCAGGAGGCCCTCTTCGTCCTCTTCCTCGGCGGAGCAGACTCTGGAGCACTATCGTCTTCAGCCCCGCTATCTGAAGTTGGATCAGAGTCTGAACTAGAACCCTCCTTAGCCTCTCCAGCCTCAGTACTGGCAGAATCTGAGCCAACGTCGTCGTCTCCCTCCTCAGATGACTCGGACTGTGGATTCGCTGCCTCAGCCTCCTCACACGTCTCGTTATCATCATCGCCTAGAATGGGCTCTGAAGGGCCATTCTCACTGCGGATGCCTCTAGCTCTACCTCGGCTGCGTGTCTGAGCCTGTCTCCCTCTCCTCTCTGCTGCTGGGGAAGGAACTGAAGGTCCTGCTGTGGCTCCTGCTGGGGCATCCGGTGGAACTGGGGTCTGGAAAGGGGTCTGAAAAAGAGCAGTTTGTCAGAATATATTAGTTGTGGTGTATATTAGATGGTGTATGTGTGCAGTGTATGGGAGCAGTATATCTATGCAGTGTTTTGATGTGATGTATCAGATTAGTGTAGTGTGGAACAGTTGAAATGCTAATGTAGTGGCAGAGACTTTCATGGCATGAAGTACAAACTGAAGAAACTTACAAGAATCCTGTAGAGGCCGAGCAGGTTCATGCTCGTCTGAACCATCAACATCAGAGAAGCCGCTAGCTCGAGAGCCTGCCCGGTGTACTCTATGGATGCCTGTAAATGTATTGAGATGATCAGTGGTCTATAAAGCAAAATTGAAATGAATTGAATGTGAAAAATATAAAGTATGGAACATACCAGGGTCGGGCCTTGAACTCCGACAAGCTCGTGACTGGCAGGTGCGGTCTCAATGGGAATCTAGTAGGTCTCTTCAGAACGTCCCTAGCAAGTCAGTGTAGTAGGTAGCTCTGGCCATCCTACTCTCTGCCTCTCTCCAGAATCTCTCCTGCCACAGGACCTGGTCGCTCTGGCCCCTCTGCCTCTCTCTCTCGCAGCTGGAGCTCTCGCACCCTCACCTCCGTGAATGCAGGTCAGAGGCGGCATCAGATGAGTCTGGATGAAGATCGCATAGCCGCCCTCTACGCGGAAGTAATCCGCCTCCAGCCCTACCGTAAACTGGATCACCTCCTCAGTAGAAAGTCTGTGTGTCTCTCTCATCGATACTGGAGGTGCCATCGGTACGAACAGGGCAGGCACTCCTAAAGTCTGGCGCGTGAAACGCTCACCTAAGAACCAAGCATGGCAGATTGGGCCCTCGAGAAGGACATGGTAGCGAGTGATGACCCTGGCTATGTCATACTAGGCTTGGAGCCCCGATGGTATCACGTCCCATGGCTGCCATGTGATCTAAAAATAATAGAATGAACAGATGATTAGTCGCCGTCAATTGATTAATGTGTGTATCAAGTTGGTTGAAAAGCAGAATAACTTTGTTTTGGGTTACCTCATGTGCCGCAACCACATCAAAGTACCTGCGAAAAAACATGAAGTTCTCCTGGGACCTACGGCGGAGCTGGCCGTTGTATACCCAAGAAAATGGGACTGTCACTGGGGTCTCCTCTACAGGCTCGGGAGCAAGAGCCGGGAAGTATGTGTACACCCACAGTTGCAAGGAAAGTGTGATCAATACAGTGTATGAGTAGCTACAGAAAATGCAAAGCAGAAAGCATACAGTGTATGAGCAGATACAGAATGTAAAGCAGAAAGTACATGTATTAAACAAATGTAAAGCAAGAAATGCTGAGTAGAAAATGTAAAGTGAAAAGGGGAAACTAAGTTGTGTACCTCCCAAGCTCGCTAGTAGCTGCCGATCAAGCTCCCACTCATGCAAGAAGTCGAGCTCATGTATCCATACAGAGTACTGAGGCCAGCTCTACCCCAGTCGTAGAACCGAACTCGATGGAGTACTACCAATTCGCTCAGAAAGTATAGGCCCACGGTATTCCACCTGTTCGAAAACAATGTGGTACCGAAAAGGAACATGAGGAAGCCCCTCGTATACTGCTCTGCCTTCTCGAATGTCTCAGGCTCAGACCCTTTGTACTGCTCCTCGAACCAGCTATATTGGACCATGCCCGCCCGGATTGTCGGTGGGTGTGCTCCAAGCAGTGCAGCCCATGCTGCCTCCCACTCTCCCATGTCAGGGTCAAGAGGGATCGGATCACCCCCTACACCTAAGCCAGTGATCATCGCGAAGTCATAGGGAGTCATCATCATCTCCCCCGTGGTGGAGAAGTGGAAAGAGTTGGTGGTGTCCCACCACCTCTCCACTAAAGCCCCTAAGAGAGGGCGGCTTACTACAACTCGCGTCAGGCTAGAGCAGAACAAACTGAAGCCTGTCTCATCGATAATGTTGCGAACCCTAGCCGGGAGCTCGCCGTACCAATCCCGAACTGTCATCGTGTCGTAGCCTCTGAAGGAGCGGGATCCGTCCTGTGATAATGCATATAATACAATCAGATCAAGTGATGAAAGTACAGTTGAATGTAAAGTAGTAATGTATGAGATACAATCAGATCAATGCAGTCTATGCAGTCAGATCAAGATAGTGCAAGAAATGCAAACAGCTAAAGGTAATACTGCAGAAAACAGTGTTCATACCTCTACGGCAATAGTCGACAAGTGAGACGCAGGCTCTCTCAGTAAAAGGTCATCAGGTACATCCTCAGTGAAGTCAGTGAAGGCTTTGATGCCTCCCACGGTAGATACTATATGGGTCTCAGGATGATACCTCGCCGGATCAAAAGGGCGTATGCTCGGTGGCAATGGCTCTGGCTCGACCTCCAGTTCAGCCTCAAAGTTTGCCTCAAACTCTATCGGAGGAAGCTTGGGGAGGGCTCCATCATGTGAGACATCATCTGCCATCTGAAATAGATGCAAGAAAAGCAAAATGAGCAAAAATGAAACTCGAAAAGTCAAAGAAAGTTAAAACCCTAGGAGGGAGGAAAAGTCAAAGAAAGTCAAAACCCGAAAAAGTGTACTAACCTTGAGAGAAACTCGGGGGGAATCGACCTAGAATGGTGGAAATGACGAAAGAAGCGTCGAAATCAAATTCTGATCGGTTCAAAGTGAAGAGAACTAGAGGGTTTTAGCGAATAAAGTTTGTTTAGGGTGTTGAAAACGCGTAGAACGCGCGAATCTGGAGAGAAGGCACACCTAGAGAGCAAAAAAGAGGCATTTCGTGCAAGGGGTTGTGAGGAAATGAAGTGGCTTTGCTTGTACTTAAAGACCCGTGGGTCAAAAGACCAAATTGCCCAAATCTACCATCGTTGGCTGGCAGCGGCACATCGATGGCCGACACTGCTTTATTGATGGTCAGCAGTGGCCACCAAGGGCCGGCAGGGGGCCGACAGCCTCTCCTGATGGCCGGCAGGCTTCCACAAGCTCCCTATGCCTATTTTCCTTTGATTTGTGTCCTTGGATTTTGAGAATTGCAAGGTATGCTCAGTGTTTGACTTAGAATGGCTTTGCGGAAGTTCAGAATCGCATTTCAAATGCACAATGGTCATCGCTTATCAACACGAACAAGGTGTATCCTTTTTAACATGTTGTAACTCCTCCGAGAGGTAAATTGGAAGTTGCCTTTGAGTTGTCTTTAGCACACTCGCTTTTGTCATTGCATAGAATGTGCATTGCTTTTATCGTTGCATGGAGCATGCATTTTGAATTGTTGCATAGAACTTACATTATCATGTTTGCATGGAGTATGCATGTTGCATATCATATGCATCATCGATTATTTTGCATTGAATATGCCTCTATTTTGTTTCTTGCATGTTGTGCACAAAAGCATGTCTCTAACATGTGGATTACGATTATTCATCTTACATGGAATATGCATTTGTATTGCATTGTACCTTTTAAGTTTCTTCCTCGTGCAGGCACGATATTGTATGTACGGTTCATTCAGAGGGATTCCGAGTAAGATCATTCCTATCCTTTGAACACCTTGTTTTGGTTAGAAGCATTCGGGTACGCCTGGTGCTTACAACACACCTTGTTTTGGTTAGAAGCATTCTGGTACGCTCGGTGCTTACACCACACCTTGTTTTGGTTAGAAACACTCGGGTATGCCCGGTGTTTATACCACTCCTTTGGTTAGAAGCGTTTGGATCGTGTGTCCAACGCTTATACCTCCCCTTCGATTAGAAGCATTTGGGACATGTGTCTGACGCTTATACCATCTCGTTGGTTAAAAACATTGGGTTGTGTGCCCAATGTTTATACCACCCCTTCGGTTAGAATCGTTTGGGACTATGTGCCTAACGCTTATACCACCCCGTTGGTTAGAAACATTGGGTTGTGTGCCCGATGTTTATACCTCCTCTTCGGTTAGAAGCATTTGGATCGTGTGTCTGACGCTTATACCACCTCATTGGTTAGAAACATTGGGTTGTGTGCCCAATGTTTATACCACCCCTTCGGTTAGAAGCATTTGGGACTGTGTGCCTAACGGTTATACCACCCCATTGGTTAGAAACATTAGGTTGAGTGCTTGATGTTTATACCACCCTTCCAGTTAGAAGTGTTTGGAACGTGGTTCGACACTTATGCCTCTTTGTTTTGGTAACATTGGATCGTGTTCTGATGTTTATACCACCCTCCGGTGTTTTCATCGCTCCCTTTTTCCTCTCGCGTGTGGCGCATTAGGATGCTTTGGTTGATTGCATCTGGACGGATTCCGATCCCTATACCGCTCTTTGTTTCTGTTGCATAATGTTTGAATGTGTTTCACTTATTATGTGTTTTCTTTAGTACGGAACCTTGAGGTGTGTCCCTGGGTTCACACCACTTCTTTTCCTCACGTTTGCCACGCGTTGGGATCTCTTTTGCCGCCTTGGGTGCGCCCGGTGCCAGTCGTTGCTCTTTACCTTTTCTGCGTGAGGCGCAGTTAAGATTGCATAATTTTCTTACATCCTTTTTACATGAGATGTAGTATGGTTCGTGTTAACTTGCTTATGTATGAGTTTGCTGTAGCATTTCTTTGCATAACGTTTGCATCTAAGATGTTTCATTACAGCCCTCATTGCATGATCATAAGTTATGTTCAGTATCGTGCATATCATTTGCATTTTGCCTCAGCCTGCGGCCTTGTCAAAAATGGGTCGTCTCTGGGCTTTGACATTCACTCCCGTCATTTCATAACTTCCGAGTTCTGTCAAAGAGGGGCAACTGTAGACACCCCATTTTTGATCGTCCTCAAGACTTGGATGTTCTTGCAGGTACATCCAGCGACAAGTTTGATTGCTCATCGAGCACTAGAATTCTGCGATGGAACGCTCCAGCTTTGATATTTCCAAACCCTACTTCCATTCTGTCTTATATTTGGACCATGTGTTGGTCTTTGTAGAGTGATGTTTTTGATGGCCTACCGGCCATCATTGAGGGCTGCCGGCCATGGACTTTGGCCTGCCGGCCATCAATAAGGCCCTGTCGGCTACCAGTGCATCAGTAGATATTTTGTAGATATTTTTGACAGCTGTTTGCACAGAATGGCCCATCTGCTTGCACGTGGATGGTTGGATCTTTACAAGAGGCCTTTGTATCTTCTATATATAGAGGTCATCTTCTTGCATGCAAAGGGTTACAAAATTTTGTGAGCAAATTTTTTTTTCTCTCTCTCTCTAGAATCCTCTCTCTCTATAATTTGTGCTTGAAAGTGAGTTTTCTCTACACTTTTACACTAAGACCCTTAGCCAAACACCTTCACCTTGGAGCTGAGGTTCTTGGATGCCTTGTTTGAGCTTCTTATAGTGGTTTTAGCTTAGAATTCTTGCTGTTTTGTTGCTGTGCATCAAGGGTAAGAACTTAACTCTTTTAAGCCTTATTTTAATTCTTTGTTTGGCCACCTTTGTGTGCTACTTTGAAGCTAGTTTTAACCTCTAAAAACCTCTGTTTTTACGGTTTTAAAATGATGGTTTAAGCCTTGTTTGGTTAGGGGGTGGTTTCCTCTCTTTGCTCTTTGGCTTGTAAAGCCTTTTGAGCCATCTTTCAAGGCTTTTGAAATACCCTTTTCTTGGCCTTTAACCACTGAATTCTAGGGGAATTTTAGTGGCAAAAATTTTGTTTTGAGGTCAAAAATAAGAGGGGGTGGCCTCCCCTCCTTGTATCTTGTTTGCATGTGTAGATAGCCTAATATTTGAGCATGCTTTTCTACCTTTTTGTAGCTTAGTTCAAGCATGTTTTTGGCTTTGTGTTGACATGCTTCAACTCTGTTTTTGGTTGGTTGGAACACTTCTTGCTTGCTTTTTATACTTATAGTGCAATCATGTTTACTAGCCTAGCATACTTGATGATTTAGCCTACCATTCTAGGTTGTGTTAGTTTGATTTCAGCATGTTTTTGCTACTGATTTAGCACGCTTTAACTCTGTTTTGAGCCTTCTTGGTCATTGGCTTACTTTGTATAGCTATAGTGCAATTGGCCTTTACTAGCTTTGTGTTTCATGGCCCCTAACATGTTGTGCATGTGTTGATTGCATGTTTTGGCATCATTTAACATGTGATTTTAGTGCATATAGCTTAGTCACACTCTCACGTATTCCACTCTTTTATGGCTTTTGAGAGTTGTGCTTTGAGCCTTGTTTGTAGCCCAATACATGAGCATGTTTTTCTTGCCTTTTGTACTACCATCTCAGCATGTTTTAGCCTTTGATTTGGCATGTTTAAGCTCTGTCTAGAGCTGGTTTGGTCATTTGTGCTTGATATTGCATGTCTCTAGTGTTGTGCTCCTCACTAGTTTGTTGATTATGGCTTTTGAACATGTCTTACATGCTTTGCTTGGATGATTTAGTGTCTTTAACATGCCATTTCAGCACTGAAATTTTGCAACCTCCCTCATTTCTTCATTTTTTTTTCCTTTTGTCTTAAGGGTTGGTCAACCTTAAGGTTGTGTTTAAGCTTGAGATAGAGCTTGTGCTCAATGGCTTTAACTCTATTTTAAGGGTTCCTCCTAGCCAAAGTCATGATCTCTCTCATGTCTTAAACCATCCTTTGGTTGACCCCTCTCCCATTAGAGGACAATCACATTGGACAAATTGACTAAAGAATGGCTTGGTAATGCTAAAATGAGTAAACAAGAATTGGACAAGTAAAACATGGGCAAGATAAGCATATTGTTTGCATTGCATTGTGTTCAATCAGACATTATATTGAACACAAGGTAGATTGGTCCATTTTATACTCAAAGTGATGAAATGAGCCAATCTCCTTTGTCTCCATCACCCTTGATCATACATGATAAGGTGGTGGTCCTAGAGTCTTGTTTTTGTGCATTGATTGAAAGTGTACAACTTGGATCTTTGGCCATCATGCATTGAAAATGCTTGATTGGTGGTTTTGGATCCAAGAGTACCACTCCTTTGATGTTTTGAGATGATAAGGAGATGGCACAGTATAAACATACCCTTAGGAGACCCTTCCTTTTCCTCTGTTTGAGCTCTGTTGTAGAATGGTGATTCAGTACACTAGTGGCCGGCAGTGCCTCATCAATGGCCGGCAAGGCTTCATCCTTGGCCGGCAGTGCCTCTCTTTGGCCGGCAGGTGGCCGGTAGCAAGCTTTCATGGCCGGCAGGCCATTGGTGTATTCCTCAGCAGTGAATTGGTAAGGTGGAGTAGAAAATTCTTGGAGTGACCCTGCAAATAGAGCCTCTCAAGAGCAAACCGGTGGGCTTTTCGGGGGGGAAACCGAATGCATGCATGTTCAATTCCTTGAAGCAGAGCTGAGGCAATGTAGTTTAATGCTCTACTTGTTAGTTAGCATGGTTTTGTAATTTAATTAATTAATTTGTTAATTAGTTGAAGTGCTATAATAATTAGTAATTAGTTTGCTAGTTATTCGATTGGTTTGTAATAATTAGTCTAATTAGTTTAATTAGATTAGTTTGATTAGCTTAGCTTAGAGTAGCTTAGCTTATTTATTCGGACCCTCCTTCGCGAGAGCACAATGTTGTAATAAGCGTGCATGTGTGTGTGCATGTCTTCAAACCTCACTTCTTTCTTCCTTTTACTTAACCGCTTTCGATTGTTAGATTAGGGCATGTTTTGATTAGCATACCTTATGCTTGCATGCGTGCATTATTCATTTGTCTTGCTTGCACCGGGCTCGGCACATCATTCAAACTGTATTGTATTTCAATACTTCTCTGAATACGTGTATCAAAATTGTTGCATTCATATGTCATGATTGGACAGCCGAGCCTATTTAATTGCATTATTGCATGTGTTGCATTAGGCATCTCGCATAGTTAGGATCATGCATATTTCTAACTAGCTTTTGTTTTGGCTTGGAGTACACTGTAAGTTTTATGCTTTAGCATATTTGCATGAGTGTAGGTGTTGCCATGATAGCATGCTTGCCATGAAGCTATTTGCTTAAATGATTAATTGCATGAGTGCCTGTGGGTGAAGGCTTGTTGCTTGAATTGGGACAATTTGATGATTGTGAGTTTTAAGTTCACTTTGCGAAGTGGCAAATCATGTTTTAAGCCCACCCGAGGGTGGCGAATCCATGCTTTAGCCCACTTGAGGGTGGCAATTTCAAACCATTTTAAAAAACAAACAGAGTTGTTTTGTTCCAATTCTCGCGATTTTAGTCTATACTTGTGTGTGTCCGTCACATAGTAAAGTTAGTCTAATAACCGAAATAAGAACACATGAGATTTATAAAACAACATATCATGTTAGTAGAGGCCGATCTTTGATCGGACGAGTGGGGGTGCTCATTTCAGGACCTTCCCCTTTCGTACCCAAGTTCCCGAGCCGAGGCAACTTTGGTGATGATGGACACGTGGCCTTTGGCACGAGTCAGGGTTTCCTAAATTTTCCAAAAATAAAATATTTAGGTGGCGACTCTATAATCTAGAAAAACAGTCCAGTTTTGGCATTATTTGATTCAAAATCTATTTTTCAAAATGATTTGCCGGATTGGACTCTTTGGTGTTTATCAGTCTCACATTGCATTTTGTGAGATTAGATTCAGAATCGTGACAAGAGGTCGAACTGTAGGAGACCAATTCGAGCTCTCCGAAAGGGGGCGCGAAGAAAGTCAAGTTTACAGACGGTCATATTCCCGAATCATATTTCCGACAAGCTTGAACATAATTTTTGTTTTCAATTTCTTTTCAAATTCAATACAACGGCGCTCCTCTTCCGTTGCCACCAACTCTGGTGCAAATCTGGACAAACTAGAGAAGACCGCCTCAAACTCGGCTACGGGCATATCGAGTTGTTTGAGGTCTTTAAACTCTTGCCTCAATCTCTCCCTAGCAGTCGGAGGTATGTACTTATCTTGGAAAGCAACCGCAAAGGCTTCCCATATCGGCTCCACTCTACCCTTAGCATATTTCCACCATTGACCCGCGTCTTCCTTAAGGTAGTAACTCGCTAGAGTCACTCTTAGTTCACTATCTTCAATGTGAAGCATCTCAAATGTCTTCACAGTTTGTTCCATCCGCTTTCTTGGGCTCGGGGCCACCATGGAACTCATCCGGTTTGGCCCGCAAGAACTCTCTAGTAAGCAAACTCGCCCTTGACACCGCGGTGTTCTCTCGAGCTTGATACTCCACCCTCAACAAGTTCATAGACTCTCTTAAAGCCCCTTCCATTTCTCGAGCTAGGGCCCTCATTGCGGTTTGACCCGCTTGTCCCGAGATTCCCGCTTGCCTCACTTGTTCGGCCACATTAGCTCGGCCGGACTCTTCCTCTTGCACCGGAACCTCATGAACCAGTACCTCATGCACACCTCGGCGAGCCCTACCACGCCTCTCACTTCTACCACCACAGACTTGAGCCCTTCCTGACATCCTAATAAAGGTCACAAGAGAAATAATTTAGCACATTAACTCATATGTGCTCGTAACTTGACTCACACGTTCGACTACAACAATTCTATATATTTCTCTACCATATACACAATTCAATTTCACTCAGTCATGTAAATACATACGGACTATTCTTTTACGATGAAATCTTTCCCAAGAAAAACCAAGAATTCTTAGTAGAACGAGTATTGATCAAGTACCCTTCCAATGAGACCTCAAGGAATTTAACAGGCGCAAACAACATCCCAAAAGTCCAATCCCATACCTATTTAGTCCCATAAGCATGTTATCACATAGTCATAAAATGCATAACACTTCCTAAGCATGCTAAATGAACCCACTGTGGTTAAGCAACCACTTCTCACGAGCTCTACGTATTCAAAACCGGTAGCTCTGATACCAAGTTGGAACACCCTAATTTTTATACCCAAATGGTAATGTGATAACCATGGTTCTTTAATGTAAAACTGAAAATAAATCCCTACACTTGTATTACATGATACAAATAGTCTTCAGGCGATAATACATTCACTTCAAATCAAAATAACATAACCAAATAGATACCCCCAAGGGTTTGCAAGTTTCCAAGGCTTAGGCCTGGTTACACAAAATGGTTATTCAAACCTACACAAATACAGCCATTGACTTACAAAACAGAGTCATGCAAAATGAGAGCATTGTACTCCCAACACGCATACTTTCATGCCCCTAGTTGGGTGGGATCACCACATCTTTTCCTGCACAAAAATCCTGCAAGGTGAGCATAAAGCCCAGTAGAAAATTCTTAACAAAGTATATGCATTTTATACAAGTCTCAAAAGATGAAATACACATGCCATGCTATGCCCTTTTTGAAGATAAATCACATTTTCATCTTTTGAAAACCATCATGCTCAATGATGTCATGCAATTTTAATTGTTCAAAACTTAACAATTTATTTCAAGGGCGGTAAATACAACTCTGGTAATCCCTAGGTTGGTGTCTGCAAGTAGACTATACAAGTACTACCAATTTGTCATTTTTACCGGTATTAACCGGAAGGCTCGACACCTATCCGCGCGGATTTTTGGTCTTTCACGTCGGACTCTTAGGCCAACTTATTCAATATTATCTACACCACATATCAACACTTACAAACGTATTTACCCCAAAACCATTCCATGAAAACTTGTTTTCTCAACATTCCTTTCTCAATGCAAGTTTTCAAATCGACTTTCAAAGTTTAATGCAATCAAATGAATTGATATGTCAATGCAACAACAATCAATACAATGTAACAATTCTTCCATTTCCAATTCTTCCACATAATATTACCACTGTGATCAAAATTCTCATTTCTCATTTCAATGCAATTTCACAAGATAAATATAAATATTTTTATTCCAATTCATCATCCAACGAATAACACAATTCCATCTTCTCAAGTATTCTCAACAATTAGTCATTTCAAGACTATTTCAATGTTTTGAACAATAATTTTCAAAATGAACAACAATTCTCATATTTCATGAAATTCATCATTCATATAAATATAAATAAGAAATTTTCCAAACATCCATTTATTTTGACACACAAAATAAATATAACAATATCATTCATGGATTTCCAATCTCTTTTAAAAATCCCCAATTTCTAGGTTTTATCATCAAAACTGTACAACTCAAATCTTTTGAAAGAAAACTTTCCAAAATCAACTTTTTTTCAATCAACGAAGATCAAAACCCATAAGATCATTTTAAAAGAACAAGAGACAAACCCACTTTCAAAATCGCTCAACTTCTTGAATCAACAATCAATTTTCAAAAGCTATCAACGAATGATTTCGAAAATCATCTAGATATTACAAAAATATATATATAACTCAAAGAAAATCCTTACCTCAAGTTTGAAGAAGAATAGAGCTGAAACTCCAAAATCAACAATGCCTAAACTCAATCTTCACCGCACACAATGAAGCCCTCGAGATGATAACCCACTTTGATGAAGAAACAATGGCAAAACTCAAATGGATCTTGAGAAATCAAGGTTTTTGATCTAGTTTGTGTAGAGAAATATAGAGAGAAGGGAGAGGAAATGTTTTTAGAGAGAGATATACAAAAGTGATATGAAATATCAGATTCACGAACTGATATAACATGGTCTGCTCGAGCGTTTAAAGCCTTGCTCGAGTGTCGAATACACATTCCCAGTACTTTTGCAGACAGGTCAAACTTTTGGAACCAAACATTCTCCGCTCGAGTGCATAAACGGCCACTCGAGCGGACAAGCAACTTCGAATGCATTTTGCATTTTTGCTTCGGCGAGCTGACTAGGCAGCTCGACCCTCGTAAGTTGACCGGGCAACTCGACCCCCGACATACTCAGCGAAGTGGCAAAATATGAAAGAATTAACTTCCGATACAACTCTATAAGGCACAATTCTGGTTGGATTCGCATCTAAAGGTTTGGAGACAATACCTGTTCCAAACACAACACTACAACCTGATAACCAAAATGAGGGGACTACAGGGAAACTAAGATACGTAACATCGTTCAAAACCATACCAACCCGAGCCCGGAACACCACAAAGAGACGGGTCAAAACCAGGATCGCTACAGCCTAGGTGTGCATGCAAGGTAGACTAAGGTGAGATGCAATGCTTGGCCTAGTCGTGGAAACTGGACAAGAGTGGGTCTCGGTGACCACACTTAGGGAAGTGAAGTCCGGAAACCTGGGTTTCCTCTTGAAGAACATGAAGAACATGAATGTGATGAACATAAAGAACATAAATGCTAAAAATCATAATTTCGTATTCAAAATATGAGATTTCATGATATGAGTTCAAAAACATGGACCTAGGTGCCCATACTTGAAGATTTCAAGAAAACAAACACAAAACATGGAACTTGCTACAAACTTTTGGATCAAAACAAAGCTTTTCTTTAAAAACGCTAGAATATCACTTTCTCTCTCTAAAACAAAACTTTAAATCAATGCATGACTCATGAATTATGCTAGATCATGCAATGTGATCAGATCAACGTAAAGAGCAACAAGAGTAGATCAAGAATCTAACCTCAAAACACAAATCAAATGGTTCAAGGTCTGTAAATCAAGCTTGGAAATCTAGTTCTCTCACTCTAAGAACTTCTTCTTCTTCTTCATAGAGCTTTTTTTTCTTCAAGACAAAGATATGAAAAATGATATAGGTTTCTCAACTGATAACTGACTTAAACCCACTATTGGGACATGTGGCATCATCTGATCAATCTCCTAAAAAAGGTGGCAGAATGAAAAGACAAAAGTAGGTCAAAGTGTATACAACAAGTAAGGTGGCATGGGCACTCTAGCAAGGCAAGGATCCTGGATCAAAACATAGACTTCAGACTAGTGAAGGATAAGTAAGGTCATCCTGATCTTGACTAGAAGGGGTAATACTTGGCCTAGGTGGGACACACCTTGGCCTGGGTTGTACAAGTGAAGGAACAAGATTGCTAGGTGTTGGCTAAGGTGCACAACAAGGCTGTAAGGTTCAAGGATCAAAGATCTCGGATACCTAGGTGATGCACATCTTGGCCTAGGTGATGCTCATATCGGTCTAGATGATGCACACCTCGGCCAAGGTGCAAGGGTGAAGGTAGAGGTCAACCAAGATGGTTCCTAGATGATCTTAGGTGTTGACGCTCAATGGCCTAGGTGTAGGAGGTTCAAAGGCGTGACCTAGGTGTGAGGTAGCAAAGATAGATGGCCTAGGTTTAACACACAAAGCAAGAAACAAAGCACGAATCTTATACTTAGACAAAACACAACAGCACAAAACAAGACATGCTCCCATACTTAGACAAAGTATTGAAGTTCACAAGATGCAAGCTTAACAAACTAAAATCATGTAAATTCTCATGAATATGACTAAAGCAAAATTAGGGTTCTTATACACATTCCTAAGAAATGTCTTATCCATCTAAGTTGGTTTCTATCCTATCGTATCTGTAACAATTATCAAGGGTAACTAGAGCAATGCAGTCCTTTCAAAAATAAATTAAAAAAATTTATCAATAAATCTTATTTTCAAGAGTATTAATGAGTCCTTTTTTTTTTTTTTGATCAGCAACAAAAAAGATAAATTTTATTAAGGCTCAAGGCCAAAAAGAAAAGAGGATAAGGCATCCTCTATAAGAAAGAGAAAAGAAGACAACCAAAAAGAAAACAAACCAAAAGACAAAAAGACAACCAGCTACGTTTATGCAAAACAAACTGACACCCAATCTGACGCAATCAAAAAAAGAGGAATCCATCGGAAACAGGACTCGCCGAGGCCCAAAAAGCTGCCAAGTATCTCACTCTATCCCATAAATAATCTATATCCCGAGTTCCTCCTTCGAAGACACGCCCATTTCTTGCCAACCAAATGACCCAGAAGATTGCAAAGACTACGCAACTCCAAAGAACTTTAGCCCTCTTCGACCTTCCAAAAACTTGAAAATTAAATAATAGCATTTCAGTAACTCCTTTAGGAGCCACCCACTGTACATTGCCCAAACCAAACACCCTGTGCCACAAACACCCTGCCACCGAACAGTGCAAAAAAAGATGATCCAGAGATTCTCCGCTTTTACAACACATAATGCACCATTGAGGATTAAGATACCACGAAGGTCTCCTCATTTGGAATGAATCATTTGTCAAAGTGCCCCCATGAACCAAGATCCACATGAACACTTTCACCTTAAGAGGAGCACATACCTTCCAAATATTTTTATGAAACAGAAACTGAGGTACATACGGAATATCAATGATTTTTTCCAGAAAAGATTTACAAGTAAAAGAGCCCGACGAATGAATCTTCCAAACCCACCGATCCTCCAAATTTGGAGACAAAGAAACATTTTCAAGCTTTGACAATAGAGATATCAACTCCGGAACTTCCCTATCATGTAGGTTCCGGAAGAAATTAAAATTCCACAAAAAATGAGCCAACAAAGAACCAGCCACAGACGCAACAGAACAATTATGAGACTGAGAAACTCTATACAGAAGTGAATCGGACACAACAAAGGACAAAGAACCCACCCAAACATCCTTCCAAAATTTTGCCATGTCCCCATTACCCACTCACACAGAAATGAATTGGGACTAAACTGGATAAATATGAGAAATTGACTTCCACGAAGCATGCCCATTACCCCTAGAAATCACCTGAGAGTCCCTACCATTAACATGCAACCCATATTTACTTTTGATAACTGCATGCCATAATGAACCACGCTCAATTGGGAATCTCCATAACCACTTGCCCAACAAAGCCATGTTTTTAGCCACTATATTACCAACTGCTAAACCCCCCTTCTCTTTTGGTAAGGACACCGTTTCCCATTTCACCAAATGATCCTTCCTTTCTTCATCCTTCCCTTCTTATAGAAAATCCCTCATCAACTTATCTATAGATTTTGCTACCTTAACCGAAATCTTGAACAAAGACATTAAATAAATAAGAATCCCACTTAGCACTGTCTTAACCAGAGTGTACCTACCCCCACAGGACAGTAAGGCCCTACTCCACCATTCTAACCTGTTACCTATCTTTTCCACCACTGGACTCCAAAACATTTTACCTTTTGGGTTACCTCCCAATGGGAGACCCAAATACTTCATTGGAAATGTCTCTATACCACATCTAAGTAACTCAGCCACTCTCTGAATCAAGCTGGAATCAGCATTAATACCCACTACCCAACTCTTTTCTACATTAACCCTAAGACCTGAGAGCACTCCAAAAAGCCTTACCACCGAAAAAAGGTTTACCATTTGGCACTCATCCCCCGTGGAGAAGAAAATAGTGTCATCCACAAATTGCAAATGCAACACACTAATCCTATCTCCACCGACCTGTAAGCCCTCAAACAATCCTACCTCTTTAGCCCTATCCACCATCCTACCTAACACATCCACTACCAAAATGAATAGAAAATGAGATAAAGGATCTCCCTGTCTCAATCCTCATGAAGCCTTAAAACACTTCCCTGGTTTACCATTAACTATCACCGACATATTGTAAGACACCAACCATCCCCTAATCCAGGATCTCCATCTCGCACCATACCCTTTCCTGTTCATCACAAAATCCAAAAAATGCCAATCTACATGACTTACGCTTTCTCAAAATCTGCCTTAAACACAAGGCCTACCTTTCCCGACTTCCGACACTCCTCTACCACCTCGTTTGCCACTAGAACCACATCTAGAATCTGTCTACCTTGCACAAAAGCCCCCTGTGTCTGAGAGATTGTATCCCTTAAAGAAGCTCTCAACCCTTTCGACAATACCTTACCCAAAATCTTGTAGAGTGATGTAACCAAACTAATTGGTCTAAATCTCCAATTCTAATGGCTCCGTTCCTCTTAGGAATCAAACAGATAAATGTGGCATTTGAATATAAATTAACCACCCATGTCTCGTAAAACTCCATGGAAACTCTTACCAAATCCCCATTCACCACCTCTCAACAATCTTGAAGCACAACCATAGAAAACCCATCTGGACCTGGAGCCTTGTCCCTTTCACACTCAAAAACTGCTTCCCTGATCTCCCTTTCCTCAAAAGTTCTCTCTAACCACGTCGCACTTTCCTGATCGATAGGCTGCCACTCAAGCCCATCTATCCCAGGCCTGACAATATCATCTGTCGAAAACAAATTTGAATAAAAATCAAAAATCCCTTCGACTATTTGCTCCTCTCTATCCACAGCTACTCCTGGCCTTACTTTCAATCGCTTAATGAACTTCTTCTTCCTTTTCCCATCCGCAATCCTATGAAAAAAATTTGAACCAACATCCCCCTCCTTTAGCCATTTCACCTTTGTTTTTTGTGCCCAAAAAATCTGCTCCCTAAGAGTTAACTCTTCCAATTTCAAACCTAACTCCCTCTTCTCTTCCCCCAATGCCTCAATCTCACTCTCTTGCATCTCCAAAGTGTCTATCTCCTCAATCCTTTGCAAAACCTGACATTTAGTTGATTCCAAGTTCCCAAAAACCTCCCTATTCCAATGTTTCACCTTCTCTTTAATCATTTTCAACTTTCTCATGAATCTATAACCCTCCCACCCCTGATATCTAGCATTATTCCACCATTCCTCAAAGGTCTCTTTGAATGAATGTTCCAACCACATATTCTCAAATCTAAATGGAGTTGGACCCCACTTAAAAGGGCAACTTTCAAACATCACGGGACAATGATCAGATTCCTCTCTCCCCTCAATGCCTCAATGAGTCCCATTAAATTTCAATGTAGACAATTAATTCTTATTTTTTTCTAATTTATTCTAAAAAAGTTCATTTTTTCTTTAAAATAGCTTTTATTCCAAACCATTCTTATTAAAATATGAACAACAATTATATAAACAATTTTAATTTACTTACAGAAATATATTTTTTAATTGCAAAAATTGAACAAACTACATCAAACAAAATCATACTCAACAATTTGATCAAAAGAACTATGTCATAGGATTCATCATTTTCTATTGCCCTGTACTATGAAAAATATATTTTGTAAACAATCCAAAAAGTATATATATATTTTTAATATTCCATTAAAGAAATTGTGAAAAATAATACCCTGGCAAATTTATATATTTTTTAGACTGTGAGACAACAAAAAATCAATTTTGAGCTTATGCTTTTGTTCAATAAAAAGCAAAACAGCATCAAAATGTTCCATTACTTGCTTTGTAAATAGCCAGGGCATTACCAACTTTTAATTGATCAGGGCAAATTATATTAGTAGTCCTTATATTGGGGATCAAACTAGATCAGAATGGTTTATGCAAATTGTTGAAGGAAAACAACACAAGAAGGTGAAAACGTCTAACAAATGATACAATAAAGGAAGAAATCAACAAAAACAAATTGCGTTATCTGGTAAGTAGAATTTGTCTTTGAAGCTTTATTTTGTTGGATTATCTCTTGTGGTTTCTATTTATAAGCAAAAATAGATTTACTTATGTTTTTTATTTCAAAACTAGCTCCATACCTTTAAGTAGCACAATAAAGCAATAGTATCTACTTGAAGGGGTGTCTGTCTTAGTTTTTGAGTAATGAGTCTATGGGCATTTTTCCTCTTGAAGACAAGTTTTTTTTGGCTGACTTCCTATTTTGCAGCTTTTCACTCTTGCCATTTTTTTTTCTCTTTGCAATGATTTTATTATGGTTTTTAGCACAACAAGAACATAATTCAACTTCCTAAGTTTGAAATTAATGTAAAATGACATCAGCCTGTTTGTTTCATTTTCAAAATATTTTTTTCTCAAAAAATCAGAACAAGATTCGTGAGGGGAGGAAAAAGGAGAGGAAGTAGCTATTTTGATTTTTATTTATGTTAACTGCTTCAGAACTTTCTATGAAATAGTTTAAGCAGCCAGTTCCTCTGTTTTGTAGCCAACATGATCAATCAACTTTGCTTCCTAAGATCTTTCTAAATATCAACAAATTTTTTTTTAAAGTAAATTATGGACTCTGTAATGTTTGAATTTGTGTTTGGAAAGTTAGATATTATAGCAATTGTTTTTGTTCATCTTATTCAATATTTGAAATTATACATTAGCGGTTGGGAGGGCAAGTTTATTCCTCAAATTTTATGTTCTCATGTCTCGTGATATTTATAGTCATTGAATTATATACGAATGTCAAGGTATGAATATTTAGAGACATAATTTAACAATTGTGAATGTTTTTATATAGAGAAATTGAAAATATATTGAAAATTCAACAATAAAGTTAGAAGATCATAGCCTGATAAGTTAGAGTGATCCTCTATGTGTATAGAAAGAAATACGTAGAGAAAGATCAATGTATGACGTAGATTAGAAGGAACTAAATTCAACATAAAATTGAGATACATATTGTTTTTTTTGTTTTTTTGTTTTTTTTTTTTTAGATACATATTGATTTTTTTATTTTTTTTCGTGCACATAGCATTGTTGGAAAAGTTAAGGTCAAGAGAGTTAAATTAAATTTCTTGTCATCCAATTAAGCAGTTAAAAATGAGGTTGTTACTCAGGTGGGGACCAACCTGAGCAACATGTGTCCAACTTGAATTTTTAAGGACTTGACTATATATTTTTAAGAAAAATGATATATAAGTCTATTTTTTAAATGATGTGGTATTATATTAAAATATCTTTAGTCAATTTTTTTCTCTCATTTATTCTTTAATCATCAATCAATCATCTTGTTGACACGTCATTGGGTTTAGAAAGTGAGTTTAATTTTTGGGCTTGAATATCAGTACTCTTTTTTTAAATTTAATATGGGTTCATGCAACAATTTAGAAGCCCAAACTAAATTAGGGGTCATGCCTAGACAAAGATTTTAGGCAAAATGTAGACAAGTCTTATTGTTTCTATTTTATTCTAAGAAAGTTCATTTTTCCCTAATAATTTCTTTTGTTCCAATTATACCATTCTTATTTAAATATGAACAACAATTATATAAAAAAAAATTAATTTACTTAATATATTTTTAAATTGAAAATTTTGAATAAACTATATCAAACAAAATCATAGTCAACAATTTGATCAAGCTATTCATCATTTTCTATTGCCTTGTAGTATAAAAAATATATCTAGTAAACAATCCAAACGGTCTATTTTTTTAAAATATTTCATTCAAGAAATTGTGAAAAATAATACCCTGTCAAATTCATATATTTTTCAAAGTGAATGACAACAAAAAATGATGAATCTTAAGCTTATGCTTTTGTTCAATAAAAAAGCAAAGCAATCTCAAAATGTTCCATTACTTGCTTTGTAAATAGCTAGGGCAATTACCACTTTTAATTGATTCATGGCAAATTATATTAGTAGCCTTTATATTTTTGCTCTTACGTCATTTTGTCTTAATAATTTCAATGGATTGGATTTTGATATGAATTTATGATTTTGTCTCATTTTAGTCTAATTGATTACAACTTTTAGTTCTTTTCAATGAAAAATGGGTACATGAGTCACATGTGTCATGCTTTTATAGGCAAAAAATATGAACTTATCAATTCAATGAGTTAACCTCAACGAACTCAATAATATTTTTCAAGAACCCTAATTAGCATTATCAATCGAACCAAATTAACACAAAATATAAAATTAAGAGTTCAAATCGCTAATTAAAATTACTCAAACCAAAATGGTGCAATGGGCAAAATAGATGACTAGTGATATAATTTGCCATTTGGTTTATGTAAAACAATTCTGTAATAGGTTTGGGACCACTGGAATTAAAAGACAAAGACTCACTGTAGCCAACTTGGAAGTCATGGCTGATGGTGGAAGACATGATGGCTGATGGATAAAATTACATAGTTGTCGTGCATCATGATGGCTGGGCTGGGCTGCTCCACCACCACCATAAAAAGACTTAACAGTGTGTATACGAATGAGTAATACATTTATTCCTTCTCCATCATCAAGCTACTATCCTTCTTACTCTAATTTTCATCTCTGTCTGAATCCTACCTTTGTTGGGGAGATTCCTCAGCAATTGAAAAGTTTGATGTTTCTTGAGGTACTAAACCTTTTGGACAACCAACTAGGAGGACCAATTCCTCAAGGGAGACAGTTTAATACATTTGGAAATGATTGATACAGTGGGAACTTGGCCTTATGTGGATTCCCTTTATCAAAGAAATCTAAGGAACTACAGCCACTACCACCTCCACCAACACTACAACAAGATGAGAATTCGGACAAGTCAAGTGGATTTAACTGGCAAGTTGTAGTGTTGGGGTATGGATGCAGATTTGTATTTGGAATGGTTATGGGATATCTTATGTTTCTAACTCAAAGACCAGAATGGCTTATGAAAATTGTTAAAGGAAAACATCATAAGAAAGTGAAAAGGTCTTAGAAAGGTGCCCATTGATGCAGTGAAAGAAGAAATCAACAACGACAAATGTCTTTATCCAGTAATTGGAATTTATCTTTATAGCATTACTTTGTTGAATTATCTTTTATGGTTTCTACTTATATGCTATATTTGAGTTATTGATGTTCTTATTTCAAAACTAGTCTGTTCCATTAAGTAGCACAATAAAGCAATGGTATCCACTTGAAGGGGTGTTTCACCTAGCTACTACATTTGAGTGGGTGAGCATCTGGATAATAGCCATACAGGACCACTTCAAAAGCTTTACCCTTGCTGTTGTATTGAATTCTAAAGCTTTGTTAAGTCATTTAGTTTTCTCGAAGCACTAAGTTAAATAAGAGTTTCATGTCATGGTTCTTTGTTGTTTTCTTTCTCACATCATGTAGCAACCTTTAGAGATTTGTAGTTTTCATATTGAAAATAATATTATATATTACTCTTTGAGCAGTGTTTTTACCCGTTGCTATTGTAGTCCAGGTGAGCTTCCCACATCTTCTCTTCCACACCTTTTTATCAATAAACAAAATTGTTGATAATTTGATTTTCTTTTTCTTTTTCAATGGTGATTAGGGGATAAATTGGAGATATTAACTAGCACTTGTTTCCATATATATGTGGGAATTTTGTGATTAATTATGGTAAGAAAAGGTTGATTTGAAGAGCATTGATTGAAATGGTCACAAGCAAGAAAACTATTGGGGTTGTGAACCTTGATTAGTACTGTATATTTCTGTTTGCACCTATTTTTGTAAAATTTCCTATCAACAGGTGAATCAATTAAATGATGACACATGACAATAAATTCAAAGTAAAAATCTTTCATTTGGTCAAATGAAAGAATTGTTTAAGTCCATGAATTGTTGAAAATAGTCATAAAGTAGTTATTAAACAATTGTTGGCTTAGTGGGCTGATTTTTGTGAAGTCATGATTGTGAATTGGAGCTCTATTTTTTGTCGATATAGTGCTCAGAATTTTGAGAGATATGTGACATCATGGAGGAGGGTTATTTCGATAGAGAGATTTGAAGAATTGATAAAGTTTCAAGGCCTGGAAATAAGATAACAGTTATAGTAGCAGTTGGGGGGAATATAATGAATTTTAGAATTTTAGGAAATGGAGTAGTGGACCAGAGAAAGATGGAAAGATATAAAAGCTAGAGATTTGTAGAAAGAAAAAGATCATCAACAACACAAAAAACTAGTTTTAGACTTAGCTTGTATCTAGGAGTAATTTCTATCAATTTAGGAGTAGTTTTCATAATTTGTAACGTAGTGAACTTTGATAGTTTCGTCTAGAAATTATCATTTGTTTACTTTGTAACTATCAATTATTCCAGAGAACTCCTCATTCTTTTGAGGCATTTGAATCAATTACACAATTACCTGCTACTTTTATTCAATTGTTGGGATTGAATTGTTGTTTAATTTCTGTCGATTGAGAATAAGCATAATTTTTACTAACAATTTTTGGCACGCCTATTAGTAAAAATTATGCTCACTCCCAATCGACAGGATATGAACAACAATTTAAACAAACAATTGAACAAACTAATAAAGGGACTATGTTTTGATTCAAATGCCTTGAAAGTACAAGGACTTCTTTGGAACAAAAGTTACAATCAGCAAGATCAAACAAAGTAAACAGAGCAAACTAAAGATGATTTCAAGATGAAATCACCAATGTTTACGAAGGTTACAAATTACAAAGAGAAACTACTCCTAAGTTAAGATAAAACTATTCTTATTGATAAAACTAAGTTATTGTGTTCTTGTTCATGTCCTCTTCTCTTGCTCCTTTACTGCCTTTATAATGCCCCAAATCTCAGCCATGTCTTCCTTCTTTTTAGCTACTGTCCCATGATCCTTCAAATCAATAGGCCACTTTCATTCAATTGCTCAAAATTGCCTTGGCCTTCTTGAACCTTCAAACCTTCTTTGGTTCATCTTTCTAAAGCAAAACTAACTTCCTCAATCCTGCCACATGTCCCCCATGATCTCTAGCACTACCTTCGACGGAGGAAAACATTTTATGCTCATAACTTCTTGCAACCTCCATTGCTTCTTTAAACTTTTATCTTTGACCCAACTCTGCTTTTAAACCTCTAACCACATCATCACACAATTTCCTTTCAATTAATGAGCATGATCGACAGAGGAAAGCTTTCCAAACCAAGCCAATTAACCAATTGATAACTAGCTCATGACCCTCTTAGCCAATTGATACACATGATCAATTCCTTCACACCACGTAGCCCCTTGACTACTGAAAGACTTCATTTTGACTTCACTGTTACATGTCATCATCCGATTAATCCACCGTCGATAGGAATTTTACAAAAATGGGTGCAAACAACGCCTAGTGGGACATTTTCCTAATTTGGAATGATGACAAGAATTCGAAGGCAAGAAATATAAGAAGATCTGAAATACGACATGAAAAAAATCTTGTAAAACATAGTCACATGATGTTCCAATAAGTGGATTTTCATGGAATGACATGTCAAGAAAAATTGATGAAATGTGAAAATGAAATGTGTTGGCGTGAGAATGAAATTTCATTTGATTGGCAAAATTTTCAAATAATAGCGTCATCATCATATTATTTGAGGTTAGAAACATGAAATCATTTTGATAAAGTGATTGGTCACCTGATCAAATTGGCTATTTTGAGATTAAAATTCATCAATGGAGGGAAACATTGAAAATTCTTATAAAAGTCAAAATTTATGGCTTTTCAGTTGTTCTTCCTACGCCTTTAAAGGTTGTGAATGATGAAACAGTTAAATCATCAGTTGTTATGGGTGAAAAGACAAAGGGCCATGAGAATAAAAATTTCATGGCAATGGAGCAATTTTGCAAGGGAGAAATCTTTTTTGGGTTTCCAAAAAATGTTTTTAACCCACTAATGTGTGAAAGAAAAAATTAGCCCTTTGTTGCAACTTGTAGTTCAGAGAGTGATGCAAACAATGTGGCTAAAAGGTGTGATTTTAAGCCAACTATGGCTAAAAATGATGAACAACCAATTCATGATGAATTTAATATTTTGACATTGTTCAAAATGTTGAATTTTTCAGAAATTTTGAGCCATGAAAAACTATGGATTATGGCGTTCAACACCCATTTTAGATTTGTGGATCACACCAAAACTTAATTTTGGTGAATTGGTGTAGACACCCCATTTTTGACCGTCCTCAAGACTTGGACGTCACCGTTTGAACACTCGGTGATCATCCATATTTGTGTTCATCTTGAGTTCCCGGAGGTCTCAGCCATGCGCCTTGCCTCAGGATCTCTCGACTCGACTGTTTTGTGTTTGGTTTTGTACCAAACACTTGTGTTTTTGCTTTGGAGTGCAGGGAATGGCTTGTTGGCCATCCCCACACCTCACCGGCCATGGCTTGAGGCCACCGGCCACTGTTTTGTTGCCATCGGCCAAATGTTTGGCCGGTCGGCACTATTGATGGTTGACCGACCATTGTTTTGGCCAATTTGGCATCTTTGGCTGGCCGACCACTGCATCTACTTTCGGCAGATATTTTGTGCCAGCTGTGATAGCTAGCACCCACTTTGCCCCCCCTCCATACACGTGTATGGAGGGATTTCACTCTTGCTTAGCTTGTTTTGTAAGCTTTACAAGAGTGATCCTCTATAAAGGGAGGCCTTCTCCTCCCTTTTCAAGGGTTAGAAGGTTGAGTTCCAGAGGTGTGGATTAGGGTTAGGGTTTGTGTGTCACCTATCTCTATATCTCTCTCTCTCTTTTTGCCTTTGTGTGTGTATAAGTGTGTTTGTGTCTTACTTTTGTGCATAAACACCTAGTGCTACACCTTACCTTGGTTTCTGAGGTGCCAAAGGTTTGTTTTCAAGGTTTTGAGCTGGTTTTGAGCTAAGGAAGGCTACTGGAGCTCCATCCTTGAAGGGGTCTACAAGGGTAAGATTCTTGCTCTTTATTCCCCATTTTTGTATAGTCTTTTAACCTACCTTGCATCTGTTTTTATACTTTGTGTATAGCTAATAAAAGTCTTGTTTTTTAGTGCTCTAAATAGTTTTTTAAGGTCACTTTGTTGTTTGGGGTTGTTTGACCCCTCTTAGGCCTTGTTTGGTCCCCATTTTGTGCATTTTTGGTGAGCTCCGGGACCACCTTGTTTGGGCCTCCTCAGCACTAAAATCCAGAGGGATTTCAGTGGTGGGGATGGTGCTTTAAGGTCCTAAGAAGGAGAGGGCCATCCCCTCTCCTTGTTGCCTTCAATGTTGTCCATTTTAGCCTCATGTGTGAGCATCTTGTTTACGTGCATGTTGGCCATGTCTTAAGTGTTATTTGTCCTTATTTTGCCATGATATAGCACTTTTTTAAATTGGTTTAGACACACCATGCATGCTTAGCATACTTATCTTGTAATGCCATGAATTGCCTTAACATGTGCCTAGCATTTAGACCACTATGCTTACTTGTTTTGGCCTAGCTTTGTGAAGCTTTTATACATATTTTAGTGTGCCCAAGGTCTGTTTTTGGTTGCTCAGGTCATCCACCCTTTGCTTTGTATAGCTACCATTTAATCCCCCTTGTGAGCCTTGAGTGTTGACCCCTCTAGCATGCTTTACTTGCTTGTTTCAGTGGTCTGGCACCACTTATAGCATCATTTCAGTCCTTGTGGTATGCTTGTATGCTTGCATTCAATGCCCCTTTAATGCTTTAAAAGGCTTGTGTCTTATGCTCCATGTTTGGACCTTTATGTACGCTTCCATGTGTAGACCATTTAGATGCCATCTAGGTGCGTCTTTGGTCTTGTTTAGACGTGCATTGGACCTGTTTTAGGTCCTCCTGGCCCTTTGGGGCTTGCTTCATATAGCTTTGGTTTAAGCCCCCTTGAGTCTTGGACATTGTTGCATGCTTGGCTTGCCTTGTTTACTTGGTTTGGCACCTTTATAACATGATTTTCAGAGCTTAGTATGCATGCCATATGTCCATGTTTGTCCCTTTTAAGTGTGCTTAAAAGTTGCTCTTTGATGCTTTTTAGCATTCGGCCACTGTTTTGGGCTTATTTGAGAGTTACCCAAACTAGTCTAAGAACCTCATTCGCGTGTTGTTGCATGCTAGCCTTGCATGTTGTTACATAGTTGGCCTATCGCATGTGTTGCATGTTTGAATCACATTGCATTTGGCATGCATTTCCTCTTGTTTTGATTTCTTAACATGTTATATGTCTTGCATGTTTGCATGTTCACATTGCATCTTTGCATGCTTGTTAACTTGCATACTTGTTACATATTTGCATCTTAGCGTGCTTGTTTGCATCCTCATGTTGCATGTTTAGCTTGCATGCCTAGGTTGCATTTCACTAAGCATGCATGCCTTGCCTCTTGAATTGATTATGATAGAGGTTGGGCCTCCATTGTTTGTTTATGTGCATTTCATTCCACACCAAAATACACAACTTGGTTTCTTGGGCCATCACGCATTGAAATGCGCGATTGGTGGTCCAAGAATCGAGTACCATACCCCTTTGAGTCATAAACATGATAAGGGGTGTGGTGGTACAAACATTGCTTTGAAATGTATTGCCATGCCTTGTTTTGCCCTCTGCTACGGTCAAAACAGGTTCCTGCAAGAAGATATGGCCGGTCGGCCATCTCCAGTGCCGGTCGGCTATCCATTTCTGGCCGATGGCTTCATATATGGTCGATGACCACTTACCTTTGGCTGGTGACCATTCCTCATGGTCGGTGGCATTTCCCAGTGTTCAGAGGGTGTACCTTGGGACTTGTGCAGTCTTCAGAGGAGGAAAACAGTGAAAATAGAGGCAACTTGTGCATGGTGGTGGGTTTCCGAGCGAAGCCGAGCATACGTGCATTGGGCCCTCTTCCCGAAGCGATTTTATTACTTTATTAGCTTAGTTAATTTGCTTAACTAGTTAATTGGTTTGTAATTAATTAATTAGCTTGTAGGTTAATTAATTTGTATTATTCTTTCGGACCCTCCAAGCGAGGGCAATTGTGTAATAAGCGTGCGTGAGTGTGTGTATGTCTTCCAACCCCACGTCTTTCTCCCTTTTATTTACCAGCTTTTGATGGTTAGTATTAGGGCATATTCAATTTAGCATACCTTATGCTATGCATGCGTGCATCATTCATCAGTATTGCATGCACCGGGCTCGGCGCATCATGCTAACTGCATAGTATTTCAAATCTAACTTGAATATATGCTATCTGTCGCATTTCACATGCCATCCATAGATTAGCTGAGCCTATTCTAGTGACATTTTGTATGCGATGCATTAGCCACTTTAACATGAACTAGGATCATGCATGATTACTAACTAGTTTCTTGTTTTGGCTTGGAGTACACTGTGAGTGTTTTTATGCTTTAGCATCTCACATGAGTGTGAATGTTAAACATGACAGCATGCTTACCATGTGGCTATATGCTTATGTGATATAAACTGCCTGAATGCCTATGGGTGAAGGTTGGATTGTTTGAGTTGGAATAACTCATTGAAATCCGTGTTTTAGCCTACTTGCGAGTAGTAAATTTCAAATTGTTTTTCAACCAAACAGATATGCGATGCTTTGTTCCAAATTAGGTGATCTAGTCTATACTTTTGTGTTGTGCGCATCGCATAGTAAGATTAGGCTAATAACCGGATTAAGAACACATAACGTTTTCAAAACTAGATATCATGGTTAGTAGAGACCAATCTTCGGATCGGGCGAGCGGGGGTGCTCATAGCTGACCTTCCCCAATCGTACCCAAGTTCCTGAGCCGAGGCAACTTTGGTGATGACGGACATGTGGCCTTAGGCAACGAGTCAGGGTTTCCTAAATTCCCCCAAAACAAAATATTTAGGTGGCGACTCTTTATCTGGCAAAGCAGTCCATATTTGGCACTTCTTTCTAAAAAATTTGTTTTCCAAAAAGATTTTCCGGATTTGGACTCTTTGGTGATTTATCAATCTCACATTGCACATTGTGAGATCAGATTAAGAACCGACACACAAATCGAGTCCAAACTGTAGCATGGGGCCGAAGGACGCGTCTACAATTGGCTAAAGATCTAACATTGTCTGAATAATATATGACCAAAGAGCATAGTTCTGTTGGTGGAAGATGGTTCTAATTAACCACTTGAAGATCACATACTTGAAATGTTGCCAATTTACTCTGTTGAAATAATGTACCTCACTTGGATGGAGTGTTATTATGATTTTGCCAATTAAATGGCATATAATCATTAATAACAGTGACATCAATTTATCAACAATACTATTTTGGCATATATGGTGTTTAATCACCAGATGCTTAGCCCTAGGCATATTTTTATATATGTTTGCTTGTTGAAAGGGCTATTGTCGATTTAATTTTAATTTTATAATTCTTCAAGAATTCGAGTCTCATTCTTAAAGAGTTAGAGGGCATTGTTTGCATCCATTTTTTTAAAATTTCCTATCAGCGGGTGAATCAATTGAATGATGACAAATGACAATAAAGTCAAAGTAAAAATCTTTCATTTGATCAAATGAAAGAATTGTTTAAGTTCATGAATTGTTGAAAATAGTCATAAAGTAGTTATTAAACAATTGTTGGCTTGGTGGGCTTATTTGTGTAAAGTCATGGTTGTGAAATGGAGCTCTGTTTTCTATCGATATAGTGCTCAGAATTTTGAGGGATATGTGACATCATAAAGGAGGGTTATTTCGACTTCGACCCGAAGAATTGATATAGTTTGAAGGCTTGGACATGAGATAACAGTAGCATTAGGGGGATATAATGAATTGAAAAATTTTAGGAAGTGGAGTAGTGGACAAGAGAAAGATGGAGAGATATAAAAGCCAGAGATTTAAGGAGATCATCAACAACCCAAAAAACTAGTTTTAGACTTAGATTGTATCTAGGAGTAGTTTCTATTTGTTTAGGAGTAGTTTCTTTTGTAATTTGTAACTTAGTGAACTTTGATAGTTTCATCTGAAAATTATCTTTTGTTTACTTTGTAACTATCAATTGTTTCAGAGAAGTCCTCATTCTTTTGAGGCATTTGAATCAATTACACAATTGCCTGGTTACTTTTATTCAATTGTTGGGTTTGAATTGTTGTTTAATTCCTGTCAATTGGGAATAAGTATAATTTTTACTAACAACTTGCCTATGTAATCATTGATCCAACGGATGTGACTACGTAATTTTTACGTGTCCTTTTTTTTTTTTTGTTATTGATTCGCTTTGGTATTGTTTGTATTTGTGGTTTGTCCCACAACAAAAACAACCATGGAAATAATTGCTAATGTAGATGACACAATTAGATGAAGGGAAACCTGGAATTGTTATTGATTGCATCCTAAGAAGGTAATTTGTCTTCTTACATTGTTGCAATTTCTCTGTGAACTCTCCCAAATAATGAACTATTGATTGACTAGTGTGAGCATTATGGCCTTGGTTGGTTTTGGCTAAAATAGTTATTTTTTGGTTTTTTGAAAAAATAAATAAATAAAATGACCTTAAAATATTGTATTTTCTTTTAAGTTAACATTATCTTGCTTTAACCTTAAATTTGGACTGCCGGAACTAGCACTATGAGATATTCTCATCCACTGTTCAGTCTAACTTCTAATGAGAACCCCATAAATTAATACTAGTTTGTACTTCTCATACAAGAGTTTCATCTTTAAAATCCAATCATCAACTTCAAAATTTAAAAAACTTTCTTTTTTCTAATAACATTTTGTTAGGTAATTTTAAGGTTTGTTTTAATTTTAAATTTATGAAAGAAATTTGTAAACTCTTTTTTTCTTTTAGATAGGGACATTTGTAAATTCTTGAAAAAGGAAAACGCAGGAAAAAAAATATTAATTTTTGTCATCTTAGGTAATAATCGATTTCTTTTGAGTTGAACCAGTTTTCTACTTAACCTGAATTACCGTCTTCTAACTTGGGCATCACCTAGATTTTTTACTTTTCACATATCAAAACTTTTGAATGAGGCCATGTTTGGATGGATTTTTTTAAAATTTTTTATTTATATGAACTAGTTTAAACTTAAACAATAAAGCTTCGTAGCTCGAAGTTTGAAGAGGTCTGAATGCCCAACGTTTTGACCCCTTTTTTTGTGGTTCTTTTTCCTTCTTTCTTCTTTTTTTCCCCCTTATTTTTCTTCTTTTAGAGAAAGAGAGAGAAATAGAGAGACGAAAGAGGCAGGAGGAAGAGAGGAGAAGAAAACAAAGAAAGGGGGCCATGGAATCGCCATGGACGGAGATCGCGAACCACTCCATAATCCAACCCATACTGTAACGCCCCAAATTTCTAGCCCAAATGATAATACAACAATCATGGCTCTTTCAAGGAAAACCAAATATAAATCTCCAAACTTACATTACATGATACAATAGTTCTTCATGCAACAATACATTAATCCAACAAGTAAATAAACAAATAAATACCCCCAAGGGTTTAAAAGTTTCCAAGACTAGAGCCTGGTTACACAAAATGGTTATTCAAACCCACACAAACACAGCCTTTGGCTTACACATAGAGTCACAGCAAAATGAGAGCATTGTACTCCCAACACACATACTTCCACGCCCTTAGTGGGGTGGGATCACCACATCTTTTCCTGCACAAAAATCCTGTAGGGTGAGCATAAAGCCCAGTAGGAAATTCTTAACAAAGTATATACATTTTATACAACTCTCAAGAGATGAAATGCACCTGTCATGCTATGCCCTTTATGAAAATAAATCACATTTTCATCTTTTGAAAACCATCATGCTCAATGATATCATGCAATTTCAATTGTTTAAAACTTAACAATTTATTTCAAGGGCGGTAAATACGACTCTGGTAATCCCTAGGTTGGTGTCTGCAAATAAACTATGCAAGTACTACCAAATTGTCATTTTTACTGGTATTAATCGGAATGCTCGACACCTATCCACGCGGGTTTTCGGTCTTTCACCCCGGACTCTCAGGCCAACTTATTCAATATCATCTACACCACCTATCAAGACTTACCAACGTATTTACCCCAAAACCATTTCATGAAAACTTGTTTCTTAACATTCTTTTCTCAATGCAAGTTTTCAAATGAACTTTCAAAGTTTAATGTAAGCAAATGAATTGTTATGCCAATAACACAAGATGAATATAAATACTCTTATTTCAATTCATCATCCAAGGAATAACACAATTCCCTCTTCTCAAGTATCCTCAACAATTAGTTATTTCAAGGCTATTTCAACGTTTTGAACAATAATTTCCAAAATGAACAACAATTCTCATATTCCCTGAAATTCATCATTTATATAAATATAAATAAGAAATTTTCCAAATATCCATTTTTTTTGACACACAAAATAAATACAACAATATCATTCATGGATTTTCAGTCTTTTTTAAAAAAATTCCCAAATTCTAGGTTTTCTCACCAAAGCTATACAACCCAAATCCTTTGAAAGAAAACTTTCCAAAATCATCTTTTCTTCAATCAGCGATGATCAAAACCTATAAGATCATTTTAAAAGAACAAGAGACAAACCCACTTTCAAAATCGCTCAACTTCTTGAATCAACAATCAATTTTCAAAGCTATCGAAAGGTGATTTCGAAAATCATATAGATCTTGCAAAAATATATATATATAACTCTAAGAAAATCCCTACCTCAAGTTTTGAAGAAGAAATGAGATGAAACCCCTAAAATCAACAGTGTCGAAACTCAATCTTCACCGCACACAACGAAGCCCTTGAGAAGTTAACCAACTTTGATAAAGAACTTATGGCAGAACTCTAATGGATCTTGAGAAATCAAGGTTTTGATCCAATTTGGCATAGGGAAATATAGAGAGAACGGAGAGGAAAGGGTTTTTAGAGAGAGATATACAAAAGTGATATGAAATATCAGATTCACGAACTGATATAATATGGTCCGCTCAAGCATGGAAAGCCCTACTCGAGTGTCAAATACACTTTCCCAGTACTTTTGAAGACAGGTCAAACTTCTGAAACCAAACATTCTCCGCTCGAGCATATAAACGACCACTTGAGCAAACAAGCAACTTCTAATGCATTTTGCATTTTTGCTTCGGGGGCGTTGCCCCTCAACCCCGCCAGGACGCTACCCTAGGACCCGCCAAGAGGTGCTGCCCCTGGACCCCCGCGAGCTGACCGGGTAGCTCAATCCCCGACATAGTGAGCGAAGTGGCAAACATGATATGATTAAGATTACAAACTCCTTTGCATAGGCACAGTTTGGGTTGGATTCGCATCTAAATACTCATAACCTCACTGAAATAAAAGATCAAATAAAATTACAACTGAAAAGAGTTTTGTCGAATGTGATTGCCAACGTTGAATAAATTTTTCTTACCCAAGTAATTCGCACATATTATATCCTTGATTACATGCAATGCAATGATAAATTGATAAACCAATATTGTAATAATGACCCACTCCCTTAATTTGAACAAATACAATTTTAAAAGTTTGTGCCACTATACATATGCCATCAAAGGATTCTTTTCTTTATTTTTCTCTCTGTTCTTTCCAAAGGAACAAACATACAAATGCACTAATGCAATAGGTTGATAAAGAAATATAAGTTGTACAACTAGTTCTTATCTTGCATCCATATTTTATTTTTCACAATTGTTTGTGGTATAGATTTATATTGGACCAGAGATGTGGTTTTCCTATCCGTATCTAGAGGAGTATAGTTATATTGTTATATTGGACCAAAGTGTGGTACATAGTGTTAGAGTTCAACATTAACTCTCTCTCTCTCTAGAAATTTCTCTAGCTTTCTCTTTAGATATTTCTTCTTAGATTTTGGTTAAAGAAAAAGTGGCTGTGAGAAGCTTGGGTTGCCTGCCTTTTAAGGAGAATTCCGAAATTTCAAAGTCAGTGAATATAACTGACTCTCGTAGCCATAAATAGGAAATGGGTCCTCTATGTGTGTACTTAGTGAGAGTAAGCATCAAGTCATGGTGTGTGAGACTGAATACAATGTGAAAATGGTTAAAAGTTAATTTTTTGACTTTTTAAATTTTTTTTACTATTTTATGTGAAAAATAATAATGTGATTTAAAATGAATTAAAAGCTGACTTTTGACCTTTAACCCATATTCTCAAAATGGGCCTGTACGAAAAATATATACAAAATGTGTGAGTGAAATAGCATGAGTAAGGTGTGTCAGGTATCACCAGAGTGAAGTAAAGTCTTGTGTAGGTAGTGTGTCATAAAGTCTTGATCAAGTCAGCACATGTTTGTATGGTTGAGTTTCTCTAGTGTCTCGATGGTGGGTCTTTTTGTATGGTTTAGATTAAATCAGGCTGGCAATCGATTATCCTAAAGTCTAAATCCACAGATACAGTGAAGACACCTTAAAACATCTTTTTTCTTTTTGTTATAAAAAAAATTAAAAAAAAAAGTCAGCACATGTGTGCTAGTCATATAGTGGGCGGATTTGAAAAGATGGTTAAAAATTAATTTTTTGATTTTTTTTTAAATGTGTAAAAAATATGAAAGATTACGTAACTTAAAATAGGTTAAAAGTTGACTTTTGATTTTTAACCCTCTCCTCGAATTGCTCCAATGTACTATTGTGTGTAAGTGGATTGTGTATTTGTGGTGTATTCGTGGGTGTTATTAATATATATATATATATATGATTTTTTGTCAAACTTAACACATAAGTCTCGTTTCGAATGTCTATCTAGGTTAAAATAGTCATATAGGACAAAATAGGCCATTTTAGCAAAATAAGACAAAATGTCACATTCAATTCATAATTATTTCATTTTTTCTCTCATAAAAATCAAAAAAATCAAAAAGTCTATCCCAAACAAGACTTTTTAGCCTCAAGCTAAAATAGTTAAAAAACCAACCCACATCTCAACGAACCCATGGTATTATTGGATTGGAGATATGGTACACGTACATCAAAGGGATTTTTTGTTAACATTTCAGAGTCCATATGAAGACTAGGGGTGTAAATTTGGCCCAACCCAACCTAGCCGGGCCCGGCCCATGTCGGGCCTCACGGTCTCTCTTTAAAATTTCGAGCCTGGCTAGGCGAGGCCAAGCCGACCCATGAGCCAAAAAATTAGGCTCAGGCCCAGGAGTATTCTAGCCTTGGGCGGACCATGTCTCGGGTCGGTCTGGTGGGCTTGGGCTGGCCTGACCATTTTTTTTAGTTTATTTAAAATTTTTTCTACTAAAAGTTTATTATTTTCCACTAAAAAAGACATTGGGACTCGGGTGAGGCGGGCCTTGAGTAGGCTTTAAGCGGGCCGATGGGCCAGGCCAAGCGAACTAGGCCCACGAGCCGGGCTGGGCTTCAAAATGATGGACCCTGCCCAGGCTCTGGCTCGAGCCCAGGCCCAAACAGGCCTGGCCCACCCCTGGCCACGGACGGGTTTCGAACCGCCTATGGGTCGCGGGCCATTTTTACACTGCTAATTAGGACGTGTAAGATTCCTCTTTTGATATGAAACAATGATAATATCACTCCGTTTCTTTTTCTTTTTTGAAAAATCTTTTTTTCTTGTTTTGTTTTTTTCTTCTTTTTAAAAACAAAATAGTGAGGTTGAGAGGTTGGTTGTATGGATGCAAGTAGCAGTAATAGGGGTAATTTGTACTTTCCAAATTTCTCTCGATATATTACATCTTCTTGTGTCTATAACTTTACTGATAAAAAATAATAATAATACCATATCATAGCCTTTTTTTTTTCTTTGCCAAGTAAAATATTTTCATATCCAATTAAAAGACATTATTGATAAAAGAGCATGTAAGATCAAGTGTCACTTTCGTCTAGTGTAGTTACATGAAGACATCATCATTAGTGTAGCTAGATTCTTGTATTCCTTCAATATAGGTTTCTAAGAACCCTTCAATTGTTCTTCTAAAGGCAACCCTTGCACGGTGGTTTGGTGACTAAACAATTTCTAACAATTGAATTTCAGACATTTTGGTGATTAAAACTTCCTAAAAGTCAAATTTTAAACGTTTACTCCCAAAACATTATGCCACAAAATTTGTGAGGGAGTAAAAAGAATATCATTGCAAACTAATTGCAAACATCACACCTTGGTCACCAGTCAAGTTTTTATTCTTTTCTTTCCTCATTTATTATAAAGGGTAAATTTTATATTTTGCACATCTGCATTTTATACCAAATCTTATTTTGGTCTCTACATATCAAATCGTGACAGTCAACCTCTTACACTTTTGGTCAAATCTCACTTTGGTTCTTATACATGAAATCGTGATAGTTAACTCCATGTACTTATGAAATCGTGACAAGTAACTTTTTGCACAGCTAGTCAAATGTCATTGTCTCTTTTTTGTTACTCCATAATATAAGTCTTGAACATAAGTTAGTAATTTGATAAGCATGTGACTATAAAATGAGTGCAAAAGAGAAAAATGACAAAAATTTCTCGTCTATACACATTTTGTCAAACAATTTACGTCAAATTTTGATTGTATTCAGCTAAAACAAAATGCAAATTGTGAACGATTAAAGAGATGAACTAGGATTTTACAAAAATTGGAATAATGAAACTCTGTTTTCCACAGTAACAAAGTCTTAAATTTCTCTGCTTTTTTTTTCTTTTCAAAAGCTCTATTTTTTTACCTCTTAGTCTTAATTTTTAGCATATGAACACACATACTAATGCACATATGTATTATATAATTCTCATATGCTTATCATGTAAGGCGAAGTGTATATTGGTGAGAAATGAGAATGATTTCTCTCTTATCCTCATTTTGTAGTTATATGTTTATCACATGATTGAATTTTGTTAAAAACTTAAATAGTAGAGTAATAGAAGAGACAAGCTGACACTTGACTTAAAGTACATGGGATTGACTGTCACGAATTTATATATAGGGACTAAAGTGAAATTTGACAAAAAAAAAAATACAGATGGTAAACTGTTATGATTTCATGTGTAAGAATCAAAGTGAAGTTTGATGCAAAATGTAAGAATGCGAAATGTAATTTACCCTATTATAAACTAAAATAATTTTATTGATTTATGATATAAAACACTATTTCCTTAAAAAAAATTTGAATGAGTTGATCCTGTCAAATCAATAGACAATAAAAGATAAATACAGAGATGGCTATTATGTTACCTTGCATTGCAGTGGGAGACAACCATGATAACGATTGTAGCCTATATCCAATGTTTCCAAGTTTCTCAATGCTACTAATTCTGCGCCAAGAATATATATACATATAATTAAAAGGAAACTACAGAGAAAGAGAATTATGGACGCCCTATGAAAATGAATGGAGGGAAACATGCCATGTGCAGGGAAGTATCCTCCTAAGGCATTGTAACTGATAATCAAAGGCTTAATTGAAGTGAGAGCACCCAAAGAGTGGAAGATATTATTGTCATCAAAGCGATTGAAACCCAGATCCAACATCTCTAGCTTCCTCAAATTTGACAATCTTTCAAATCCTGCAAAGAGGAGTACAGTCATCGCAATTCAAATATAAAATTTTGCAGGTAATAGGAAAGGCTGTGATCCTTAAAAAGTGACGAATTTTTGGGCAGAAAAATCCTTGGTTTCAGTTTTACAAATATAACCCTTTTTTCTTTTTTCTTCTTCCCCCCCAATGATTTTGACAACTCACATTGGTCGAGTAGCCATGACACGAGCCATGAGTTGAGACTATTGAGAATTGGGTTTCATACCCACCCTCCTCTCTAATTTTTGAGAATTGGGTTTCATCACAAAGTCAGTGTGGAGAAGAGTTATATGGGTGTATTTAAAAGCATTCATTTCAAATCCCTCTATGTGAAGGTAAATGTAAAATAAAAAAATTTCTTTCTTTGTTATCTAGGCAGATTTAAAAAACAAAAATAGGTAATGTGCACACCGGATTCCACACTAGATGAAAGTAGATCGGGGCTCCGCACTCGGTTGGACTATCCAAGGATTGAGATTCCTGCAGCAAGAAACACCGTAAGAGCAGCCCGGCCGGGGTTGGCCAGATAACCCCTCCGGTGTCGGAATCAATGATCGGAGAAGAAGTGTAGAGAGTTGAGTTTATTGTAAGTGGGGTTCAACTTAGATCAGTTACCTTCAATGTGAAGTTTATGTAGTATATATAGAGTTCCTTGCTTGTTTCCCAATATGGTTTCATGGAGCTTTGGTGCTGCCAAGCTTCCTTTAACATTGCTCAAGGTAGGGGATCACCAAGTTGTTGATATTGGATGCACATACTTGTTGTAATCATGCTAATAACAGATCACATTCTTCTGGTTTAGCTGTTCCCGTGATTCTAGGTTTAGGGGACCAGCTGAGGTGGCAACTTGCACATGCATATACTCATGGCTTCCACGTTTCTTCGAGAGGTTCCCTCAGCTCGACACCATTATGCCTCGGCTCGGCCCTTTGCGAGGCTACTATTGGGATGGGCTGGCCCATTCGGATATTTATGTACGGATTTGGCCTACTTTGGTTCTGATGATGGGTTCGACCCATCAGTTCGGCCCATAGGATGAGTCTTTTAGCTCGGCCCTAGCCCAGTATTGCAACTGGGCTGGCCTTTCCACTGCGAGTTGGGCCGAAGTGCTTGAGGACTTAGGTGCACTGTTAGTAATGGAACTGGGCTTAGTTGGGCTGTCCAGATGCTCATCTGACCCATTTGGATTTGGGCTTGGGGGATTGGACCGGCCCAAGGCTTGGGTCTGACCCATTTCTTATTTAACCCCTTCATTTGCCCCCTAGCTCGCGCTAAGGTTCCCCTTGGGGGGAGCTATTATTCTTCACTCCAAGCATCGCGTCGTCTCGGTTCTGCTTCAGTTCGATCTTGGTGACGGTTCAATCCTGACACACAACCTCTGCATGCCAATGTTTTAAAAACCGGACCGGTGAACGAACCGGAAAAAGGATCGAGTGGACGGGTCACCGGTTCAACCGTCGGGTTGAACCAGAATTGAACCGTGACGTAATAAATATATTAAAATTATAGTTAAATAAAAATATAAGTAATAAAATTATAAATTAAAAACATTAAAAATATTAAATTATCTTAAATATTTGTCTTAATATTTTTTTTACTGAAAAATATAATAATATATTTTGAAATATTATTAATTTCAATTTTGGAAAATGAAATCAAATATGTAATATTCCCTCCATATGATTTTAATTCAAATAATTTGATTGAAATGAGAGAAAAAATTTTGGAGGGATATCAAAATTTCAATATTCCCTCCAATACATTTGATTGAATCCCACATGGATTTCTTGAGTCTTTTTGAAAGAAATTTTTTCTTATAAATAGGTGAAGACTTTCACAATAATTTCATCAAGCTCTTAATGGGATTCCTCACAAGAGGAGACCCTTGAAAAAGAGTTTCAAATTAAAATTTTCTTATATTCTTATATTATATATAGGGAGAAAGAGATAAACCCCGTCAAGGAGCAGGGGCAGGAGTACTGCTGATAATCTCCATGATGGAGAATAATAGAACAGTTCCATCTGTTTGGGTTTCAAAAGCCTCAAACATGAAGCAGAGTAAATGAAGCATTAATTACAGGGCTAAAACTGGCAGCAAGCGGCAAAGAAGCAGATTGAGGTAATTGTTTTTTGTGATTCGCAAAACTTATTGTTTAAGCCAATCCCAAACAGGAGAATTTGCAGCCAGGGACGAAAAAAGGATGTCGGGCAATAATGCAAAAAGAAGTTCATTAGATTTGGCAGCGCCTATTTTCAGACTGCCGACTGCTGCAAGTCCAGCCGAATGACAAACCCCCACGCCGACGCGTTAGCAAACCCTGGCAAGTTCAATACAACTGGGAAAATCAGAACAGTTATGATCGACTATATTGTCGGGCCCCGAGCATTAACAGAGAGCAAACAGCAGGCAAGCAATGTTGTGTGGACCATTGGGCCAAGCTGGAATGGATTGCAATAGTTTACATTCTGAAAGACGAAAAATGCCAGAAAGATCGTAAGGAGCAACAACAAAGTCAAGATTGAAAATCTGCAAGATCTCCTAATAGAAGATGGGCATTCTCTACAGAAGGGTCCTTCACTGGAGCCCCTTTTAAGGTGGCGTACCCCTTCGCAGGTTGAAGATTTCTTAATATGAAATTCAAAATGGAATTTTGTGGAAGCCATGTTGGGGCAGATCATTAGCCCACAGGGCATTAACCTCAGGGGTAATTTGGTGGCTCCTACAATGCAAAAGGAATGCTGAAGCTTTTACTGTGAAAGAAAGTGGGTGAACAATGCCAAATGGTTTCGCAAACCTTTGATACATCAGCCCAGCTGCTGACCTAACCCCAGTGTCCATGCCCTTGGCCGTCTCGCCCAATGGGGCATGGATTCTGGTTGGGAAACTTCCCCCAGGCAACTGGGCACAGAGAAAATACTTATTGGTGGCAACAGATTACTTTACAAAGTGGTACGAGGCAGAACCTCTTGCCAAAATCTGAGATTATGGACGTCAAAGAACTTTATATGGAGAAACCATCATCACCAGATTTAGGATTTCCAAGAGCAATAGTTGCCGACAACGTGAACACAGTTTTTGACAAGCAAACTCATCAAAAACTTTTGTGCCAAATTTAAGATCAAAAACTACTTTTTTCAACACCAAGTTTTTTCCCAAAGTTAATTTGGCCAAGCAAGAAGCATCCAACAAAGTAATTCTGGATGAAACAGAATAGGCTGCAGGCAGGCGAAAGGAAAGTGGGTAGACTGAGTTGCCCAACGTCTTAGGCAAATGAATCAGGTCTGACTAGTATCCAGAAGATCCAGGAGGAATCCCCCTTGTGCATGGCTTATGGCACAGAATGTTTGTCATCTCCATTTCTGGAGATCGGCATCCCAGGGATCAAGGACCCAGGGAGTAGAGAATGGCACTAACGACATAGTCTTTAGCCCGGAGATCTGGACCTTTTGGAAAGAACGAAGAGAAAAGGCGCAATTCAGCTTAGGCAATATAGAGTAGCAGCTTGCTAGAGCTTACAACAAAAGGGTCAATCCAAGAGATTTTCAAGTCGGTGACCTAAGTCTTGAGAAAAGTCGTTAGCAAAAAAGGATCCGAGAGAGGGCAAGCTGGCCCAAACTGGGAAGGACCCTACAGAATTACTTTGTATTAGGCAATGGAGCCTATCGGCTTGAAGATAACGAGGGCAAAGCCACTACCAAGACCTTGGAACACTTGTAATTTGAAATTCTTCTATCATTAGATGTGCAGTATTTTTTGCCGATTATAAAGTTTTCTCAAAAATTCTTTCAAACACATATGAACTGATAAAATTACATACTGATGTTTTGGAAACATAAATAATGAGAACCAAGTGAACTCAGGTTCATATTGGTGCAGAAAGAAAAAGAATGCGTTTTATCACTTGTTGAAATTTGTAGGCAATTTACAAGTTGGTTCAAACCAGATAAGTTTAAAATTAAATTAGATCGAGATGATGCATTTAACCAAATAGATAAGCGAGGTGATTCCTTGTCTCCACTTGTTGAAATTTGTAGCAATTTACAAGTTGGAGTCAAGCTGATTCCTTGTCTCCACTTGTTGAAATTTGTAGCAATTTTACAAGTTGGAGTCAAGCTTGATTCCTTGTCTTCACTTGTTGAAATTTGTAGCAATTTATAAGTCGGAGTCAAGCTGATTCCTTAATTCACTTGTTGAAATTTGTAGCAATTTACAAGTTGGAATTAAGCTGATTCCTTATCTTCACTTGTTGAAATTTGTAGCAATTTACAAGTTGGAGTTAAGCTTGATTCCTTATCTTCACTTGTTGAAATTTGTAGCAATTTACAAGTTGGAGTTAAGCGAGATTACTGTTTCTCTTCACTTGTTGAAATTGTAGCAATTTACAAGTCGATATGAAGCCGAGGTTATTGCTAAACATTTGCAGCAATTTACAGGTTAAGGTAAAAGCTAAGTATATTGTTTAAACACTTGTTGAAATTTGTAGCAATTTACAAGAAGATCATTGTTATAACTCGAGAAAAAATTACAGTATAATGTTATCCTTGTTGAAATTTGTAGCAATTTACAAGTAGGCTAGACCGAGATCACCGTTCAAACGCTTGAGGAAAAGTTTGGGCTGAATTTAAATTGAGTAGTATATGTTTACACACTTGGTTAGAATTTATGAAAAGTTTGCAGGTCTGTATCTTGCCAAGTAAAGTTTAATATTGATTGTACCGAGGTACGTACCCCGAGGAGATTGCACAAAAAGGCAAAATATAGAAGGCATACAACCAAGCAGAAAGCAAATCAAAAAGAAATTAAGGAATTGAAGCATCCATAGAAAAACATATTGTTCAGAAGGAAGGCACATCGGCCATAAAAGGAAGTTACATTGTTCGAAGACAAAACAAAGTATAAAAAGTACAGAAAACATTCGAATCAGGACTCTTCAGCATTAGCAGTTGGAGGGGCTAGGACCTCGGAAAACTCTGGTGAAAACATCCTCGGCAACCTTTTCTGCTCTCAATCTCGGCATCAATCTCAGCCAGCGTTTTGTCCAAATTTCTTTCAGCCAAAACGAGGTCGGATGATAGTTGCCCGATGGCAATTTCCTTGGGTGCCCTCCCAACCTCATCACCCTCTCATCCAAAGTTAAAATCCATGACTTGCTCAGCAGGAGGAGGGGACTTGGCTTCAGCAGCATCCTTGGGTTTCCTCACCAAGGCCTCATCATTTTGTTCTCTTTTCATCCTTATCCTCTGGCATCAGCCTCAAACTCTAATTCGTCTTCAACCTGACTTGGAGGAGGAAATGGTAAAGAATGGCATCGGCATTACGAAAGGCGAGTCAACAGGGAGATACAAGCTTTTTTATCAGGGACATCCAACCAAGGGAAAATCCCCTGTTGCATGCCTGCCTGACTTGAAGTTTATAATCCTCTGTGACGTCGGCCATACCTTGGGGCATAGGCCTTTTCATCAGCCTCTTTGACTTGGCCTCCTTGGTGGCCAAAGCCTGCTGGAGCTCCTTCTCAGCCTGGGCCTTTTTTACTTCGGCCTCTTTCTTCTCAGCTTCAGCTACTTTTCGGATAGTCTCAGCAGACTCCGCTTTCTCTTCGCCATCTGCTGGGCCTTAGTAGCAGCCTTCGCCTGATCCTCCAGTTTTCTCATCTTTGATCAAGAGATTTGATCTCCTTCTTCAGGGAAGAGCTTCCCTCTTTCATATCAACCAATCTTTGCCGATTTTCAAAAAGATTGCATTGAAAATAATGGGCGTGCTGAATGGCCTGAAAGAAAGCAAAGTATTAGAGAAAACTTTCTAAAAGTGAAGCAGAAGGAAAAGTTACAAGTTCAAAGCAGGAATACTTGCTTGAACAGAGTGCTGGACGATTAGCGCGTAGTTTCTCATATTCGCTGAGCCCAGCATTTCGCTCAGATCCTTTTGGAAGGAAAAAAGCAGTGCTGAGGGCAACAGCCGACATTAAATATCGTCGCACTTTCACTTGACATGATAGGCCTATCCTCCAAAGTTGATTGTGGGGCCT
>NW_021026198.1:2175223-2250880 GCF_004153795.1 Camellia sinensis
AGGGGATGTCGGATTTCTTGGACCCAGAAGTGGTAGCTGAAGCAGACCTTGGCCTCTTTGACTGTGTGGACCCCGAGGGTTGGGTCTCAGCGGATCTTTTTGTGGAAGCAGAGGTAGTCTTTTTGCTCTCAGCCAGTTAAGAGATAAGCAAAGCATCCTCAGCCTCGGCGTCAGTGGCCTTGGCTTTGGGCTGAGCCTTTTTAATTCTCTTCGGCTTTGGTGGGGGCATAGACTGGGTTTGTACAGCATCAGCATCAGTCGGCAGATCGGATAGAAGATTTTGGGCAACTGGCTTTGCACGACCCATTTCAGCAGTTTTAACAAGGCGTCACCGACGTTTCCTTTCTGGTATTGGGATCAAGTATAGGGCCGAAGTAGATGGCAGATCGACTGGATCAGAAGTGGATCCTTCATCTGCTCGTGATATGGAAGCAATGGGAGGAGTTGTGGCAGAAGGTGGAGAAAGACTCTTTTTCTTCCTTTTTGGGACGTCGGGTAATGTGGATTTATATGTCAGAATGAAGTTCAGCAACAGGGGAGCCTTGCGCTTGTAGATTGGAAGACCAAGAAGCTTCTTTAAGTCTTTTCCAGGGAAGAAGGATTGACAGAAGTTTTTTGGTGGTTGATGAAGATCTGCAGGACAAGCAAACAGACATTAGAAACAGACAAAATTTTAAAGACTTAAATAAAAACAACTAAGTGTTGGCACTGGGCTCTTACCCTTGCCCTCTTTAACTGTTCGAGGAAGAGGGTAGAGGTGGACATCTTTGTCTGGGCCAAATTTCCAATTTCCCAATGTAATAACAAAGTCATTCCCAGCCCCCTTGTTGGAGTCTGGGAGGTCGGCTACAATTTTGAACTCGGTAGACCTCGGCTTAAGGTAATAAACAAAGCCCCTTTCCTTCAGGTTGAGGGGGCACATTGTATAACAGTACTGAAGGTCGGCTAGGGTGATCCTAACATTCTCCTACCTAGCTAAAGCTATAATACCGTTAATCACCCTATAGGAGTTGATAGTAAGTTACATGGGGTTCAGCTTGTAGAAATGAAGAACTTCACGAAACAGGGGATTAAGTGGAAGCCGAAGTCCACATTCAGTAAAGGCTACTATAGGAAAGGGCATCGTATGATCTGTGGGCATAATGGAATCATCATCCCCAGCTAGTCTGAGGTGAACATTGGCTGGGATGGAAAACTCCTGCCGAAAATATTCGAGTTTTGTTGGGGTATTTACCCTATGCCTCCACATACCCATTACGTCGGCCTAAACAAAGAAGAATGTGTTTCAGAAGATGGGCGTTTTAGAAGGGTTGCAAGAACCTCGGCAAAGACATAGGAAATGACTGATAAGGCTTGTTTCAGTTTTCCCTAAAACTTGAAGGTTCTACACACAAATCCCAAGCCTAAGAACTATAAAGATCAAGATCGAAGGCACAGATTTGGAACAGATACGAAAAACAGAAAACAAAGACGAAGTTTCAGATTCAAGAACAAATATGGGCTATCAGAAACACGAAGAATACAAAGGGTTAAAGGTCAAGAATTGTGGCAAGAAAAGTGTTGAAACAGTGCATGTGTTCAAAATATAAGTGAAATCATGAATAAACACATCCAGATAACAGTTCAGCGAATCCAAGGTTTGAACAAAGCAGTAATGGTAAAAGCACATAAAAGAGATTGGGTGTAAAGGGAACAGGACCTTACCAGAACAAATGAAGCCGGAAAGAACGACGCCGAGGAATGGTAACGATTGCAGGCACGACGAAATGGAGGAAGCTTCGCTAAGGTGAAGGGACAAAAAATCGCAGAACTTCGAGTTAAAAACAATGGCGGATTTCAGAAAGTTTAGAGAGAGAGAGTTAGAAAAACAAATGCGTAAAGCGAAGGAAAAAAGATAGAAAGAAATTTTTTATCAAAACTGGAAACGGCGGCAAAAATAGGGCATTTATTACGCCTGGAGCAACGCACGCGTCAGACGGCGCAAACGAGTGAAAGACAGCTTTCAGGCGCGTCACAGACACGCTCCAATGAAGACAAAGCACGTGAAAGGAACGGTTAGATGTGCATGACAGCTCATGCGCGTGATGGAGTTCATTTGAATTCTTGTTCTCAGAAGAGAACACATCGGCTTGGAAAAGAATTATCTCGGCCAAACAGTTTCTTAGCCACTATGCAAAAAGAAATATCGATATAGGTTCCATCACCTCAGAATGCTGAGGTAATAGAACTTAGGGGGCAGTTGTGGGGACATATTTCTTGGATACCAACACGTGGCATGACGAAGCCGACATATAAGCCAAAGTGTCACATATCATGGAAGTTACGCTGAGGTGATCTCGGGGTTGCCGAGGTTATCTCCGAAGATATCGGAATCTGAGATATGCAGATAAGAGACAAGAGTCCTAGGACAAAGAGGAGACTTAGCCAAGATAAGGATAAAGCTCTTAGGGAGTTTATCTTTATCTCTTGAAAAATCCAAAGTCAGTATTGAATTGGAGTCCATAGAAGTCAGGCTTCTAGTGAGACTAGGATTGAGTAAACAATAAAAGAAAGGCACCCCCATGGGCCTAAGGTACACAATTCTATATTCAAGCTTGTGAGTTTAGCACTTGATTATCTTTGAGAAATATACTGACTTGATCGTCGGAGTGCCCCCGGGTGGAAGAGCCACCGCCGGAGCCTTTTTCTTTCTGTTACAGGTTACTGAAGCCATCTATTCTGCCTGTGCTCTCCAGCTGGTTACTAAGCGAGCAGTGTGGTCGGAAAATCACCCACACATTTAGTAATAAATGTCCCAAGTATAAATACAAATGAGAAACTCTATGATACCTACATCCATTTCGGTGTTTATTATATGTCCACATTTGTGGCATTTGCTTATTATTTAGTGTGGTATTAGTTATGACTTTATAATAGTATTAGCATTCAACTCGTACTATGCATAGCTAAAATGTATAAGAAAAATTATTCATAAATCCCACTTTAGTTAATGTTACACTAGTTAGTCCCGAGTATTTTTTATTAAACCATTTAGTCCTATTTTTTTTTTTTTTGGTATAATATATTTTTTTAATTTATTGTATATAAGGTTATCGTTTTGCCCATTTTATGTTTTGTTTCTAATGTGTTTCTGGTGATTGTTTTTAAGGATATACTGTAACATTACTATTGATTATGAGGGAATTTCGGGGGGAGGGGGGGTGTGGACTCATATGGAAGAGCAGGATGTTTCCCAAGTGGTGTTTGTGTTGAGAACATTGTCGTGGGCTCTGTGGAGGTTCGTTTTGCGGTGTGGTGTTATGCGTGTTGCGGTTTCATCGTTGGAGTTTTTATGCGATTTACATTGGTTTTCAGGTTCGGTCGATTTTTAGTGTTGTGTACTGTGTTTACGATTGATTTTTTTATGGTGTTTGGGTGTGTTTCTTGGACTATTTGTGCGATACATTGTCATGGGGTCTGTGGTGGTTCGTTTCTGGGTGTGGTGTTAAGCGTGTTGTGGTTTCATCGTAGGAGTTTTTATGCGATTGACATTGGTTTTCAGGTTCGGTTGATTTCAATGTTGTGTATTGTGTTTGTGATTGTTTTTTTGATGGTGTTTGGGTGTGTTTGTTGGACTATTTGTGTTTTATGATATTTGTTGTGGTTTTAGGTTGTATTTGTATGCTTCATTAATTTTGTTTCTCGCATTGTCGTCTCGTCGTTTTGTAGAGGGGATTTGTTCTTTGTAAAATGTCTTTCGCTATTGAATTGTTGATGGTATGTGTAGGCGGTGTGTCGGTGGGGTTGTGTTATTGTAATATGTTTTTCTTTGTTGAACAGTTCGGGGTGGTTGTATTGGGTGCGATTTTGTATGGAAATTGGTGTTTTCTAATGTGTGTTTTGGTATTGATTTGTGGATCGTATGTATGAGCAATGTGCCGACCGGGATCGTTTTGTGAGATTTTCTCCTTGTTGATGTTTATTTCAGAGGAGTAGGAGTTTATTAGCATATCCTGGTGCAGTTTCAAACATATGACAGTTTTACCAATTTTATGTTGCCCATATTTAATTTCTCAATTTTCGTATGTTATTTTGGCAATCTGTGTAATTTCTGGAGGAGGTAGAAGTGTTGTTGTGATGAACAAGGCATTTTTTAATGTATGATCATCTTTTTTTTTGCATTGTAAATTGTTTGTGGTATGTTACGGTAACGTGGATGTCAAATGTACATGACTACTTGTTTTATTTTTTTTGGGTGTAGTGTGTCTTTTATTGCATGTTTTTTGACAGGGTATGGAGTTTGCAGTGTTGTTGTTATGTACGTTCCGGCAGACGAACGTAGTGTTCCGCATTCATCAAACATTAACTTTCAAACAATTGGTTCATTCCGTTTGTGACAAGTTTGATCCAATGGAGCAGGAATTGGTTTGTTTATTGTTCACTATTCCAGGATACAATAAGTTTAAGGTTGACTGCGATGATGATGTGCGAAACATGTTGTGACTTGCAAAGCCGTTCAGGCTTGACCATATGAACGCGATAAGTCAAGTGCGAGATAATAGGTCGGGTAGTCAATGTGGTGTTACAGTGTCACATGATGATGGGGAGTGTGAGACCATGGATCTGCAGACAGTCGATATAGAAGACCGGACAGATTTGTTGGCAACATTGTCCCCATCAAACGAAGACATTCTTGTCTGCTGGTTGGGCATTCGGTATTACACATGTCGGCCAAACTTTTTTGGGGGGTGCACATGAATTCCGGACGGTACTGTGCAAGTATGCCGTGGAATGTGGGTTTCAATTCAAGTATGTCAAAAACGACACTGTACATGTTATTGCGATATGCAAATTTGCAACGTCAACTGCGTACAGGTGGTCGGTCCATGCACGAGTGTCTCATTCAAACGATATTATGAGTTTGAAGAGATTTTTTAGTGTACATTCATGTGGGGCTGCTGTACGAACATACTGTAACCCACGAGCTGGGTTAGGTTTCGTGTCCGATGTAATCGCAGTGCGTGTGCGTGAACAACCACTCATACGCACATGCCCAACAAATGTGGTGTTCGACATGAAGGATGGTTATGGGCTAGATATTAGTTATCGGGTTATATGGTTAGGGGTGAAAAAAGCAAGAAATGAAGTATTTGGCCATCACGCTATGTCGTTCGACCAACTTAGGTTATGGAAAACAACCCACATAGCTACATTAATTTGGATTTCGATCAGCAAACGGGGAGGTTTGTGAGGTATTTCATAGCTTTTCGTACATGCATCGATGGGTTCAATGGTTGTCGTCCGCTTCTATTTTTGGATGATACGTTTCTCAAGGGAAGGTTCAAAGGGACGTTGCTCGCGGCCATCGTTCAGGATGGGAACCAAGGTATGTGGTGACAATTTGTAAATGTTATTTGTACTATTTTTGAGGACTGTGTTACACATTTGCCTCTCACCATACCATGTGAGTTACAGTTTACTATCTTGTATTATTTTATATTGCATTATAGAACCACCACTTCATTGCCTAACACGTTACGAACATGCTTTTTTTTGCAGGTTTATTCTCCGTCGCATTTGCTATTGTCGATTCAGAAAACTCATCAAACTAGGAGTGGTTCTTGCGTCATTTGGCCGAAGTTGTAGACGGCTCAAGGAATTTAACTTTTGTGTCCGATCGTAATTTGGGTTTAATACAATCAATGCCCATCTTCTTCCCCACAGTACACCATGCATTTTGTTTGCTACATCTTCAGATGAATCTTCGTGACCAGATGAAATATGTTAACGCTGATCAGAAAGTTGGTCTAATGCGGAAGTTACGCGAATGTGCTTACACACCTACGGTAACGTCATTCAACCACAAAATTGAAATTTTAAAACAATGCAGCCCAGCAATGGTTGGGAATTTTTTACAAGACTTGCATCCCCAACATTGGGCCAACGCGTACTTCAGGTATTTTTTCGTCTGTATATTTGGGTCTTGCATTTTTTTTTTTTTTTTGTATTACTTAATGAATGATCATTGATTGTTTCCCTTTCCACAAGGGGCGTTGATATGGCGAGATGTGGTCTAACGCCGCAGAGTCGTTCAACAATTAGATTCAAGAAGCTCGTCACCTACTCATTTCTCAATTGGTGGATGCAATAAGGGGGAAGATCATAGAAAAAATGTTAAAGCGGAAAGTAAAATCCAGTGTCTGGACTGGTGAACTTTGTCTGAAAATGGAAAAGCGTTTAATGTCTGAGTTTAAAGATAGTAGGCACTAGATTGTCAGCTAGTCGGATGACAATATTTTCGAGGTTCGATCCCACCCATCAATGCTAGTTGACATTGGTAATCGTTCATGTTCTTGTTTTCAATGGCAACTAAATGGTTTTCCATGTCCCCATGCGGTTGTTGCTTTTCCGAATAGTGGTAAGAATGTGTACAATTACATTGAATCATTTTATCACGTGGCAAAGTATAGGGCAGCGTATGAAGGGTCGATACACCCAATTCCCACTGTGGCGAAACCCAAGTTCACAGCCTCAGACTACCTCATTGCACCACCCGTTTTCAAACGTCCTCCTGGAAGGCCCAAGTAGAAAAGAATTCCATTGAAGGGCGAATTTGTTCAACGTATTCGTTGTGGTCGGTGTGGCAAAATGGGTCATCATAACAGGAAAACATGCAAGGAACCGATGTAGCATCATCGTCGTCCATCTTTCGCTTATCCTAAATCATTTCTCAAATATTTGATATCCTTTTATTAAAGAATTATGTGTAGTTTCCCAAAACTTTACTGTATTACTTTACATTAATGGAAGTTTATTAAACTTTATAATGCCTAATTACAACATTAATCTGTTTGAATGGTATGCATGTATTGATTTGGAATAGTATTAGAACATTGCATGGCATGCATAGTGTGTGTAATGCCTTTTTTTTTTATGGTTTCATCACGTGGATAGAGAGTATTGTTGATGTGGTTGTTTGGTAAATAAACATTGTCATTCTTGTGAGTGTACTTGACAGGTTTTTAGTCCCAAGTAAGAGCTATGCAATTACTAAATTAAATTGTGCGCCACAAGAACATTGACATTTCAACTCCGACAATAAAATGCATGGTGTATCTCTATAGGTAGTTATGTCATGATGTTTTGAATTGGATTATGGGAATAGCGGAAGAATGTTTCCATGAATGGATTCAACCCAAAATGGTGTAATAGACAATTCAATTCTAAGATTGAATGGTCATTCATTTTCCGCTCAATCAGGATGGTAAGGGAGCTACATTGCTATCACTTATCATAATATAAAAATGGTGTTCAATGATGTAATTTTTCAATGCCAACTTCAATAAAACCATACAGCACCATTTTCCAGTTTCATTTCCTGACACTCACATAACCTGTGTACATACAAAAATAAACCCCAACTGTCGGTATTTTCCTAGCCAAATATGTGATGAAATTATGCACTTCCATTATTTGACAGTATCCATACAGAACAACCTATGTATTAAAGGAAAACACACCCACTGCCAACATTATCATCGCCAAAAATTGAAAGCAATTATTCATTTACAACATTTACGCATAAAATGTAACACTTTACGTCACCTTGAACATGTACCAACATAAGAAACCAAATACCAACATAACAAACATCGACACTAATTGGCATTTCACTCAACAGATTATCAAAATAAATTGGATAACATTATATACTTTGCACAAATTGCGAGTCTCCAAAATCAATGCGACATGACGTTCGGTGACACACCTCCAGTGAAGCTAACAAAACCATGTTCACAAAAAATTTTGGCCCGATCAAGCGTCTAAATTATTCCACGTCGCGACAATATAGTCAATAAGGCAAAATATACGCGGACAAGCTTAAAAAAAAAACAGCAGCATACTTCAAACTAATTCAACCAAAAAAAAAAATTATGTCAAACACTTCCATCAAAAAAATTAACAACCAAGAAAATAAAAAACCAAAATCCATGTGCAAATTCCACTTTTCGGGGATGGTAGTGAAGACAGGCCCATCAACGTATTATAGCGCAGAGCCCTCTCACTGAGTCGTTTAAGAACATCTTCACTATTGTTGCGCGTAACTCAAGTGGCGTTAGTCCTTCTATCGTGCCAACAATGTCGCGACCATGCATGTACTGCCTAATGATGTAGTAGACAAAGATAGCACAATCCGATCTGGTAACAGCCAACCAACCATATCAATACCCAATTCATTTGCAAAAACAAGTAATTTATTTTCTGTCAAAAACCAACAAAACAATCAAACCACTATTATAACTTACGCTTCCGGGCTCTGTTGTGGGCAATCAATGACTGAAATTAGGGGTCCGTCGAAATTCGGCATTCTAACAGTACCGGTTGCCAATCGTGGCCAGACAAATTTTGTATAATATTCTTTCACCCACTGTTTCTATAAAATCAAATTTTCATATACCTCAGTTGTTTGACACACATATTAACATCAAACCAACTAAAATTAGTAATCAATGTTTTCAAAAAACAAATGCACATATTCCGACATGTCACTACGTGGCAGGGAAAATTTATTACGACTAGTAATGGTTAAATTTATGTTAACAAGCTTACCACTTTCAGCGATTCATTGTAATGGCCCTGTTTGGTACAGCTTAATTTCAGCTTATTTCAGCTTTCAGCTTAATTTAAGCTATTTTGATGTGTTTGGTTTAGCTTATAGCTTATAGCTTATAGCTTTGTGGAAGTCAAAAAACAGCTTATTCTTTGAGTGGGGCAGGAGATGCTTTAAGAATAAGCTGAAAATTAGCGTAAGTTGAAAGTTATAAGCTATAAGCTGTTTAGGCATAAGTTATAAGCACTTTCCCACAGCTCTACCAAACAGGGCTAATGTTCATCTCGTATTCCTTGTCTTGGTTTTGTAGAATTATAATGTTTCCAAGTCCCTCGGACCGTATCATGCACCATTATAGTCCAGTGTTCGGCATGGTACACCGGGTAATACATGTATCTGTATCCTTTTGCAGCTTTGGTTTGCACATTCAGATACTTCGCCCACGACAGTGCACTTGGATTCCTCATAACATTCTGTTACATTTTTCCAGACATACAAAAAAATTAACTATTCTAACAAAACCAAATGCACATCATACTTTTTTTTTTGGAGGGGGGGAATGAGAATGTGTACGTATAAGTGTGCATGATTACATTACATACATTTACCGAACATACGCTGTTACAAACATACGACGTGTCCCCAGAATCTTTTCTGCCAGCACCTTTACCCTGCAACTCCATCAACATAGCTGCGTACGTGTCAATGACCTATCCCAAGTAGCGACAATGTCATTTATGTTACACAACCATCTCATACCAAACAACTCATGTTTTGTCTATCTATTAACATAGTGGACAGAGTGTTAACAACATACTTACGTTCCCTTGAATAGAGGAGCATTGCACCAGGTCACAAATATTTGCGAACGTAACTTGTATAACGCTTTCACCTTCATCCCATATAACAGCCCTGCAAACAATTTAACATCATCACCAATGTACAAAATTACACAATCTGTCACACACAATTAAATACATATGCATTTATATTTTTATTGCTTACCCGTCGCCGTCAAAGATGTACACCCTTTCTAAAAGTATCATTTCGTCCTGATTGAGCATGTTCCACACAGCATGCTTTCTGGTCATTCCAAATCCCTAACATGTTTTATTTCTAACTTCAACGTCATCAACGTCATATATTATTTCAGGTCCAACATTTTCCCTATTACCCATCTTCTATTTATGTTTGCCACGACCACCTAAATTGGAGTAATCGTAGTCAGTTAATCGGAATTCACGTCGTGCCTTGCTCTTAATTCTTCTCACCAACGATGTCATATCCGGACTAGGTCTAATGTCTTTCAACCTGTCAATCCCGTCCGATCCAATGCCTTCAATATTGACAACAATGGCTTCTTGTTCACCGACAACAACATTCTCAACGTCATTCCCTTTCGACAACGTATCACAGATTTTATTGTCAAACTATTCATCACCCAATTTAGAATCCCAGTCCATACCTTGAACATCCTCTGTCGGACCATTTACAGTTTTCACCGAGCTTCCTCCAACATCCAATAAACAGCCACCACTACCAGTTACTAACACATTTGCAGACTTGTTACTTTTTCCTGAATCATTTTCCGATATGGCATGCTGTTTGTTTTTCTCCTTCACAACTGACTGCATTACTTCGTGCACCTCACATTCATCCACATGGTTTTCCAAAGTTGTTATCCTTGCTTCCAGCTTTTTAACTTGTGTGCTCAGTCGTAATATTTCAGCATCTTTCGCAACAATAACACTATTGAAGCCCATGAATATGCTGGTGGCCTGTGCACCTAGCATCCTCTCTATCGCCTCAATCTTACCATCTAGGTCACGCACACGAAAAGACTTCACACGAACTTCCATCTCCAATTTAGTAATTCTCTTCATAGTTTTTTCCAACTTTTCAGTTGCATCATTGGTGTCTTCACAGACAGTGGCCCCAAGTTGTGTGCTTGCTAGGTCTAGTAGATCAGGGAACAACATTGGCCATGATTTCCCAGTTGCCAATAAATTACCACCCTCGTTGCTCGTACCACATGACTAGGGTTTACGAGTTTATTCATTCTTCCTTGTCGACGTCCATTAAACCTCACCACCATGGAGTGAATCTGGTTGCCAACAATCTAAACTCAGTTCAACAACGTTCACAGTAGCATCAGCAGGAAACCCATCCCACGTACTCACTGGTTCCACTTCCAACACTTTTCTTCCTTGTCCCACACTGCCTTGTGCATCAACCGGTAACTCAACGAAATACCTTTCGATGACAGTCCCCACGAGTTTATCAGGATTTACTTGGGAAAAATAAACAATGTTTCCATATATTAAGTACGAATCAAACAAACGTGTACCATAGCCCAACAAGAACTTGAATGTCATACCTCTACGGAACCCTCCACCGATAATTCAACGCTTTTTAATTTCCCGATTATTTTTCCAAGGTTCCACCGACAAAATCGGGATGAAACATTCCGCCTATGCAACTCTATAATGTTTGTGTGCTCGCAAAGCAGAAACTACAAATTGAAAACATCAATCAATGGTCAATAACAACGTTAACTACTTGTGTTCAATGTGTTAAAGCTTATTGGTATTTTTGGATTTCAAATAAAAAACTTACTAACAACGCTACCACACACCCAGTGACCCGTTGCGGCCTGTTATGTGCCTCATTCAACGAAGAAACTAGTGAGTTTCGGATCGTTACTATCCAATCATACAACCGTAAAGTCTCCAACTTATCAATAACCTGCGCAAACGCCCACCCGATGGACTCGCCCGTTGTAGCGAAGAACAATTTCGCACATATGTACAGGCTCATCAGCTTTGCAACATCTTCTTCGTCTCGCACCGTTCGCCCATGCATTGACAATTACAACATAAAAAAAAATATATTTACATTCACATTTTTCTAACACCAATTCGACTAAATTTACATTGACATTTAAAAAACACCACTTCGACCAGTACCTTTTTTTCAGAAGCCATCAAAACTGCTGGCCACATTCCAATAAAACATCAACCCCCACCATTTTCCACCCTCATCACCAAGACACCCAAAAGCAAGGGTCCATCACCAACATAGAAAACCATAAAACTGGGCCATCCTAGGACAAAAGGACTATTGCAATGTTTACTGAAACCATGACACTGGTCCACATACAACAACATCAATGTAACGACGCAGTGTTACAACGTCATAAATCTATTAGAACATATCACAACGTCAACTAACATGCACATACTAGTAAACCATGAATAACATACCTGTCGCTATGTGTTTCCACGGCGATCACCGGCGCCAAAGCTCTATATATGTCGTATTCTACGTCAATTTCTGTTCGTCACACTGATCAGACCCAACTCTGATGATGGCAACACCGTATTTCTATGAATGAGGTTTTCCACAAATTAAGGTTCTACGCGACAATCAAACGTTAAATAAGGTCTTAACATGAACAATGCTAATCTTAACAAACAATCTATGTAATCACGGATTCGGAATCGCATCAACATCGAAATCACAATCCCCATCCAGAAATTACCTTCCATTTTCACTCACTCTAACCTGACTCTCCATTTCGATATTGGCCTCTTCGGTAAATTCAACACAAACAATGGCCCATTTTTACCCCTTACTTTTACACACGTATTCCATAAAGCATGGGCGTTACCGTCTTTAATATTGAAATGGGATCTATTAGCGTAACAAAATAAACACAAGTCTAAATTGTGGGCCTGTTTCATAACGTTTACGTTTTCAGTTTATATTTACAAAAAATTTATAAACTGGTTTTTGTTTGTTTTTTGTTTGTTTTTAGAAAAACATAAACTACAAATGTGTTTGGTTTAGACAAAATGTTTAAAAAATTTTAAAAATATAAAAAAGAGTGAGAAATGACAAGTGGTGGCAAATGGTAGGTGGTGACGAGTGGTGCGGCGGAAGACGGTGGTGGAAAATGATGGTGGGTGGTGGTGGCGGAAGACAGTGGTAGAAAATGGTGACAGGTGGTGGGTGATGGTGGCAGAAGACGGTGGTGGAAAGTGGTGGCAAATGGCAGGTGGATGGGGGGGGGGGCGGAAGACGGTGGTGGAAAGTGGTGGCAAGTGGTGGCTAGTATTGGGTGGTAAAAAAAAAAAAAACTGAAAACTCAAAATGAAAACACATTTTTTGTGTTTTCATTTTTTGACCAAATTTATAAACTAAGACCACTGATTTATAAATCAAAAATTTTACCAAACAAGTTTTTATTTGAAAACAAAAATCAATAAAAAATATTTTTCAAGTTCAAGGGAAAATAAAACATAATTGAGTGGAAAATATTTTTCACTTTTAAAGGCGGAAAAAAGTTTTTTGAACTAAATCTTTTGCTGAAATTTTTGCCCGAAAGGCCACTGTTTTGCTGCTGCAGGCCTCTGTTGCATAGAGGCATTTACACTTTCTCCTTCTCCAAATCAAATTTGTTCTGCTTCAGGAGCAATCTATTGAATTTTCATTGGTGGCCAACAGTAGGGCAGGTTGGTCACTGCTGATCTGAACTTCCTTGCTGCAACATAAAGTAAAACAGAGCAAAGTAGTGTACTTTTGAAGGTTTTGTTTGTACTATTACCCTCCTTATCATCAAACAAATTCAAAGGAGTGAAACTCTTGGGGTGGCAAGGCGAGTGGTGGTGGCAGGTGGGGGTTGGTGGTGGTGGCGGAAGACAGTGGTGGAAAATGGTGGCGGGTGGTGGCTAGTTTTGGGTGGTAAAAAAAAAAAAACTCAAAACTCAAAATGGAAACACATTTTTTGAGTTTACATTTTTTGGCCAAATTTATAAACTGAAATCACTGATTTATAAATCAAAAATTTACCAAACGAGTTTTTATTTGTATTTTTTGAATTTTTATAACTATAAACTGAAAACTGAAAACGTAAGTGTTACCAAACGGCACTTAAAAAAAATAAGGATAATTTGTTGGTGTTTTGCCCAAATGTATATGATAATGATATATATTAATATTTTATAAATTTATTTTTATTTTTGAATGTTGAGATATATGATAAAAATATTTATTAACATTGCGTGAACTTTTAGATCACAAAATTTAGAGCCCCATCTATTTTATCCTATGACCTATCCGAAGTGCAACTTAGGTTGACCCAATTTAAATTATTTAAGTTCATAAAATTTTAAAGTCTTAAAGTAATTTAAGTTCTTAAAATTTTACAGACTTAAAGAGTATTTTAAATGTCAGGAGAAAAATTTATCAACTCAAATTAAATTAAATTCAATCAAAACTTGAGTAGAAATTGTCACAATTCAAACATTCTGATTTTTATTGTTAATAATACGAATCTTGCATTGAACATGTACACATAGCGAAACTTTAAAAAAAAAAATGGTTTAGAAAAATTGATTTATGTTCATTTCAGTTTTTTTTTTTTTTTTTATACTTTTAATAAAGTATTTTTGTATATCTACTCACTTAAATAAAAAAATTATGTGGTTAAGAATTTTGTGATTAGAGACAATAACAGGGTAGGTATGAAAATCTAAAACTCATTTCAATCCAATCCTAATAAAGTCGGTGATCAATTAAGTTGAGTTTTTTTTTTTTTTTTGGGTCATATCTATTAATGAGTTATCAATATTCTTAATTATTATTATTTTTCTTCTAAAATTTAAAAAATCTAAGTTTTCAAAAATTTATTTTACCATTGAAGATTGATTGTCTCAGCGACATAATTTTATTTTTTTAAATAATATTTTAAGATGTCAATTTTAATGAAAACTTAAAATAAGCTTTTGAGAATTGATTTTTTAATTAATTTTTTTATCTTTTGTGTGAAAAGATGTATAAAAAAATAGAGATAAAATGACTTTTTTGTTTTTTTTTTTTTAATTTTTTGCTAAAATATCAACTTCTCAAAATAGGCCTTAGTCTTTGTTTGGTATCCAATTAAAAGAATCACATTTTCTTTTTAACTCTTTTGTCTTTAATAAAAAAAAATTAATAATTTTTTATCTTTTATTTTTCCTGTTTTCCTAGTATAAAATAATAATTATTATTTTTTAAAAGTTCATTAAAAAAATGTATAAAAAAAAAAGGCAACTGGTAGTTTACTTCTTTTTTTTTTTTTTGTCATGAATAGATTTTTTTTTCTTTTTTAATTTGCTTAGTCGAGTATAATCTAAATGTTTTAAAAAAAATAATTAAAAATACTATTAAAAAAAAACAAAGTCAACAAAAAAAAAACTACTAAAAAAACTAATTAATAGATAAAAATATGGCCCACAATTAATAAGATTTTCAATATCAAAATTAGGAGAAAAAATTATTGAAAGTTTTAACATTAAACGCCCAAAAAATAATTACATTACAAATAATAGATGGTCTATATAAAATAATTAGTTCTATGTTTCTTCATTCTAAAAAAAAAAACTATAATAATAACATCTATTTTTTTATTGGACAAATCATAATATTAAGTTAATATAAAGGGAGATTTATTAGAAAATTCTTTTTCAAGTGTTTGTATCCCAATTAGTTCATAAAATATTCTTGTATTCCAATAAATCCTATTATTTGAACATTTGTTCTACCAAATCATAATTATCATATTTAGCCTCCGTTTAGGAAGTGGGTTGGCTTTTTGGCTATTTTAGACCAGGGCTAAAAAGCCTGATTTGGAAAAGACTTTTTGGCTTTTTGACTTTTTTGACTTTTTTTGTGAGAGAGAAGTGTAATGATTATGGATTAGATTTGATGTTTTATTTTTTATGGCTAAAATAACCTATTTTGTTTTTTGTGACTATTTTAGCCCCTAGCCCACCAAAACCAACTTCCCAAAAGGTATTTTATGGACATTTCTATCCTTATAAAAAAATTTTGAACGGTTAATAATTTAGTAATGTGAAAATTCATATTTTAGAATGTGAATATTCACATTGACGTGTGAATGTTCACATTGATAATGTGAACATTGACATTGACAATATTAATATTCACATTGATATGTTAATATTCACATTGATAGTGTGAACATTTACATTGATGGTGTGAACATTTACATTGATGGTGTGAACATTTACATTGATGGTGTGAACATTTACATTGATGGTGTGAACATTTACATTGATGGTGTGAACATTTACATTGATGGTGTGAACATTTACATTGATGGTGTGAACATTTACATTGATGGTGTGAACATTTACATTGATGGTGTGAACATTTACATTGATGGTGTGAACATTTACATTGATGGTGTGAACATTTACATTGATGGTGTGAACATTTACATTGATGGTGTGAACATTTACATTGATGGTGTGAACATTTACATTGATGGTGTGAACATTTACATTGATGGTGTGAACATTTACATTGATGGTGTGAACATTTACATTGATGGTGTGAACATTTACATTGATGGTGTGAACATTTACATTGATGGTGTGAACATTTACATTGATGGTGTGAACATTTACATTGATGGTGTGAACATTTACATTGATGGTGTGAAATTCATATTTTAGAATGTGAATATTCATATTGACGTGTGAATGTTCACATTGATAATGTGAACATTGACATTGACAATATTAATATTCACATTGACATGTTAATATTCACATTGATGGTGTGAACATTTACATTGATGGTGTGAACATTTACATAGATAGTGTAAACATTCACATTACGGAATATTCGCACTGTAAATATGAATATTATTAGGGGTGTTTTGATAACTGTCACCCATAGAACTTATTGGAATATAAAAAAAATAATATGGACTAAATGAAACTGAGCCTCCGTTTGGGAAGTGGGTTGGCTTTTTGGCTTTTTGGCTATTTTAGCCTGGGCTATTTTAGCCTGGTTTGGGAAGGGCTTTTTGGCTTTTTGGCTTTTTTTGTGAGAGAGGATTGTAATGATTATGGGTTGGATTTGATGTTTTGTTTTTTGTGGCTAAAATAGCCTATTTTATTTTTTGTGGCTATTTTAGCCAAAAAAACCTGGACTTTTTCTTGCCAAACGGAGGCTGAAGTAAGTGAAAAAGAATTTATGAAAAAGTGTCCCTCATATAATTGATCAAACCATCTACATGATTGTGTATCTCAACTTATTATTGTATTTGAAGAAATAATAAATATTTTAGAGGAGAACTGTCAAAAAAAAAAATGTACGACTTTGAGTATAGTAGTATTTGAAAAAATATATATATTATTTTCTAGACTTATTTTATAAAATTGTGAAATGGTAAGGTAATTTAGAAAAAAAAATTCATAATTAACGGAAACAATTAAACAAAATTTAAAAATAAATTATCTAATATTCTTGTAAGATAAATATAAACAAATTATATTTTGTATAACCATTTTTAGAAGGATTTAGAAACTAAAAACTCAATTTGTTTTTGTGTAAGCAGTTTTAAAAATATTATATTATAAGGAGTTTTGAAAACATTTTCTTGTTAATTAAATAAACAATAATGGCATATTCTTCCCTTTTAAAACTTACTTTAATTAGTTTTTATTAGGGGTAGGCTCGTCTTTAATTCAAAGTGGACTAGACGGTGTAGTTGTTCTTGTGGGGCCTAGTATGGATCTTGTTTCGATAATCCAAACCGATAAAGTATAGAATTCGTTGAGTACTTTATCCCTGTAAAAAATCACATTGATCTGATATCGATAGCTACTTGATTGGTTTAGATTTTCGTCAATAATTTATTTTAAAAATTATATATACCGTTGACAGAAATTTAATTCGATCAAGTAGCTATCGATATCCGATCAACGTGATTTTTTACAATAATAAATTATTCGACGAGTTCTACATATTAAACGATTTGGATTATCAAAAAAGAACCTTTGGTGGGCCTCCATGAGCCCAACAGTACACTCTAATCCAATCTCAGACTAGAGAAAAACCTAACCCTTTTATTAATTAAATGTCTAATAGATATTACCATATTATGAAAACTAATACTTTCATGATATGTATATTTTTATAATTTGTAAATTCAATAATTTGAGAAAATTACATTGAGACTTTAAGCCTCAAAGACACAACAATATTTTTGCTTATATTATACTAGCGTTGAACTCGTGCTATGTACAACAATTTTATTTTTTATTTAAATAAGAAATAGACATAAAATTTTAAACATTCATATTATAATTTTTTTTTTTAAAGAAATAATATTTACATTTTTTTTTCTTCTAGACTCTCAAAATGATAAAACTCATGAGATTTTTTTTGCAGTAAATTTTTTTAAATAACACTAACAAGATTATTATGTAAATTAATTTATTATACAAAGAGATACATGAAATGTAAAATTAATTTTTTTTCTACAAATGTTTAAAAATATACCAAAGGAAAAAATATGTTAATAAGTTAGATATAGGACATAGAAATTTTTAAAAATAAAGTACATAGTTAAATTTACTAATAGTTAGACGTATATATGAAAATTAAATTAGAAATTTTAGAGTTTGAAGCAATTATCTCAGACGTTATATATTTATTTATTTTTTTTTTGATAACTCATTATTTCATTCGTTAGACCAACTAATACAGGGCACCAATTCCACCATCTACTTATAGGATGCCATATTAAAGTTGAGGCAAAATCCCTTATGGATTGATCCCAAGAAATAAAGTCAGTCTTTTATATAAATATTTTGAAAATGCCGATACTAAAGAAAATTTAAAGTAATATTATACATGACAAATAATCAATAGTGTTAAGTTTAAGAGTAAATTATATTTAATCTCCTCAAACTATCAATCATTTGCACTTTACTCCCTAATATTTTAAATTTAACAATTACCCCCTTCAAATTATTTGAATTTGAATATTAAGTCGTTCTGTTAGTCATCTGTTAGATATTTGGATGAAAAATTATCATGTGATTATATTAAATTTTATGATCAAATTACCTTATTTTATATTTTGTAAAATAGATATCATGATTATATTAAATTTTATGACCAAATTACCCTATTTTATCTTTTGTAAAATAGATATTATGTTCACAGCACATGACAATTTTCCATCCAAATATCTAACAGATGAATAACAGAGAGACTTAATGTTCAAATTCAAATAATTTGAAGAGGGTAATTGTTGAATTTAAAACATTAGAGAGTAAAGTGTAAATGATTGATAGTTTGAGGGGATTTAATATAATTTGCCTTAATTTTAAAGGTGAATTACACTTTTTTATCTTGGAATATTTACCAATAAATCATATCTCACAAACAAGTATTCTAATTAGTTTCAAATTTTTTCTATTAATCTGTTAAGTCTTATTAGTAAAGAGTTTCTTTCCGTGTAGTCTTATTTTTTATTTTGATAGTATTTTGGTAGACATCCATACACTTTTATTAACGTGAGAAGTATGATGTGATACTTCAATATGACAAGTATTAATGTAACATTCTAATGATGTGACACTCTAAAAACAAAACAAAAAAACTCTTTAGTGTACTTTTTTTCTAAATGTGACAATGTGGCGGGTATTACATGACACTCCAAAACTTTTACTCAAAAAAAATAAAGGCAGTGTTTGATAGAGTTTTAGAATTATGATTTGATAATAGAGTTGTATTTTGAGTTTGTAAGATTTGAAATTATGATTTGAAAAGAAAAATTTTGTTTGGTTATGAATTTTGAAAAGAGCTAAAGTTGCGGATAGAGGGCATCTTTTCTTCCAGAGTTGCTTGTCCTGTTATACCGACACTCAATCGTGTCCCTTTCCTTTACTGCTTTTGTCCTTGGATATCTTTTCTACTATGACAGCTGTCAAGGAGTCCCAAAAATCTCCAAGATTGGGCTCCTCATCTTCTGGCAGTTGTGATTCTCCAGCTAACACGTGTTCGGCTGGATCAGTGTCTGGTTCGGATGAGGGCTGACTGGTGCCTGATCTCATGGAGGCGTCATCATCCTGTGGTACTATTTGCAAAAATTGTTCTTTGGGAAAATCCATACTTTTGATAATTAAGTCATTATCAGAAAGATGGGGGTACTGTTGGCGTAATTCCTTCTGAATTTGCACAAAAGGATTATTGGTTAGTGCTGGTGGTGTAGGGAGTGTTGGCGTTTAACCGATTCCCAGCAAGCTTGGGTGTGCTCTTGGATTTTCTTAACGGTTTCTGATAAGGTCGGTTTCTGATAAGGTTCCCCGTTTTAGGCGGGGAACCTTGTTCTGGTAGTCACATGCAAAATCCCACTTCCATATCCATGGGATACTGAAACGGATAGTGAAATGGACCAAAGATTTACTGATAGAAAGATCACGGTTTTTATTTAAATAAGCATAGGCTCGAGAATCAGCCACATGCCACTCATTAAAAGCATTACAGATGGGTTCTGGTAAGATGTCAAGGGAAAGCCCAAATTTATCCCACCAAACGAGGAACCAACTAGGGACATCGTTTTTGAGAAGATCAGGGCTGACACGGATGAACCAAGAATGATTCTTGATAGGATTCTGGTAATAAAACACCTGGGTAAAAGCATCAACATAATCCCAGTAAGTGTATTTGGTCTGTTTGTTGCGGAGATCTAAATCGCGGGTAGTATGCGGATGAATGCCCCATTGAGAAATAGGCATAATACTACGGATAACAATTTTACTGAAAGAAGTAGGACTGGTGGCTTTATTAACATCATGTAATTTGTGAGAAAATTCACAAGCCCAGGTTTCTGTTAGTATCTGTTCATAGATATAACGATATTGGTCAAAATGAGGAGGAGACTGTTGGGTAGTGAGATAACGACGCTTGATTTCCCAAGGGTCAGTCATCCACTGTTCATCTGCTGGTTCAATCCAGAGGACAGTTTCCTCAGTGATACTGTTAGGAGTATACGGATCTTCAGTCTTAAGGAGAATATCCTTAGCTGAGGGATTACTGGTTTGTCCTCGGAGATGAGGGAATTCTGTTTGATCATAGCGAGGGTGTGAACCCCGACCACAACCACTGCCATGGTGGCCTCTGCTGGTCATTCCTCTTCAGGAGTAGATTTCTGCAAATATTCACGGGTTAAGAAATCAGGCAAAGAATTATTTACGCCTTTAATGTGTTCAATGTCAAAATCAAAATTGGATAAATAACTTTGCCATGTTAAAAATATCTGTTTAGAAGTAAGATTTTTAACATCCTTTTTAAATACCTGTTTTGCAGCAGAGCAATCTACTCTGATGAGAAAATGCTGATTTAACAAATCATCCTGGAATTTATCAACACATTTAACTATTGCTAAACATTCCTGTTTAATGGTTGGATAGTTTAAGGCTGCTTTATTCCAATGACCAGAATGGAATCGTAATAATTTTTCTTTCTGGGTCTTGGGATTAAGTTGCTTTAATATTCCACCAAAGCCTTCATTAGAAGCATCAGTTTCAACTATCTTTTTCCATTCGGGATTAGGTAACTGTAAACAAGGTATCTGTAGTACTTTAGTTTTAATTAGTCGAACGCCTTAGGTATGTTCTGGTCCCCACGGTGGAGGATTTTTCCTTAACCTGGTATACAAGATACTAGCATCTGTAGATAACTTATGGTAATAATCTCTGATATAATTAAGGCTTCCTAAAAATCTTTGTAATTGAGTTTTATCTTTTATTTCATCAGGAAATTTGGAGGCAAACTCAATGTTACGGTTGATAGGGATAATACTTCCATTAGAAATATTATGTTCTAAATATCTGACTGTTGTTTGGAATAATTGCATTTTAGGTGCAGATATTACCAAACCATTTCGGATAATAACATGCTTAAAAATGTGCAGATGTTTAATATGCTGTTCTATTGATGGAGAAAATATTAAAACATCATCAATATAAGATAAAGTAAATTCTATATACGGATTAAAAATATCATTCATGATATGCTGAAATTCTGATGAAGCATTTTTTAATCCGAAGGGCATAACATTCCATTTATAATGCCCAAAGGGTACTGTAAAAGCTGTTTTGTAGCGATCCTGTTCAGCAACCTGGATTTGCCAATACCTGATTTTAAATCGAATTTTGAAAATATAATTGCGTCCTGTAAACGATCTAAGAGATCTTTCTTATTCGGAATGGGATACCTGATCCATTTTAATTTATCATTTAACGGTTTATAGTTAATAACAAGGCGAGGAACACCATGCCCAATTTCGGCATTTTTATTTACATAAAAGGCGGTACAACTCCATGGAGATTGACTAGGTCGGATTAATTTTTTATCAAGAAGACTTTTAATTTCTGTTTTGCATAATTCCATATATTCCTTTTTCATTTGACTAGGGCGAGCTCTAGTTGGAATATATTTTTCATCAAAATATCGTGATTTGAAAACTCAAACCAAACATATCATTAGAATGTAAGGGTTAAATTAATTTTTGAAAACTCTGTACCAAACACAACAAAAAAACTCTTTAGTGTACTTTTATTAAATTTGACAACGTGACGAGTATGATGTGACACTTTAAAAAAATAAAAACTTTTTAATATACTTTTCTCAAACGTGACAATGTGACGAGTATGATGTGACACTCTAAAAAAATGAAAAATTTCTTAGTATACTTTTTCTAAATGTGATATGTGATACTCCAATGTGGCAGGTATGATGTGACACTGTAGAAAAATTAAAAACTCTGTAGTGTACTTTTCTTAAATGTGACACTCTAGCGTAGCGGGTATGATGTGACACTAAAAAACTCTTTAGTGTACTTTTTCTAAATGTGACACTCCAATGTGGTGAAGAAATGAGTCATTACACATCCAAAAAAACTAAATGAATCACAAGAAAAAATATGGGAATATATGGATTACAAGTCCAAAATATGAGACTTATTAGTCAATCTCTCTTTTATCTTTTATATTTAAACATTTTTTTTATTTGGCCTTAAAATTTATTTATCTACTTTAGCCTTTCACATTTAAATTTTTTTTTTTTTTTAAGTTACTCTTAAAATTAACTTTTGTTCAAAATTAGTTAAAAAATGTCACATTAATAGTCACATAATATTCAATATATTATTATATTTAACTTACACTTCTTACTTAAACTTAAATCCAAATATAATAATATTTTTTTTTTTATGTTTCATTACTGTCAACACATTATTTTCTATCTCATTTTAGACCTAAATTAATTTTAAAAGTAAATAAGGAAAAATATAAAATGTGAAAGATTAGTGGAAAAAAAGAAAACCATTTAAAGGTCAAAGTAAAAAAAATAATAAAATATAAATGGGACAAAATATAATTTACTCTTATTTTAAATGTTAATCATCAATTTTTTTTGGTTCAGTTTACATAAATATAATGAAGAGTATGTTTATTTTCAAAAAATAATAATAATAATAATAATTTAAATGTCACCATATATATCTAAAGAGACTATAGAATAGGAATGCTTTTTTTTTTATAATATATTTTTAAGTTTGATACGTATCAATATTTTCCTTTCCGATGTATCCAAAAAAAAATACGTATCAATATTTTGCAATAATAAATTTAATAGATGCAGTGACATACATATTTCTTTGAAATTTTTATAAATAAATTAAATTTTTGAAAGGATTTAGACCAAGTGTTGATTCAAATGGGAGAAGTTAGATTAATGGGGGATTTGGTGATAGACCCCTTTGAATCTAACTTGTCCTTCAAAAGGACAAGAATTATATAGATCCTTTCAAAACCTCTAATATTTTAAAACTTATTTATTTTATTATAATACTCTCATATATATGTATGGGTGTGTGTGTGTATGTATGTATATCAATTTGTAATCACTCTCTCTTATCTCAATTTCTCTTCTCTTTGTCTCGCACTTATCACTATTCTCTTCATCGATGCCATCGTTGCTCTCCATCAGCACCACCACCGCTCACCATGGAACTCTTTCTCTACCGTCTTCATCACCACCATCATTTGTTACATCAACAATTTCATATCTCAGATCATTCACAATTGTCGTCACTGAAAAATGACGATTTGCAATGGTTCACAAACCTCAAATCTGATATCCTTCACTCTCTATCTCTCTTTGGTTTTGATGGTCCGTGCTCCTCTCTCTCTCTCTCTCTCTCTCTCTTCCTTCCTTCTTCTTCTTCTCTTGATCCTCCGTTTTCGAACTCTGTCTCTCTATCTCTATTTTTTCTTTTTATGATGCTCTGTTCTTTCAACAGTAAAATTTTACTCTGATTCATGACACAACACTCTCCTGTAAAGTCATCATCACAACTTGTTTCAGAGTAAAATTTTACTTTGAATCATAATAAACTTTACTCTGATTCAGAGTAAAAATTTACTCTGTAATTAAACAAAAAAAAAAGAGTAAAATTTTACTCTAAATCAAAGTAAAATTTATTATGATTCAAAATAAAATTTTACTGTCATTAAGCAGATCAGTATATTGTTAACTAGAGTAAATTTTTACTATTACGAAAATATAATACATATTAAATGAATGAACCAAATTCAAATTTTACTTTTAGATCTATGAGCAAACAAACAAAAAAACTCTTAATTTTTCATTGCAATATCTCGATTTCTCATTTTTTTGTCAAATCTAGTTTTTTTTTTTAAAAATTTCTGATCTGAAGTTATTGATCTCAAATATGAGTTTGTAGGTATCAAATCTGAGATGGTGGTGGTTTGACGGTAAAAATGCTGGTTGCAAGGCGACGGTGGGGATGCGCGACGCCGATAGATGATGAAGATCGTGGAGACGATAAACAACTATCGAGTTGGTAAAAAGAGAGAGAGAGTGTGAGTGAGTGAGTGAGTGAGTGAGTGAGTGTACTGTAAAAGAAATGGAAGAAAGAGACGGTATAATGGTCAAATAAAATATTCAAATAACAAATTTTATCCTTTATATAGAATTTTATAATTATAAGGAGGTTTTAAAAGTACTAAATTTTTTTCTATCTTTTTAATAAGAAAAGGAAGCTAAGAGGGGTTTATGGCCAAATTTTCCTAGATTAATTATAAAGATACTATTTAAAAATTTTATCAATGAGCTTAATTTGACTAGTTCATGGTAATTTTGAAATTTCTTAAAATTTAAGAATGAATTATAATTTAATGTTAATAAAGATGCTCACTAAGGTTGAGGCTAGCACGTCTGTCAACGATTTACAGGTATAAACGGTCTTTACGCAATCTCTGCAACACGACCTATCCTAACGCGACTTGGGTGACGTCCCACTAACCCTAACAAATAATTAACCTTACATAGGCACAAACCCAGGAATAATCATTCACATAATACATGTATAAAGAAAACAAATTACAACATATATGATCTCATAAATTTACTGTTGAGGAGGTGGAGGCCTACTGGCCGCCCACGCCACTATCTGTTCGTTAATCAGAATCTGAAGATTGGCTATACGCCTATCACACTTTGATATACGATCAGATATATACTGTTGTGTATATCTGTTTACAGGTGTATTTATATAATATCTTCTCTGATTTTGCCAAAATTCTAATAAAGCAACATACTATTCCAAAGCATTAACAGAAGGCATTCATACTTACAATCATGGAGGATGCACACGAAACTTCAAAACCTTTTATTGAGGAAGTACAACTATTTTACAAGAAGGGGGTTAGAAGAGATATTACAACAAATTTAGGAGAAGAAGAAGAAGAACTAAAAATTCACTCTGCTCCAACAAGGGTGAAGCCTTCCCTTTTATAATACAAAAACGGATAAAGTAAAGGACAGGTGTTACATTCTTAATGGACCGACGGATTACACCTTATCCTTATCTTCAGGCTTTATCGGATGTGGAGACAGCATCGTTTCTTTTCTGATAGTGGGTAGCTATTTTAGCTAAAGTTGCGGATAGAGGGCATCTTTTCTTCCAGAGTTGCTTGTCCTGTTATACCGACACTCAATCGTGTCCCTTTCCTTTACTGCTTTTGTCCTTGGATATCTTTTCTACTATGACAGCTGTCAAGGAGTCCCAAAAATCTCCAAGATTGGGCTCCTCATCTTCTGGCAGTTGTGATTCTCCAGCTAACACGTGTTCGGCTGGATCAGTGTCTGGTTCGGATGAGGGCTGACTGGTGCCTGATCTCATGGAGGCGTCATCATCCTGTGGTACTATTTGCAAAAATTGTTCTTTGGGAAAATCCATACTTTTGATAATTAAGTCATTATCAGAAAGATGGGGGTACTGTTGGCGTAATTCCTTCTGAATTTGCACAAAAGGATTACTGGCTAGTGCTGGTGGTGTAGGGAGTGCTGGCGTTTAACTGATTCCCAGCAAGCTTGGGTGTGCTCCTGGATTTTCTTAACGGTTTCTGATAAGGTCGGTTTCTGATAAGGTTCCCCGTTTTAGGCGGGGAACCTTGTTCTGGTAGTCACATGCAAAATCCCACTTCCATATCCATGGGATACTGAAACGGATAGTGAAATGGACCAAAGATTTACTGATAGAAAGATCACGGTTTTTATTTAAATAAGCATAGGCTCGAGAATCAGCCACATGCCACTCATTAAAAGCATTACAGATGGGTTCTGGTAAGATGTCAAGGGAAAGCCCAAATTTATCCCACCAAACGAGGAACCAACTAGGGACATCGTTTTTGAGAAGATCAGGGCTGACACGGATGAACCAAGAATGATTCTTGATAGGATTCTGGTAATAAAACACCTGGGTAAAAGCATCAACATAATCCCAGTAAGTGTATTTGGTCTGTTTGTTGCGGAGATCTAAATCGCGGGTAGTATGCGGATGAATGCCCCATTGAGAAATAGGCATAATACTACGGATAACAATTTTACTGAAAGAAGTAGGACTGGTGGCTTTATTAACATCATGTAATTTGTGAGAAAATTCACAAGCCCAGGTTTCTGTTAGTATCTATTCATAGATATAACGATATTGGTCAAAATGAGGAGGAGACTGTTGGGTAGTGAGATAACGACGCTTGATTTCCCAAGGGTCAGTCATCCACTGTTCATCTGCTAGTTCAATCCAGAGGACAGTTTCCTCAGTGATACTGTTAGGAGTATACGGATCTTCAGTCTTAAGGAGAATATCCTTAGCTGAGGGATTACTAGTTTGTCCTCGGAGATGAGGGAATTCTGTTTGATCATAGCGAGGGTGTGAACCCCGACCACGACCACGACCATGGTGGCCTCTACTGGTCATTCCTCTTCAGGAGTAGATTTCTGCAAATATTCACGGGTTAAGAAATCAGGCAAAGAATTATTTACGCCTTTAATGTGTTCAATGTCAAAATCAAAATTGGATAAATAACTTTGCCATGTTAAAAATATCTGTTTAGAAGTAAGATTTTTAACATCCTTTTTAAATACCTGTTTTGCAGCAGAGCAATCTACTCTGATGAGAAAATGCTGATTTAACAAATCATCCTGGAATTTATCAACACATTTAACTATTGCTAAACATTCCTGTTTAATGGTTGGATAGTTTAAGGCTGCTTTATTCCAATGACCAGAATGGAATCGTAATAATTTTTCTTTCTGGGTCTTGGGATTAAGTTGCTTTAATATTCCACCAAAGCCTTCATTAGAAGCATCAGTTTCAACTATCTTTTTCCATTCGGGATTAGGTAACTGTAAACAAGGTATCTGTAGTACTTTAGTTTTAATTAGTCGAACGGCTTAGGTATGTTCTGGTCCCCACGGTGGAGGATTTTTCCTTAACCTGGTATACAAGATACTAGCATCTATAGATAACTTATGGTAATAATCTCTGATATAATTAAGGCTTCCTAAAAATCTTTGTAATTGAGTTTTATCTTTTGGTAGACATCCATACACTTTTATTAACGTGAGAAGTATGATGTGATACTTCAATATGACAAGTATTAATGTGACATTCTAATGATGTGACACTCTAAAAACAAAAAACAAAAAAACTCCTTAGTGTACTTTTTTTTTCTAAATGTGACAATGTGGCGGGTATTACATGACACTCCAAAACTTTTACTCAAAAAAAATAAAGGCAGTATTTGATAGAGTTTTAGAATTATGATTTGATAATAGAGTTGTATTTTGAGTTTGTAAGATTTGAAATTATGATTTGAAAAGAAAAATTTTGTTTGGTTATGAATTTTGAAAAGAGTTTTAAATTGATTTGATAATAGAGTTGTATTTTGAGTTTGTAAGATTTGAAATTATGATTTGAAAAGAAAAATTTTGTTTGGTTATGAATTTTGAAAAGAGTTTTAAATTGAGTTTTGAATTTTTGATGTGACATATGAAATGAAAAAAATTATTTGGTTATGAGTTCCGAAAAGAATTTTCAAAAGTTAATTGAAAAACTTATAAATCATAACCAAGCACACGACTCAAAACTCTATTGAAATTTCTATTCAAATCTCATAACCAAACTCTTTTTAAAATTCAATTCAAAAAAATAATTTGACATTATGGTCTAAAAAATAATTTATATATTTAAAAAATATCAAAAGCAAATATAAATCTTTTTTTCCCCCCAAATAACAGGTAGCAATCGGCAATTGCAAAAAAAAAAAAAAAAGTATTGTTCGAATGTCCGGGTGAACGACCGAGTAGATCAAAAATTCAAAAATTGGCTACTTTACCAAGCATGTTTTCAAAATGTACTTTGAAATTGATTTAGAATCGTGATTTGAAAACTCAAACCAAACATATCATTAGAATGTAAGGGTTAAATTAATTTTTGAAAACTCTGTACCAAACGCAACAAAAAAACTCTTTAGTGTACTTTTTTTAAATTTGACAACGTGACGAGTATGATGTGACACTTTAAAAAAATAAAAACTTTTTAATATACTTTTCTCAAACGTGACAACGTGACAAGTATGATGTGACACTCTAAAAAAATGAAAAATTTCTTAGTATACTTTTTCTAAATGTGATATGTGATACTCCAATGTGGCAGGGATGATGTGACACTGTAGAAAAATTAAAAACTCTGTAGTGTACTTTTCTTAAATGTGACACTCTAGCGTAGCGGGTATGATGTGACACTAAAAAACTCTTTAGTGTACTTTTTCTAAATGTGACACTCCAATGTGGTGAAGAAATGAGTCATTACACATCCAAAAAAACTAAATGAATCACAAGAAAAAATATGGGAATATATGGATTACAAGTCCAAAATATGAGACTTATTAGTCAATCTCTCTTTTATCTTTTATATTTAAACATTTTTTTTATTTGGCCTTAAAATTTATTTATCTACTTTAGCCTTTCACATTTAAATTTTTTTTTTTTTAAGTTACTCTTAAAATTAACTTTTGTTCAAAATTAGTTAAAAAATGTCACATTAATAGTCACATAATATTCAATATATTATTATATTTAACTTACACTTCTTACTTAAACTTAAATCCAAATATAATAATATTTTTTTTTTATGTTTCATTACTGTCAACACATTATTTTCTATCTCATTTTAGACCTAAATTAATTTTAAAAGTAAATAAGGAAAAATATAAAATGTGAAAGATTAATGGAAAAAAAGAAAACCATTTAAAGGTCAAAGTAAAAAAAATAATAAAATATAAATGGGACAAAATATAATTTACTCTTATTTTAAATGTTAATCATCAATTTTTTTTGGTTCAGTTTACATAAATATAATGAAGAGTATGTTTATTTTCAAAAAATAATAATAATAATAATAATTTAAATGTCACCATATATATCTAAAGAGACTATAGAATAGGAATGCTTTTTTTTTTTATAATATATTTTTAAGTTTGATACGTATCAATATTTTCCTTTTCGATGTATCCAAAAAAAAATACGTATCAATATTTTGCAATAATAAATTTAATAGATGCAGTGACATACATATTTCTTTGAAATTTTTATAAATAAATTAAATTTTTGAAAGGATTTAGACCAAGTGTTGATTCAAATCGGAGAAGTTAGATTAATGGGGGATTTGGTGATAGACCCCTTTGAATCTAACTTGTCCTTCAAAAGGACAAGAATTATATAGATCCTTTCAAAACCTCTAATATTTTAAAACTTATTTATTTTATTATAATACTCTCATGTATATATATCGGTGTGTGTGTATGTATGTATATCAATTTGTAATCACTCTCTCTCATCTCAATTTCTTTTCTCTTTGTCTCGCACTTATCACTATTCTCTTCATCGATGCCATCGTTGCTCTCCATCAGCACCACCACCGCTCACCATGGAACTCTTTCTCTACCGTCTTCATCACCACCATCATTTGTTACATCCACAATTTCATATCTCAGATCATTCACAATTGTCGTCACTGAAAAATGACGATTTACGATGGTTCACAAACCTCAAATCTGATATCCTTCACTCTCTATCTCTCTTTGGTTTTGATGGTCCGTGCTCCTCTCTCTCTCTTCCTTCCTTCTTCTTCTTCTCTTGATCCTCCGTTTTCCAACTCTGTCTCTCTATCTCTATTTTTTCTTTTTATGATGCTCTGTTCTTTCAACAGTAAAATTTTACTCTGATGCATGACACAACACTCTCCTGTAAAGCCATCATCACAACTTGTTTCAGAGTAAAATTTTGCTTTGAATCATAATAAACTTTACTCTGATTCAGAGTAAAAATTTACTCTGTAATTAAACAAAAAAAAAGAGTAAAATTTTACTCTAAATCAAAGTAAAATTTATTATGATTCAAAATAAAATTTTACTGTCATTAAGCAGATCAGTATATTGTTAACCAGAGTAAATTTTTACTATTACGAAAATATAATACATATTAAATGAATGAACCAAATTCAAATTTTACTTTTAGATCTATGAGCATACAAACAAAAAAACTCTTAATTTTTCATTGCAATATCTCGATTTCTCATTTTTTTTGTCAAATCTAGTTTTTTTTTTTTTAAATTTCTGATCTGAAGTTATTGATCTCAAATATGAGTTTGTAGGTATCAAATCTGAGATGGTGGTGGTTTGACGGTAAAAATGCTGGTTGCAAGGCGACGGTGGGGATGCACGACGCCGATAGATGATAAAGATCGTGGAGACGATGAACAACTATCGAGTTGGTAAAAAGAGAGAGAGAGAGTGAGTGAGTGAGTGAGTGAGTGTACTATAAAAGAAATGGAAGAAAGAGACGGTATAATGGTCAAATAAAATATTCAAATAACAAATTTTGTCCTTTATATAGAATTTTATAATTATAAGGAGGTTTTAAAAGTACTAAATTTTTTTCTATCTTTTTAATAAGAAAAGGAAGCTAAGAGGGGTTTATGGCCAAATTTCCCTAGATTAATTATAAAGATACTATTTAAAATTTTTATCAATGAGCTTAATTTGACTAGTTCATGGTAATTTTGAAATTTCTTAAAATTTAAGAATGAATTATAATTTAATGTTAATAAACTTATGCACAACCCTCAATTTATGCTATGATTTTTGCTTCAATCGAAAGATGGTTTTTTTATGAATATTTTCAATTCATAACATGAGTTTATAAATTATATTGCAAAGATTTAACTGCTAGCAAAAAAATATCATAAATATTATGACAAAAACTAATGATTAAATGACAAATGTTTTTATATTTTTGTAAACTCAAAAAATTGAAAATATTGTCTATGATTATGCATAATATTTTTAGAATAAGAGTTTGCTTCTAAAAAAAAATCAAAACAAAATATTTTTAATATAAAGAATTCAAAAATACAATAGTGTAATATATCCATGGGTATATAAATATTACCGTATTGATATTAAATTAGCAAAAATAAATGTGCTTTGAAATTAATAACAATTCAAAATTTACTAATTTACTTTCCAAATTGAAGTGATTTGATGATTATTACCTTATGAACCAAATAATTAATTATTAATTACATTTAAAATGTAATAACCACCGATTGAATGACATGTGTATTTATATATTTCAGAAATTCAAAAAATTAGAAAATTTGTCTTGATAGTTTCAAGCTCAAAAGTCTCACAACGTTTTTGCTTTTATTATATAACTAGTATATTATCCGTGTTATGCATGGGCATAATAAATAATAAAAAATTAGTTTTTAAATTAAAATAATAATATAAAATTTATTTAAAATATGTAGTAAAAATAATTTATAATCAATTAAATTTTATTCATTTTTATCAGAGTTGCACATTACACATAAGATAAAGTTTTTTATTTAGATGTCATTAATTGTGTATTATAAATTCTTGATAAAAAAAATTGCATGTCATTATTTAATTGGTAAAAATCAAAGAAAAAATTACAAAAGTTATATTTACGATAATATATATATATATTTCGTTTTATAAATTTCATAATTTTAATTTAGCATATGATAGTAGTAAATTATAATTATTAATATACTAATTTTTTCTTATTTTGTAAAATCTAAAAAATTGACTACTCAAAATTGTAAATTGTCTTATGTCATAACTGTTTCATGAAAATGGATTAGGATTTTTTTTGATATTCGACTAAACATTAGAAGTGAGTTAAAAGCTAGTCTGACTCAATATTTTTGCCAATGTGACATTCACATACTCATTAAAAATTGTCTTTATCAGCTCGTGACCGATATGATTTAGTTTTCGAGTTCTAATATTGTATTAAATATTAAAAACAAGCCTTGAAAATTTAGTTTGAGTTGATTATTTTAAAAATTCTTGATTTAAGCGTATAAATACATCATATTTTAATAACTCAATATCATTAAAAAAAAAGAAAAAAGAAGTAATCTTAACATTTATGGTACTTTTTGTCAATCAATAAAAAATATTTATAAATATTAAGAGAATTACAATTGAACAAATTCTAACATCAAATTTTTACTTTAAAACTTTAAGGCCTATACATTTTTTTTCACTCTATCACCAATCTTTAAAATAGCAATTAAAACAAATTTCAATCATTATTATATATAAAGTAATGTACCAAATTTTATGTTAGATTTGATTCATGAATTTAGGTAGTAATTTGAAAAGATTAAAAAAATGATAGTAGGTCAAATGTGAATGAAATATAGTTAATTTTACACACCTTTTTATTTTTTCTTTCAAAATTTCTATAAAAAAACATAAACCAAGCACATCATCAATATATAAAAAGGGTTTTAAATCCTTTATAGTATTGATAAACACTTAAAAAAAAAAAAAAAAAAAAAAAAAAAAAAAAAAAAAAAAAAAAAAGTTCATAGCTTGGGGGCTTAAGGAAATGAAATTAGCCGTCTAAAAATATATTAAAAAAAGATACAAATTATAGAAATCACGAGTCATTGATCTTGTAAAAATCTTTTGATGGGATAGGTTAATTGGTTATAAAATTTTTATGATAGGACAACAATCAATCAATGTGTTTGATTTCAGCTTTTTAAAAATTTAGTTTTTTATTTTTCGTATTTTTTTATTTTTAATGAATATTTTTAAAATTTTAAGCATTTTTTTTTTACTTTTTTAGATACACCTTACTTAGATATATCTAACAAGTAAAATATTTATAGCGATCCCAGTTTCCCATTTTCTTTTACTGTTGTATCCGGACTTAGGTTCCGCGGAGTGGGTTGTCATGTATATCTTGTTTACATCCTTTACTCCTTGCATTCGAGTCTTGGGTTGTGTTGGGCGAGTTTGTTACAGGTTGGTTGGACTTAGAAACCAAGAGTAGTTGCCCAGATTTTGGCCTTCACGCTCGAGCGGGGATTTTGACGCTCGAGCGGGCCCTTCATTGTCGTCTGTCCGCTCGAGCGGGGTTTTCGACGCTCGAGCGTAGTTTTCCATCTTCCAGTATCACCTCTGCAGTGTTGTGCGCTCAAGCGGGAGTTTTGACGCTCGAGCGGAGACCTGGTTCTGTAAAAGTTCTGGGAGTGTGTATCCGCCGCTCGAGCGGGATTGTTGACGCTCGAGCGAGAGTCTGTGAGTGACGCTCGAGCGGGGGTTTGGGACGCTTCGAGCGGGGCGACTTTTAATTAAAGTCCGAATCCGACCTTTTTGTTTCACTTTTCAACATCCTTTCTCTCTCCTACTTCCAAAAAGGTATTTTGAGAGCTCCTCTCACTAAAACCTAACTTCTCTCTTTAGATTGATCTAGTAGGAGTTGTTTTCTCACCTTGGGCCTTTTACAAAAGTTGTGTTGATCGTTGAGGGCTATCTTTTAATCTGAAAATTCTCGGGATTTGGAGCATTTTCGTTCTTTCATCTTTCTTCGTTGAGCCCCATCATCGAGGTAGGGATAACCTACTCCATCTTATGAGCTTTGCTTTGAATTTTTAGCATTTTGATATGTTGGGGGTTTTGGGTAATTTTGAGGAAAGTTTGGGCCTTTGTGTAATTTTTACAAAAAGTCGGGGTTTTTAAATATATTAAACCTATATGCATGTTAGCATAGAAAAATGAGATTAATGTTGGTACATTGATGGAAAATGGAACTTAGGGTTGTTTGTGAATTATGGTAATTTTTCCTAATGGTTTAAATTAATTAATGCATTATAATAATTGAAGAAAACGAGAATTGAATTGAAAATGTTGATATATTATCCATTTGTACATTTATTTCCTGCTTTAGAAATAATTGCTTTGGGCTACCGGTGGAGGGTAGTGTTGATTGTTGTAACAATGCGCTGATGATATGGCAAACTAAACTAATCAATCGATGTGTCATAGAGTATGACGGTTGATAGAATACATTAACTTTATGTATTGAGTGATTGTGTATATGACAATTGGTTTATATGCATCATGTGTAGACGGTTGGTAGAATAACATTAACTTTATGTATTGATTGATTGCGTATGTGATTCTGTGTTTACATGCGTTATATTGTGTATGAAACCTTTGTGTTTATATGCATTGTGTAGAGGAGGAGATGGGGGATGTACTCCGCGGTTTAGGGGAAGATGGGGGATGTACCTCTAAACGGATAGGATTGGGAGGAGATGGGGGATGAACTCCGTAGATACAGCTCATATGCTTGTCTAGTGAAGTGTAGATACAGCTCATATGCTTGTCAGTTGTAGTGCCATAGTTAGTGATGTGGATACAGCTAATATGCTTGTTCTGTTGATGTGTGATATGCTTATCTATTGGATGTTGATATAGCTCTTATGCTTATCTGTTGTAGTAGTGATATAGCTCATATGCTTATCTATTGAAAAGTTTGTTTGATTTGATATAGCACTAAAATGTATATCATTATCGTTTGTGAAGTATGGAAGTAGTTTATGTGTTATTGATACAACACCAAAATGTGTATCCACCGTGAATTTTGAAAATGTTCTAGTGATGAACTATAATCTCATCAAAATGTTTTGACCAGAGTACTGAACCCTGTTTTCAAACTCAAAGTTGAATAATAAATGAAAAGTGAATTGTAACATATGTTTGGTTGTCATGGAATTGAAATAAGATGTAAATGGAAGTGTAAGTATCGACCATCTATCAGTTGCTAATCTTTTAATCATTGTTCATAGTTGGTTTAGTATATCTCTGCTGGGCTGTGGCTCACCCTATATGGGAACATCATTTTCAGGTACAGGTAGCATGCCGCCTCTAAGGACATAGCTTGGGAGGCTAGGGGCAAGACATACTTTTATTGCCTTATTTTCCTTTTGATGTATTACATGTAAATTCAAGCCAAGGGCTTAATGTGTAATCGAGTTAATACTCTCTTTTGTAACCAAGTGATAACTTGGAAAGCTGTAAGCCCGTAGGGCATTTACTTTTGTTGTTAACATGTAATACTTTTGTAATGAAGTACTCTGTTTAATTGAGGGAATGTGAATCTTTTGTATGTAAATGTATGTTTATATTGATGGGTTTAATGTTATTATTTTGAGGGCGTGACAATATTTGTTAAAAAATATTTTAATTAATGTTATTATTTTGAGGGCGTGACAATATTTGTTAAAAAATATTTTAAAAAGTTAATAAATACACAAAAATACGAAAAATATACTGAATTTTCATATTTTTTTATTTATATTCTTGGTATTTAGTGACTTTTTTTTTCACGAAAATTATACTTTTTAAGTATATTTATGTTAGATGTGTCTAAAAATTTTAAAAATTACTTAAAATATTAAAAAAAATTAGTAAAAACAAAAAAATACGAAAAATAATAAAGTAAAATTTTTTGAAAAATATTTTCAAAAAATTGGAAATGGTTATAATTTTTTTAATATTTTTACTTAATCACTAAAATTTAAAATTTTCAAATAAAATTTTGAGGGTTTCACTACCTTTATTAATGAAATGTCTCTTTGCTATAATATAGATATATAGATTAGAATGTCAATGCATATAAAACTGTTAAACATCAAGAGAAAAAATCTATGGAAGATGTGAATTGATTCATATATTTCAGTACAAAAATTTTAATTTTAAAACTAATTAGTTAACTTTCCTTTTCAAATTTTTAAATTTAAATTTTTAGATGGATCAATTAACTTTCTTTTTGAAATGTGTAAATCAAGGCATAATAATTTATCTTTTTTAAATGATTCAATAAAAACTAACCAATAAAAGATTTTTTAATTATTTAAAAAATAAGAAGTCTATAACAATAGTATGAGGCTTTTGAGTTTCACAATACTCTTCTCATTAGAAATTTCATTTTCCTTAATATATATTAGCGGTGCTCAGCGGATATATCGATCTGTCCAAACTGACCGAATCGAACCGATCAGCTGTATTTTGGACGGATGCGTGATGACAAATGGACGGATACGGATTAATTTTCTCAAATCTGCTTAGTTTTGGATGAATAGAAGATTGGAGGTTCCTAAACCGCAACCGAACCACGAGTACCCTTAGTTTGCAGGTTTGTTGGATTATTATCTATGTTTGTAGTCATTATTAATAAGACAGATTGGATTGCTATCCAAAATAAATAAATAAATTATGTTGACAAAGTTTATTATGTTGAAAATCTATAAAACATAAACCGCTAAATCAATTCGCATTTATGTGCCAATCCGCTCAATCCGTATCTGTCAATTCGGTGGATGGTTATGGATTAATTTTCTCGAATTCGCTTAATTTTAGACAGATGATAGATTGGAGGTTTCCAGGACGCAACTAAACCGCGAGCACCCCTAATATATTTATAGTTTAATAATTGATCATAACATTATTTTAATTATAGTAAGATTTTTAATTATTCGTTATATAGTTTTTGATTATGAATCATTAATTTTTAAAATAAAAAAAAAATAGAATGGAAAAAAAATTAGGACAAATTACACTGATAGTCTTTGTATTTTGATTATTGTGTCATTTTGTTTTCTATAATTTCAATTGGTTTGATTTTGACCATTAATTTATAAATTTGTCTCAATTTAGTTCAATTACTTACAATTGTTAACATTTTTCAATGAAAAATATGCACATAAGTGACATATGACATGCTTTAGAAGCAAAATTATAAAATTATGCAATGTAGTGAGTTAATCTCGACCAATTCAGTGATTATTTCTATCAAAAATACTAACAACATTATCGATTGAATTAAATTAACACAATATATGAAATTGTGAGTTAAAATTAAGTTAATTAAAAATATAGAGATCAAAATGACACAAGAAATAAAGGTCTATTTTGTGAAATAAGTTAAAAACTACGGGTGTAAACTTGGTCTGCCCAGGCTAACCTATGTCGAGTCTCGTGGGCTCCGGCCAAAATTCAAGTCGGCCCACAGGCTAGAAAATTAGGCATAGACCTAGGCCCAGAGGGTATTCGAGCCTTGGGTGGGCTGGTGGGCCTAGGCTCGGGATTGGGCCTAAACAATTTTTTTTATTTTTTTTATTTTTTATACCAAAATTTTATTATTTTTCGCAAAAAATTGCCTCGAGTGGGTCTTAAGCGGGCCCATGGGACGGACTTCAAAATGATGGCCCAAACCTTGGCCCAAACGGGCCTAAACAGGCCGGGTCCATCTCAGGCCGCGGACCATTTTTTACACTCATATTAAAAATTAATTTTTAATTTTTTTATAAAAAAAGTATATAAAGTAAAGAGGTAATATGATAAAAAATTAAAAAACTAATTTTTAAACCCGTTAACAAAATAAGCCAAAATATAAGGAGTATATTAATGCAATTTGCCCAAAGAATTGATTTTGATATTTCTGATAATTAACGCCACAAAGCGCGCTGAAAGTACGCCAAACAAACCAAGCCATGACAACTGCATCCGTCCGGTATGTCTGGCATCCTTTTCACGACAATTAAAGTCACGAAACTTCCATTCCTTCTTTTCTTTCCATCTAGGCTTCAGTTTGAAAAGTTGGTTGAAACTAATTTAGGCTAGCTATTAAAATATAAAATAAATTAAAAAATTAATCTCAAATGAATTTTTTTTATCAAGTTAAAATAGTTAAAAAATCAGATTAAAGTCTTGTTTGAAGAGTTGACTATTTAACCATTTTAACCTAACTAAAATAATTGTGTTTAAAAAATTAATTATTTTTTTATAATTAATTTGATAATTATAAAAAAAATATGAATTAAATATGAATTATTTTAACATATTTTACTCTTTAATAAGTTATTTTAACTTAGGGGTGGTTTGACATCCCCTAAATAATTCATCTTTTTATCTTCTTTTTATTATATCACCTCTCTATTTTTTTACATATTTTTTTATACAAAAATAAAAATACATTTATTTAAATTATTCTAAACAACCCATTAATCATATTTCCAGCTACCTCCCAGACCGGAGGGACACAGGGACATGACTTTTCATAACTTTTTTATTTTTATTTTTATTTGTTTCTTAATTGACACACACAATCATGTAACCTTACACAATCACAAACTCACAAAAATCCTCTCATTCCAACCAAGCACACTGAAACATAGCTCCCCTCACCCACGTTTTTCTTTTATGGGTGTCTTTTGAAATTATCCCTCACATAATTAACTCACAAAAAAAATAAAAAAAAATTTTAAAAGATTAATTTTTCATCAACTTCTCAAAATATCCTATAATCTAAATCCCAACTAAACACTAACACACATAACTTTTTATTGGAAGAATATTGTTCAAAAAACAAAAAAAAAAACTACAGAAACAATCTAAGAATTTGTTAGGCAATTTAAAAAAAAAACTATTGGGTAAGACTCTCAACGGTAGGTGATAAGACCTTTAAAATCATAAAAGTAAATTCTTTATTTTTTTTATTTATTCATCATACTTCTTAAGGGTTTTCATATTTTTATATTCTTTGTCTCCCTTTGTTACTTTGTAATTTATTGACTCGCGATTCACTATATGTGGATCACACAACATAGATTTAGGAGCACACTACAAGTTTGTATCTTCTCTTAATTATTTACAAGTAATTTTATTTATTATTTTCAGCTATAAATATTGTAAAAAATTGATTGCGAAACCGAATGGGTGATGAATGAATGAATGATAGTTTAGTTGTCTACATTGAAAAAGATAGTTTTGATAGCATTGACAATGATACTATCATAGAAAATTTTCAAAAGATAAAAATTCATCAGGGTCAATTATAAAAGCTTAAAATTAAAACCTTTTTATAATAAATATTAATTTTTTATGTTTAATATTAGCTCAAAAAAATTATCATCATGTTATTATTATTAATGAGAGAAGAAAAAATTTTAAAATTATAATTATGAAGTGGTCCTATATTTAATTCCTGACTATGCCTCTGCTACTCTTAAAAAAAATTCTTTCCAGACACAGCCTCACCCTCAAATACCTCTTTATTTTCCTCTCCTTTCCTTCAACGACAACAACTCATTTTTCCATTATTATTCTTTTCAAAATTTAAAATTTGAATTTCACAAATTCAATTTTTGTCTTTTTATATTTCGGTGATCCTATGTATTTATTAACGTAATTATGATATTATTATTGATCTTATCCATTATACAAATTATAAATATTAAAAATCACTCATATTATACCATTTCACTTATTAATACATTAATTAATATATATAATATTATTCTTTATATTTACAACCACGAACCTTTCATCTCCTAGACTTCCTACCCACACCACACCACACCACACCACAGTACTCTTCAGCAAGCAACTCCCACCACGTTACGTTGCCGTTTTCTCCTTTACGCCACCACTGGCGACACCCAATTTAGCGTCACGCGCCGTCTCAATTCCCGTATTACGCGTCACCGCGCCGCCAATCTAGGCACGTTCTCTTCTCACTCCTCCCGAGGTTCTCTCCCTCTCTCTAACTTTTTCAACTGCATTTTTTTAAATTCACAAATCCAGATCTCTGTCTCTCTATAGAGAATCTCTCTCCCTCTCTCACTGTATTAAATCTTTTGATCTGAGTTCTGATAGCGTTGTTTGATTTGATTCACATCGCTAATCCACTTGTTCGCAGATCGAGGAAAGCAAAAAAAAAAAAAAGCTTTTGGCAATGGCGAGATTCCAAAGGCTGTCAATGATTGTTCTCTTGGCGATTCTCTCAGTACAACTCACTGTATATGCAGATCAACAATCTCCGGTTCCGGCACCTCAAACCGGCGCGCCGTCGCCGGAACCGAGTTCTCCTCCGGCTCCTGCGTCGAATCCCGCTCCTGCCTCATCTCCGACGCCTTCGCCGGCAGCTTCTCCACCGATGAAGTCCCCGGTTCCGGCGCCGTCCATGACCGGCGACGTCCACGAGAGTGACGTGAATGCGAGTGACGAGGAATTGTCCGGTGGACTGAAAGGTGGACAGAAGGCTGGGATTGTGCTCGGAGTAATCGCCGGCGTGTGTCTCGTCGGAGTCGGAGGGATGGTGTATAGGAAACGGCAGCAGAACATCCAGAGGTCTCAGTTAGGGAACGCCGCCAGGAGAGAGATTCTCTAGATATACATACATACATATGTCTATATCTATATATATCTCTGAACCACCGTCTCTTCTCTATACATCAATCTAGTGTTATTGTCATATCTTCTTCCATAGTAATAGAGTGATTTCGTTACGTTAAAGCTTGAGATTTGGACTGAAGATGATTTTGTAGTGCTAATAAATTTTGAATTTTGAGTGATTTTTTGGTGTTCATTTCAATAGTTTGGTTGATTTTCTGATCATATGTAAACATGCTTTACATGATGTATGAATGCAGAGGAATGCCTTTGAATATGGAATCTCCTTTATTGGTTTATATATCTCTTCCATTTTGGCATCATATTCTTTGTTTTTATTATTTTCTTTTAAAAATGTTACTTTTGTTCAATCTAGGCTATATACCCATAAAAATAAAAATAACAATAACAGTCTCGATTCGTAATTCGAAAGTGCATGGCTTATAGTTCTAAATCACGGTATTGGGTAACGTAACAATATCGATCGCGAAGTATTGGTATCGGGTATCGGACGTCGCGGCTGTGAAATTTCAAAAATCATTAGCAATCCCTCTAAAACTCAATTTTATGTATTTTTTTGACTCTTTTAGTCTTAATTTATTACATTTCAATCAAAATTTTGATATGTAGAGGCACTTTTGACTCATTTTCAACTTAAATGATATGTATTTATTTTAATCTCAAGCTTTTATTTGGCATATATGTTAAACTTTAATATAAAATTGATGTGAAAATATTTTTTTACTTATTTTCAACAATGAAATAATTTCACATGCACAACAAATTAATAAGAGAAAGAGGGACATGAAAATTAATCATTCGCTTCAGTCATAATCGCATACAAACAATCTACTACAAATCAACAACTCTAAAACTTAGTAATAAAAAGAATTACATGGTGGAACAGAAGAATCTCCATATCTCACATCACTTTGATCATCACTATGAGTTGGTTGGCCTATTTCTCCATATTGATATTCCTGGTAGTAGTTATTGAAAATGCATTGATCATAAGTAATGTTGTTGCTGCCACTGTTACTTGATTGTTGTTGTGTCATTGCAAGCCCCCCTGTGCCATAATTGAAACCCTCTATATATGGATATTGATGAGGTTGTTGAGAGTAGTTCCAATTTTCCATGTAAGGTGGTTGATAGATGTGTGGTGGTGGTTGACTTGGAGGAGGGTAATAAGGATATGGTACTTGGCATATTGGTCGCCAATGTTGAGTTCCCCTTCCATCTTCTTGTCTAACTCCGAGATGTCCAAATTGATTTCTAAGGTCACGATGACCATAAATATCATCAATATGTCGTGAACACCCAATTGATTCTTCTACATCAGGAGTAGAAATAGAATGTCGTCGTTGCTGTGTAGAATCCTTATTCCAATCATGATCAATATGATGAACACTACGTCTACAACCATGTGCAGAACCTACAGACTCCCATTGTCCACCACTACCACCACCTGTTGGAGGACGACTGCCATCACTATCATCTCCACTACTACTAGGTGGACTCAAACCGCAACCCTCACTAGAGCCACTTCCAGCAGACCCTGCTCTTTAATGGTGTTGAGGTACTTGGCTACTAGTTGCATGATTTCCCTCATCATCATCATCATCATCAACAATCAACCAACCTGAGTTATTTTCATCATCCAAGACTGCATGTTCTCTCTCTTGAAGCCATGGAGTTAATAGATCATCTTCTTCAAATATATAGTCAAGATTGATGGGGTTAAAAGATTCCTCTCTGTCATCTTGGCTTTTTCGTGTTGCATGTCTGATCTTTAACCTCATATTGTAATACACATAAATAAGTTTATTTAATTTTTTATACTTCAACCGATTCCTTGTCTTTGTATGTATCAGGCTAAATGTACTCCAATTGCGCTCACAATTAGAAAAAGACGTGGTTTGGCTCAATTCTCTCACAGTCACTTTTTGGAGTGCCGGACCCGATGTGCCATAATGGATCCACCATTCAGCTTTATACAAATCAATCAAATATTAGTGATTGTGTTTTAATTTGATATAGAAGTGTTGACAATGTAACAATAATATGTAATTAAAATAGTTAATAGTTCATTGAGTATATAACAATTACCAGGATTTGTTGCTTTCACTGCTCTTTGTGCCAACACAGCACCAAAAGAATCTTCTTTATTACAAAATAAAGAGATCTGCAATGAACAAAAGGCAATAAGCAGTTTTACAAACACAATTCACAAGTCAAATAATAAGCTATCAATTTAACTAATATTAAATAATGACTAACTTGATTTATCGCCTGTATTTGCTCGTTTAAATCTGGTAGAAGTCTCGAAATCACATTTCTAACTCCACTCATCACTTCTCGATGATTAGAAAGGTACTCCCCATATTGGAATATGGGATTTAAAAAGTAACCTACGTTCAAATATAAAATAATAATAAAAGTGAGACACGGAACACATAATTTATAATTTAAATAAATTAAAAATTACTTACCAGCAGCATGTAAGTCCGTGTGTAGTTGGAAAGCCCATCAATTATCAATAATCTTCCAATAATCTACATAATAGCGACAATTTTGTTTGATGGCCAACTTTGCTCTATCCATGGCTTCATATATAAAACTCATTGTGGGCTTTTCATCCCCATCTACAAGTCTAAGCACCTTTAGAAGTGGTTCTTGAACTTTTAATACATCTGCCGCCTTGGTCCAAAAATCTTTACTTTGTATAATTTTTTTCACTTTTTTTGCATCATCCTTTTTGGACCATTTGCTGTGCTTCCACTCTTGAGAATGAAACATATCTTGTAAAGCAGTCTTATGTTTAACAATGCTTTCCAAAGTAATGAAATTGGTGGCAAATCGTGTGATGATAGGACGTAACAACTCTCTATCTCCTGTGAATCTTTCCATGAAATCAACGACCCAATTGGAGTTGTAAATAAAGCGTGTGATTATGTTTGCACAATCCAACAGCTTTGCTACACGTTTTTTCTTTCTAATATCCTCTAACATAAGATCAATACAATGAGTTGCACATCCTATCCAATACAGATTCTTCCTTTTTTGCATGAGTTTGTAACCAGCAGCCTTTATCGCAGCTTCGTTATCAGTTACGATTTGCACAACATATTCTTCTCCAATTTCATCCACTACCTTGTCCATGAGGCCTAAGTAATAATCAGATGTCCTACTCAGTTACATCCACAGACTTCTGAAAAATTGTTCCACGATTGCTATACACAAGAAAATTAACAATGTGCTTTCTTGTGGGCCCAGACCATCTATCACACATAATTGTAACACCTCTCTCAGTCCAATTAGATTTATGAGATTTTATCCAATTTTGTAAAGCTTCATACTCCATTAGTAAATATACTTCAGTTACCTGTTTAATAATAAATAACAAACAAAAACTATTAACAAGCATCTTAATAATTCATTTATTTTTAAACATAGATAGAGTTTTTTCAAACTTTAAGTTAGAGGCTTACTTCATAAGAAGTAGGTAGCTTTGTTCCTTTTCCAACCTCTCTTGCAGTATCCAACATTGGTTCTAGCCATTTAGAATTAACAACATTAGTAGGCACTGGAGTGAACAATACAAACTGGTTAACTGCTCTTCCTAATTTTTTCTTTGCTTCTTTCAAGAATCTAGAGGAGAGTTTGGATTGTTTATTGCCTTTGGTCCTATGAAGATCCACATCTATGTCTAATAATTGAACTTCTGGAGAGGATGTATCAATCCATTTCTTATCTGTACTAGCCTCACGAACAATATGACTTCGCAGAGCAAAACCAGGAGGAGGTGTAACCTCAATATCACTAGCCCTATTTTGTCGGGCCATAACCATTTCTAAGTCCTCCTCATCATTTTCATCATCATCACACTGACTGACTCTAATTTGTTCTGTCAATTCCTCATTCATCTTCCTTTTTTCAATCTTTTTGCCCTTATAATTATTCAAATGATCCATCATTAGTGTTCGAACTTCACCACAAACATTAGCACAAGGTGCGACTTGACCTTTCATATGGGCTAAATGTTGCTTCAACCTAGTTATACCACCATTTAGCTATTTTTCACAAAATTTACACCTAATTTTATGCCTATTATTTTCTAGTGGAATTCCAAATTTCCAACCAATATTATCACTTGGAAGTTTTCCACTAGAACCACCTTCGTGCGCCATTATAACTTTCAATTATCTACAATAACAGTTTTCAATTAACAAATATTGTAATTCGAATTTAGTTAGTAATAATAATGCATTTAAAATAAAAATAAAAAATCTAAAATATTAAACATCTTTACTTAACAATTAAACCTCTTTAAAAAAATCTGACAGATGAAACCTCTTTAAAAAAAATCTGATATAAAAATAATCTGAAATAAAAAGATTTGACAGATTCAAAAATTTGATAGATTCAAACAAACACACTATAAGAAAATAATTATGGTATCGATCGCGGAGTATCGGTATCGGGAGTATCGACCGGTACGTATCGGGTATCGGGCGTCGCGGCTATGAAATTTCAAAAATCATTAGTAATCCCTCTAAAACTCAATTTTATGCATTTTTTTTTGACTCTTTTAGCCTTAATTTATCACATTTTAATCAAAGTTTTGATATGTAAAGGCACTTTTGACTCATTTTCAACTAAATGATATGTATTTATTTTAGTCTCAAACTTTTATTTGGTACTAATACAATACTAACCTCGACCTCTCATCATAATGTTAGATAATTTTTCAAACAAAATGCTTAAATGGGAAAAATATGATTCAGAATTTGGTGCACATAATGTTGGACTCTGCAAAGAAACTAATCAACACATGGGAGACTAAAATAGAAAAACAAAGTGAGACAGCAAATATAAAGGTTGATGGGGGATCCGCAGAGCTTTGCTTCAATATATATAAATGCTCCTAATATATATATATATATATAAATATTTGAAGAATATAAATATATATTAAAATATATCTTATTCCCATCCCATACCATAATATAAATTAAAAAATAACCACAGAAAAAAGAAAAAAAAAACAAATTATAAACAAACCAAACACAACTTACCAAGCAAAACCATCCCATACCATAATATAAATAAAAAAAATAACCATAGAAAAAAAAAAACAAAACAAAACAAAACAAAACATAATTATAAACAAACCGAGCACCAAGCAAAACCATTTAAAGAAGTCTTCAGCCAAAACAAAAACAGAGCATAAAACAAATACAAACAGAGCATGAGAGAAAAACCTTCAACGAAGAAGCTTGAAATCGGTGGTGGGTTTGGGTTCGATTCGATGTTTCTCCTTGCAACACTTTACAAGATCGATGCCCCTGGGAGATGGATTTGGGTTTGATTGAGGAGTTGAGTTTGGTCCGATTGAGGGAAAACTTTAGAGGTTTTTACACATTTATGGTGTCCCGGTGTCCGTGAGTCTGTGTGTATGTATTATTGCTTGAAGAAGACAAAAAATTTGAAGTGAAATGTTTGAGCCCGTGAGTCTGTTTCCATTCTTTTCTGCTTTTGCTTTTGTTTTTGCAGGTACTTTGGTTGATTCTTTTTTCTTTTGCAGGTGATTTGCTTTCCAGGTGATTTGCTTTTCCATGTGATTTGCTTTCCTTAATTATTTTTCCAGATGCTTTGCTTGTTTTTCAGCCGAATCGGACTATATCGGAACTGTATCGCTCACGTATCGGATTCAAGCCGATACGTGTCGGGAATCGGCCGCTACGGACGTGAAATTCATTCTCACCGGTATACCGGTGAGTATCCGACTCGGCACTCCCATTTTCCGTTACGAATTGGCCGGTACGGCACGTACCGACCGATATTTAGAACCTTGGCGTGGCTTGACACCAAAACGATGTCGTTTTGGTGTTTTTTTTTTTTTTTTTCGCGTTTTGATGAAGATGAAGATGAAGAAGAAAAAGAAGAAGAAGAGAAGAAGGAGGAGGAGCTGCGCTGCTGGGTTCATCAACATCAAAAAAAAAAAAAAAAAAATTAGGTTGATCAACATCAACAAATTTTTTTCTAAACAATTTTTTTTTGTTCATCAACATTAACAAGATCTGGGTCTGCAGATCCAGATCAACATCATCAACATTTTTTTTTTGAACAATTTTTTTTTTGATCTAGATCCAAATCAATTTGTTTTTGAACAGCTTCAGATTTTGAACATCATCATCATCTTCAACATCTTCATCAACAAAAAAAAAAAGCCCTTTCATCCTCACTGACCGCCATCACCGCCATCATCCAGATCAAATTTTTTTTTGAACAGCTTCAGATTTTGAACATCATCATCATCTTCAACATCATCATTATCTTCATCAACAAAAAACAAAAAATCCCTTTCATCCTCACCGACCGCCATCACCGCCGATCACCGACCGCCATCACCGATCTTCCTTCTCTTCTCTCTTCCTCTTCTCTTCTCTCTCTCTCTCTCTCTCTCTCTCTCTCTCTCTCTCCCATTTTTTCTTCGCTCTGCATTTGAACGCACAGAGAAACAAAGAAAAGGGAAAAAAAATAAAAAAATATCCAAAACGACATCGTTTTGGGTATTCGGGCCAAGGTTTGAGCCAACAATTTCGAGCAACGGATCATTTTTATAAAAATAAAAAGAGTAAATTATATTAGGATTTGAATTTAATATATATCACTCTTTTCAGGACGTTTGAAAAATTATACTAACTTCCTACATTGAACTGATGCCTTCTCTCTTTTTTTATTTTGCTTTCCTTTTTTTTTATTTTTTTTTCATTTCCTTTGCTTTACTCCATTTTTTTTAAATATAATTTTCTCTGTTAATCACATTGTGAAATGAGCCTCTTTTTTTTGGAATGGTTGTTTTTTATATAAATAAAGATTTATAAAATGAGACTATTAATCATAATGGTAAAAATATAATTTTTAAAATATATATAAAAAAAAGATGTATTTAAATCAAATCTCAAAATTGTCCACGTAATTTACCCAAACAAAAATCTAGGCTATGGAGTGAAATCTACGCAATGGCTGACGAGTTATGTTCTGTGTGACTTTGGGTTAATCAAATTTGAGAGGTCTGATTTTGGGAAAAATGATTGGGTGTCCATGGTACCATGATAATGGGGTGTTTTAGATATATGGTTAAGAATTAATTTTTAAATTTTATTTATTATTTTATGTGAGAAATAATATAATTTAAAATAAATTAAAAAGTTACCCCTTAACTTTTTAGTGTTTTGCCGAAACAGCATCCCGTGAAACTTTGAGAAATGCTTCGTATCACTAATTGTTGACCACTAAACAGATCACTAGGGGCGTGGTGCCCACGTGGAAATACATTGCTAACTCGCCCCCTTTTCTCTCTCTTTCTCACTTATTTCAAATTTCAAATTAATTTTCTTTTCAGACATTATTTTCATACTCTCTCTCGCTCATTCCTTCGAGTTCTCTGTTTCTCTCTTCGCTGAGCTCCCCGACGATCGCAGCTGTCCAACCCCGGTGACGATCGCAGCTGTCCAACCCCGGTGATGATCGAGTCTGTCGCCCATGGAGCATCCCTCAATCTCTATCTCGCTCTTTCCTTGGAGTTCTCTCTCTCTCTCGCTCCTGCGTTCAAGTTCTCTGTCTCTCTCTTCGCTAAGCTCCCCAACGATCCCTCAGTCACGACGATCGGCGGACTGAGTAATTGACGACTATGTTGATTTTGGTATTCATGACTGGAACTTCTTCCCCTCTCACAACTCTTTTTTGGACTTCCATACCCTTAGACTCCGGATCTTCCGGATCAGAGTTAAAAGGATCACCAGCAACTACCTTGATTTCAGGACTGATTTCAATGGCAACATTAGTAATAGAAACACGGAACTGAGACCTCTCCTTCTTCACTGGAATTACAATCCCTCCATAGAATTTCCTCCAATAACTCTGCCTTAAAATCACAAATTTTCTTTCGAAATTCCAAATTCTGATTTAAAAAAAAAAACCCACGTCTTATCTTCATGACAAACCTCAAAAAGATAAAGCAACCATGAAATTTAAAGCTAACAATGAATTGGGTCTCTATCCCAGAAGAAGTTTCGAGAACACTGGCCATTGTCCAAGTCTGTGTTTGTAGAGAGAGAGAGAGAGAGTTGAGTGAGTATGTTTTTTTTTTTTTACTACGGTGTGTGAAACACACGCACTCAATATGCAAATGGTCTTCAATTTCACGCCTCACATGCCACCTGTTTAGAGCTCGGTTTAGAGCTCGTTTTCAAGTGGTCCGTAGCAGAACTGGTGAAACTTTTTAGAATAAAGCTTTGGACCCCCAGTGGGGGTATTGGGGGTCCCCTCCCATTGGTCCAAAAAAATAATTTTTTTTTTTTTTTTGAGTTTTCAGCCAACCCCAAGCCGACACGTGGCACTGGGGGGTCATTGAGGGTCACCCCCACTGGAGGTCTGTAGCATTGCTGAACTTTTTATCAATGGCAAATGACCATCCTCCGTATCATTTATCAAATATCAATATACATGATGGAAGAGTATGTTTGGTGTGAGTTAAATAAGTTTGCTTTTTGTTTTATTTGATTAAATAAATTAATAAGTTGAAATTATTTTATCAGTTAACTTAAAAAAATTAAAGTCATCAAATTTTTTTACTCACAAATTTTTTATGTTATTTTATTTAACTTTCCAATCATATCAATTTTTGTTTAAAAAAAAAGAAGGAGAGAGAATCACATCTTAGTAGGACATAAAATATATTTTTTTGCATAAATATAGACTTTCACGAGTGATTATTCAATATTTTCAAAATATGAACACGTGGTGCTCCATAAAGTTTTGATTGATAGAAAAGGATAAGGACTCACGATTTATGTTGGAGATAGAGGAACAATATGGGACTAAGTAATTGATGATTGACTTGGAAGATGATCACGTGGTGTTCTGGGATTATTGAATAATTTTTTGACTTTCACAGCTTTTTATTTGCACCGTATCATAGATTCACTTGCACCCTATATATTTTTATAATTTTTTTTTGTTCCACTATACTGTAATTCCTCCTAAAAAAATCAAAAATTTATTAAAAAGTTAATGTCAAACTACATCTTAATCTTTGTTCAAAAAAAAAAATAAAAATTACGTTAATCATAATCGTGATAATATCTTCTGACATTGTACACATAAATTCCTTTTTGAGTGTACAATTTGTCAAAAGGAAAAAAAAAAAAAAGGAATAACAAAGAACAAAGATATAAGCTAAACAAGTGTTTCCAAGAATAGATTCACTTGCACCCTATATATTTTTATAATTTTTTTTTGTTCCACTATATTGTAATTCCTCCTAAAAAAATCAAAAATTTATTAAAAAGTTAATGTCAAACTACATCTTAATCTTTGTTCAAAAAAAAAAACAAATTACGTCTTAATCATAATCGTGATAATATCTTCTGACATTGTACACATAAATTCCTTTTTGAGTGTACAATTTGTCAAAAGGAAAAAAAAAAAAAAGGATAAGAAAGAAAAAGAAAATTGCATCACGGGAAGAGTCAAATCCAAATATCAATTGATAGAAGAGCATCTCATTTAATAGAGGAATCCATAGTGTTTATTACGTAGAGTCGAATAGCGTTTCTTCGTTGAAAAATATTAGAAATTTCAAAAAATTTATCAAAACTTTTATCAAGGTAGGTCTAATAATTATGTGAAATATTTGACAAAAATTTCAATAAATTTTTTAATATTTCTGACATTACTCTTCTTTATTATTAGGGTATTGACAACTCAGATATACACAAAATATCAATTAATAGAAGAGCATCTCATTTAATAGAGGAATCCATAGTGTTTATTACGTAGAGTCGAATAGCGTTTCTTCATTGAAAAATATTAGAAATTTCAAAAAATTTATCAAAACTTTTATCAAGGTAGGTCTAATATTTATGTGAAATATTTGACAAAAATTTCAATAAATTTTTTAATATTTCTGACATTACTTTTCTTTATTATTAGGGTATTGACAACTCAGATATACACATAAATAAATGTTTATAAGTGCTCACGAGACACTAGTTATTATTGAAATTAAAATTAAAATTGTTTTGAAAGAGATTAGAAAAAAGGTTAAAATTTTATGAATCAATGAAATGGGTAACAACTTTCTCCTGATTTTTCATTCTTTTTTTCTTAAACTTGATCGGATCTGTCAAGAATGAGTTGACGACTACATGGGAAGTTGATTCCAGTCCCTGAGCTTGAAACTAAAAGAAAAAATTACTTTCTTTCTTTGATTTTCAGCAAGAATTTTTAAAAAGTAACAATTACATTCAATTTGATTTCGAAAAACTCGCTACGAGGAAGTCCAAAAAATTGAGAAATAAAATTATCTAATTTAATTCGTTCTCAATAGTTATGAGATGATGATATTATGATGATCCTGATATTAACGAATGTGAGAGCAGTAAAAGCCACGTTTTTAATGCTTCGGATGGTCACTATTGTGATCTATATGCCAAAAAATACAATAGGGATAGCACCAATTTAGTGGTATTCCTTTCCATTTAAATATGTGTAGACTCGTTTTTTTTTTTTTTTTTTTTTTGGAGAAAATACAATTCAGTGTAAATTTTAAAAAATAAATTACTCATAAGTGGTTAATCTTATAAATATTAATTATTAAAATTTTAAACTTTTTCATGAATATATAATTTTTTTTTTTAAAAAACCCACTTAATTGTAATTCTTCCCTTTTTTTTTTCCTCAAAACTGTCCCATGAGTTTTGACTTTTAATGGTCCAAGTAGATAGAGAGCCAAGTAATGTTACCCACATTTTTAATCCACAAATCTATTCACAATGACGTGGTAAGAGAACGGGGTCTTATTACTAAATGTCTAACAAATTAAAAGTTGACATATGTAATAACACATCATTATAAGTACAAATGTAAAACTTTTTGTCCTTTTCTTTTTTTGAAACTCCTTAATTACAAATAGTTACCAACTGTTTTGTATTTTATTTTATTTTATTAATTTGACACACAAATATCGGCCTTGTTTGGTTAATGTTTCAAGATATTATTTTAAAAATAATTTTCTAAAAAGAGTTTAGAAAATATAAAAATTTGTTTGATTGTATATTTTAAAAATAGTTTTGTAATTTAGAATGATTTGATATTTTTTTGTAATTAAATAGATGGGTGTGAGAAGAAAAGTAATTGAGAAGGAGAGATGGGAGAGAAAAAGTAATTGATTAATATGTAGTAGAGAGAAAAGTGATTTTGAAATTTTTATTAAAAAATTTTTAACCAAACATATTTTTAGAATTTTTTTTTTAAAAACATATTTTGAGAGAAAAACCAAACATAGCCATCATGTGTGCGCCAACACTTATAATAGAGAATTATGATACCAAACAAGTCACATTAATCACATATCCTCACATTAATCAAATATTCTCGTGCAATGATGCATGACCTATTTGCTCAATTTGGATTATTAGTTTCAACCTGATGTTGGTGTCTATTTAAATTTTCTTATTAAAAAAAAAAAGAAGAGTAAATCGTGTCAATTTGAAAAATAATTATTCACTCTTTCAGATAATTACTCTTCTTACTGTCGTAAAGAAATGAACAAAGTTTTCCCTTTCATTCAAGTAAATATTAAATATAACGATAATTACAATATGACATTATCATCCATCAAACATTCGATTGAGATTTCTTCAATTTGATTTAGCAAATTCAGAATTCATGTGATTGAGATTTCTTCAATTTGATCAAGCAAATTCAGAATTCATGTTACATGAGGAAGTTGCGTGTGAAATCATTTATTTGTATTGGGTACCTTTCCGTGATTATTCCTATCAGGTTTTTTCCAACGTTTGATTTTGAGGTCGTGGCAGCTACCACGCGGCATGGACTATGAAGCTCTCTCTCTCTCTCTCTGTGGAACATTAATAACCAGTCGTTGTATCATTGAATTGGGCTTTTATGGTCTTCTCATCTATTTATTTCACATACATGTGCAGAGCATGACTTAGAAATGAAGTCTTAACAAGTTGGATGGATAGCAATTTCTTAGTAGGAAGGAATTAGGAAATGATGTAAACTCAAATATTATTAACCTTAAAAAATTAAAACACCATACCTACATTTGATAAATAAAGGCTCCACAAATCTGAAAATTATCACAATATATTGCTAAATCTACAACAAAGATCGTTGCGTACATCTATACAATACAATGATCAACCAAGGCTCGTACCCAATTTTCATCACCTCGTTGCAGCATTCAATTGATAACAAAGATGATACATGTATAGCACTTCTTATGGGGACAAATTGTACTTTTTAGCACTATATACTTTTTACCCAAGTATACAATAATTGTACAGTAATCCCCATTTCAACGACTTTATTTTATTCCTGTATGGAGTCATATTGCCTGACCTTACTCTTCTGCAGAAGGATCTACCCACCGGCCGTGATCTTTTATTAGCTGGATTAGGGCATCAGTTGCATGCTCCATTGCAATAGCCCGCTTTACTACCGTCTGAAATACAAACAACACGTGACTTAAAAACCTACTAGTATCGGATTAACAGGAACCATCATGATAGCCAAGGTTCAGACATCATGTAAAATTGAACCAAATGTTACATGATTATTTAAATCTACTGAAGCAAATGGAATTTAGAGAATTGTTCCTTCCTATCTGTTATGAACTAGGGATTCATGGGTAGGTGTATATCACGATATCTATGTATAAGAGGGAAAAGCTTAAATAACTTAGAAGACCTTGATGAATATGCTACTAAGGAACCTTTGTTACTGGCCAGAGTCTCAGTTGTTTTTGCAGCCTTTTGAGTTGAGCTTGAAGTCTCAAAAATCTTAGCAACAATGAAACAAACACAAATAGAATCGACATCATGTTCTTCCATTTTTTGCCAATTTAATCTTTTTTGAGAGAGTATTTTCTGATATATTATTTTTCTTACATACAAATATATACGCGTTTATTTCTTAATATTTGTTAACACTGCTCGACAGACCCTAAGGAATGCACCTGCAAAGCATGAGAACACTATGCCCACATACTCAGGGCCTCACAAGCTGATTATTCTCTCTCTAATGAACTAACTCTAGAAGCTTCAAGACAATTTCCTGACAGTGTATAATGTGCCCTCTTGTAAAACTCAATTGAATGGATAGCCTCAGCTCCACACTTTCATTAATATTTTGTATTGGTGCACATTTTTTCAGTACTTTTCCTTCCCAAGATTCATTCTATTTACACATTAGTGTTGTCAACAGCTGCACAAGTGAATGCTTTGCCAGATCAAAGCCCCAGAAGCAGAGTTTATGATCAAGCAGACTCAGGTTGGTAGACATTCTATGAACTTTTCACTAAAGCTGGGTAGATTTACGCTCCAGCAAAGACAGGAAAACTACTTTTGGACATCCTAACCAAAGGAGCCACTAGTCCTAACTTTCATCATACCTTAAGCAAATAGACCTGCATGATATACATGCGCCAGTTTAATAACTCTACAGGTTTTTATTTGGATAAATTACATTTTGCCTCCCCTAAAGTTTCACCAATTTCCCACTTTGGCCCTTTATGTTTGCAATCTTTCGCAATTTACTTCTAGATAAACTTCCATCCATAAAACTAACAGAATTTGCCACATCACTAACACATCAGCTCCATGTGTGATGTAAAAAATTCACTAAAGATGCAAAAAAATGAAAAATAGAAAACAAAAAAATTGAATTTTTTTTTTTCTTTTTGGTCTTTAGTGAATTTTTTTTCAAATTTATTCATAAAAATTATTACATTATAGATGCAAATAAAAACAAATATAACTAAAAGACGAAACAAATTCAATAAAGGCGAAAAAAAAAACGATAGTAAACTTTTCATTTCAGAATTGACAATATATGTGTATGAGTCGATATATATATATTTTTTCCATCTTTAGTAAACTTTTTTTTTTTTTAGTTAAATTTGTTTTTATTTTTTTAGGTGCATCTAATCTAGATGCATCTATAATGTAATAATGTTTATAAATAAATTTGATAAAAAAGTTCACTAAATATATATATATATATATATTAAAAATGTTCTAATTTTTTTGTTTTCTATTTTTTATTTTTTGCATCTTTAGTGAATTTTTTACATCACACGTAGAGCTAATGTGTTGGTGTTGTGACAGATTCTGTTAGTTTGTGGGATGGAAATTAGTCTAGGATTAAAGTGGGAAGGATTGCAAACATAAAAGGTAAAGGAGAAAAAATCAAACTTAAAAGGCCAGAGTGGAAAATAGGTGGGGGCAAAGTGTAATTTACCCTTTTTATTTTAGGGTGTGAACTTAACTAGTTCTTATCTCGTGGTCATTGGATTATATAGTTTCTATAATACAAGATACAACTGAGTACCAACATTTCTGCGTGTGTTGGGGTGTGTTTATGATGATCACAGGTGCATACTAGCATGCTTGTGTGTCTTGCCCAATTACTCCATGCTGTAGTTCTTCTCATATCAACCCTAGAACCCAATAACAAGTCTAATTGCATATGACACCAGCACGCTCATCTTAATTTCTAAGCTTGTTGAAATTCTCAATAACATATTCCATTTAATTCCATATGTCAAGCCAAAGAAGAAAAATGTTACAATACCTTCCCAACATAAAGGTCAATCTTTCCTGGAGCACCACCAACATACCCAAAATCTGCATCAGCCATCTCCCCTGGTCCATTTACTATGCAACCCATGATTGCAATCTGCCATAGGATGAGGAAGAAGCAGGAAAAAAACAAAATGAGATCACAGAATTAGTGTACCACAATGAAAAGGGCCTTCAATGTCATCCAATCACTGAGTGCAAAAGGGTTTGGTAATTACAGAAACACCAGGCAGGTGTGATGTCTTCTCTCTTATTTGTGCGCTTATCTCTTGAAGGTCGAATAGAGTCCTACCACAGGATGGGCATGAGACATATTCCTGCAATAAAAATCAGGCGTTCATAGATCAGCCAAGTTAACGTCACTTACATTTACTCTTTTCTTTTTCTTTTTTTGGGTTTCAAAACCAAGCCTCCTTACTGTCTTTGTATTCCGCATTCTGCAACCTTGTAGCAAATTGAAAGATGTATTTCTAAGAAAATCGAAGTCCTGATCTGGGGTTTCTAATAGAACACCATCTCCAAGACCATCTACTAAAAGGGCTCCAGCATTGCTACCAGCACCAATAACTAAATCGTCCCTGCAAATAATAGACTTAAGAGTAAGCAAGACTACTCATACTTTAACCTCACTCAAATAGTACAGATTTGGTAGTTACCTGTGAATTGACTTAGGGAACTGTAAATGGTGAATTACAGGGAAGTTCAGACCATTGTCTGAAAGAAACTCAAATAGCCTGCAGTGAAGAAGACATTCAAACAATCAGGACTGGGATGGATGATACTAAATGGGTGGGTGACCATTCTATTTACACATTAGTGTTGTCAACAGCTGCACAAGTGAATGCTTTGCCAGATCAAAGCCCCAGAAGCAGAGAAGGAACTCTCTCTCTCTCTCTATATATATAATACATGCATACAGATGTAAGTAATAAATCTTTGATAAGCTGCCTTAACAAAGGGGGACAAATTGTTCAATCACAGTAACTAAAGCCTGCTTGTACATTATGAAAGAGTCCAGAGCGTTAATACCTCCTAGCTGCATGTACTCTGCTGATTTTGTCCTCTGTATATGGTAGATCATGTAGAAGCATTGTGGCATCAATATTTCTAAGAGTTTCCAGCTCTTCATAAGGTTCATCACCACGTATAGACACAACCAAGCGTGTGCCTGAGAAGTAGATTGTTAACATACTATGGGCAATGGTAATTAATTACATAATGGAATGTTCCCAGTTCAGGAAGCTCAGAAAACTTCTACCTTCCGGCAAAAGCTTGTAAGCACAAGTTGATAATTCCTTAAGATTTACCAGGACCATGGCATTCGGTAATGGTTTCGTCAGCTGCTCTGACAATGGAGTTATAACCCCCATACTAATATCTATCAACCTCTTGAGAGCTAGCCTCTGATCATGGTGCAAAGAATAATATCAAGTCATTTCCATTCCTTTATTCATTAGACAACAGTACAGCGAAAATGGTTTAAAATACAACGCCGCGAAGCTAAAACATGATTAATAGAAATTACATCAGAATTTGTTCATCAAAAACTAATGGCACAAAAGAGAGGTGTCCTTACTGCATCATTGTCATCTGCTGATGGAAGCTCTCTCAATAAGATTGAGTCCACAGTTGCCAGATCCTAAATCAACATCAAACTTCGATGTTAACAACATCACAATGCATATTCTAAATAATTAAACTGCATCTGATATGTTTGTTGTAATAAATCAAATATGGGGAAAACCTTAAATGGCATGCCAACGACAAGCTTAGCTGCAAGTGATTTGTAGAGGAGTTCAGGTGTCTGGCAAAGAAAAAAAGAAAATGTTTCAAGATGCAATTCAGGATGATAAAACTGATTAATAATAGCTGCTCAAAAATATGCCGAGTATGGCTCCCCATACACTTGTCTCTCAATGCTATAAATCACTTAAACCATAGACTCTTTGTGATCCCTCAATTCGGGGCATACATTTTTTTGACAAACTTGACAATGCACAAGAACTAGAATTAATATCATGTGGCAGTGCTTGTTAAATTAGATAAGAAAATATCACGAAGAAAGTCCAAGACAAGATTGACCTTCAACTGATCCAGGGAAACAGACATGAGAACAGAGCCATCACGGTGCAGCACGCCTCTGTAATCCACCTCTTCACCCTACACATAAATGAAACAAGAATCAGTTTAGTAATCTCTGAATAAAGTAACAAAAAAGCTCACCATACAAATCCCAAAAAAGTTGAAATAAGACCTCCTTTTGCATTGGCAATTGACCAGTTCTGCGTTGGAAATCGAAGTAATGCCTATGTTTCTCTTCAAATGGAGCCTGGTTAAAAAAAGAAAACAAACAGATTAATTTTTTTTTTTTTTTTTTGTGCAAGGTTAACATAAAAGTGTGTAAGCATAACCATTAAATAAGGATATCGTAGAAACTTACCACCCCTTGCTGAAGTTTAGCTGCTCTTGTACCAAGGTTAGCCAGCCTTCTACAGGGGTCTATCTCCTCTTCTGGAGGTTCTGTGAGGGAGACCCTAATTGTATCACCCAAGCCATCCTTCACATCAAATAAAATTCTTAAGTTGCAGCATGATCACTAATTACTGAACAGCATTATGTATAATGTTCCCTCTTCAGATGACTTAGTTTGTGGTGAAAAAAAATTGGGTACAATTTGCCAGATCACATGCAAATAAATGCACCTATATATTTTCACTTAGGTGTAGACGTCCCCGAACGTCCCGGGAGGGAAATCCCGTTTTGTTCATATGGGCTCACTACAGTTCAGGACTCAAAGTCACGGTCCTGTATCTAATCTCGCAGAGTGCAATGCAAGACCGATGACTCATCAAAGAGTCCAAATCCGGTAAATCGTTTTGGAAAACAGATTTTTTGAAAGAAGTGCCAAACATGGACTGCTTTGCCGGATACAGAGTCGCCACCTAAATATTTATTTTGGAGGAATTTAGGAAACCCTGACTCCTTGCCTAAGGCTACGTGTCCGTATCACCAAAGTTGCCTCGGCTCGGGAACTTGGGTACGATTGGGGAAGGTCACTTCGTGAGCACCCCCGCTCGCCCGATCAAAGATCGGCCTCTACTAACCATGATATCGAGTTTTGAAAACATTATGCATTCTTATTCCGGTTATTAGCCTAGATTTAATATGTGATGCGTACAGCATACAAATATAGACCAGATTGCCTGAATTGGAACAAAACATCTTATGTTTGTTTATTTGAAAATGGTTTGATGGTGCTACTCGTAAGTAGGCTAAGACGTGGATTTGCCACCCTCGGGTGGGCTTAGAAAACAAGATGATTTGCCACTCTCAAGTGGGCTTAAAACTCACAATCGATGAATTGTTCCAATCCAAATAACCCAACCTTCACCCACAGGCATTCAAGCAGGTATATTACATAAGCAGTTAGCCTTATGGTAAGCATGCTATCATGGCAGTCACTCACACGCATGCAAGGATGCTAAAGCATAAACACTTACCAAGTATTCCAAGCCAAAACAGAAGCTGATTGGAAATCATGCATGATCCTAAATATACAGAAATGCTTAATGCAACATATGCAAAATGCAACTACAGTAGGCTCGGCTATTTCTAAGGATGGCATGTAAAATGCTACAACTAACAAGTATTTAACTCGGAATTGAAATACAATGCAGTTAGTATGATGCGCTGAGCCCGGTGCACGTAATACAGATGAATGATGCAAACATGCAAGCATAAGTATGCTAATTGAAACATGCCCTAATCTAACCATCAAAAGCAGGTAAGTAAAAGAGAGAAAGAAATGGAGGTTGGGAGACATGCACACACACACGCACACTTATTACACAATTAGCCCTCTCTCTTAGGGTCCGAATAAACAATACAAACCACCTAATTAACTAACTCACGAGCTAATTAATTATTACAAAACCAAATGAATAACTAGGTACAACTAATTATTACACAACTTAATTAATTAACAAATTAATTAACTATCAAATGAAAGACAACAAACAAATAGGGAAAGCAGTAAACGATACTATTGCAACTCTGTTTGAAGAAGAGGAGGGTATGCATGCTCGCTTTGGTTCCCCGCCTCGAAACGCCTTCCGGTTGCTCTTTAGAGGCACTGTTTACAGGGTGTCTTCCAGTGCTTGTTGTTGAGACTTACCAAAACACTGCTGGAGAGTTCACCAGTGGCCTGCTGGCCATGAAAGGAGAGATGCCGGCCAACAACAGGGCACTGCCGGCCAAGGGTGTGACACTGTCGGCCATCAGTGGTGCACTGCCGGCCACTGGTGTGCTGTGACACTAAGTTGCAACAAAGCACAAAATAGAGAAAAGGGAGGGTCTCCCAAGGGTGTATATGCACTATGCCACCCCAAATCACCTCAAAACATCAAGGGAGAGGCCTAGTCGGATCCACGACCATCAATCACGTATCCCGATGCATGATGGCCAAAGATCCAACTTGTGCAAATCAATATGAAAATGAATGCACAAATGAAGCAAGTAAAGCCTAAAACTCTATCATGAATCATCAAGAGCTTAGGCGACCGAGAATTGAGACACGTTCCATCACTCGGAGTATGAAACGCCCCTCGTTCCTCGTGCTCGGATTAGCACTTAATCCAAACAATGCAACACGTAAGCATGGCAAACATGCAATATGAATAACTTGACAAGGCTAATGACATGCAACAAGCACATATGCATGATGTGAGGTAACAACCTTGGACAACATGACAAAATGTAACATAAACATGCAACAACATGTAATGAGACTAGCATGCGACAACATGCAAAGATGGAGCAAGCATACAACAATATGCAAGACAGGCATGCGACAACATGCAAGGGGATGGGCTTACACTAATGTGGGCAGCTCTCAACTAAGCCCAAATCAGTGGCCATATTATGGAAATGAGACGACCGAAACACATGCAAACATGCACGGATGCAAAGGACCGATCCTAAGGCATAACATGCAACTCTAACTAAGCATGGCAGAGGATGAAGTATGGCATAGAATGACATATGATACAGCTCTGAAATGGCACAAAAGATGGTCCCGAAACATGCAAATATGTCACACAATGCATGCTAGGGGGACCGGGTACCGAAACTAGTGAAGTGCGTTACACTAGAGGTACCCAAAGCAATACACTAATGGCAAAACCAACCCTAAACAGACCCTAGGTAGGTCTGAAACAGTGGGGTAATGGCCTAAAATGATGGCTCGGAATGCAACGAAATGGAGCTCATTCAATGGTCCGAAAACAAGGCATACAAGCCCGACTCTCAAACGCATTTAAAGAGATAAAGACATGGCAACATGGCATTCAAACAAGCTCTGAAATGTGATGATTGATAGGCTCAAAACATGGAAGTATCTCAGTACATGCATGCAACAAACCTCAAAACTCGAAGATAGGCAAGTGCATTGAACTACAAGCATGCAAAACTAACATCATTCAACCACAAGACCCAAAAACAGAGCTAGGGTAGTCCAAAATGAGCACATTACCAGTTCAAGGCATGGCCAAAAGGTGCCAACATGAAGGGCCAAAACAACATGCAACATAGGCTAGTGAACCATGAGTTGTTCTACAGCTATATGAAGCATATAAGGGCTCACCCAACCAGCCAAAAATAGAAGTGTTTCATGCCAAATAAACCCCAAATAACTACTGAAATGCATCCAATGCATGCAAAAATGATGAGCTTCTTTGGAGGGCCATGCAAGGGGTTACTCAACACATACAACAAGGACACTTAGCATGGCAAAACCAACTTTCGAAATCAATTATGACAAGCCTAAAACTCACCAAATTAGCTCTGAAATGAGTCAATGAAGCATACAATGAAAGGCCCCCTCAAAAGGCCTTGAATGGGATTGCTCTACACATGCATTATGGACACAAAATATGGTCAAAGAGGCCCCGGACAGAGCTAGGGCAGACCTTGAAACTCACCAAATTGAGTCCAAAAAGTGACTTCACAACGTGCAAGTGAGGGTCCCTTTGGGAGGCCAACAAAGCTAGTAAAGAGAATGAGGGGTGAGAGGGTCACCCCTCTATGATTTTGAAGCTCAAAAGCACATCTAAGCCACTAAAAATCCGCTGGATTTCAGTGGCTAAAAGGCCAAATCAAGGCCAATGCAAGTGCTCACATACATAGCTTAAAACATGAGGAAATAAGGCATGAAAGGGGGTAGATGACCCCAAACAGAGAAAGTATCTTAAACAAACATGTTTATAAGCTCAAAAGGAAACTTTTTCAAGTTTATGACAAATCTCGAAAATGCTCACAAGTAGGGCTAAGATATGATGCAAAATAAGCCTACAAAAAGGGATAAAGCGTAAAAGGATGTAGGAGACGGCCACGTGTCCGTCATCACCAAAGTTGCCTCGGCTCGGGAACTTGGGTACGATTGGGGAAGGTCACTTCGTGAGCACCCCCGCTCATATGCAAGGATGGCCAAAATGAGGTACAAAAAAGTGCTAAAAAGGGGAAGAAACTCACCCTTGAAGACCCTCTTCGAAACCAGCAACTTCAGGGGGTAGAAACTCACTTTCAGACCTCAAGAAGACCTCCCAAGAAGCTTTTTCCAATGGTGGTGGTGTATCTCTAAGGGTTGTAGTGTAAAAGTGCAAGGAAATCCAACTTCAAAGCACAAAACTCCAACAATATAGAGAGACAGAGAGAGATTTTTCTCTTCAAAAATGGGTGAACCCTGATATAGAGGGTGGCCTCTTGCTTATATAGAAGAAAATCAATTCAAAGCTTCTTGAACAAGCTTGGCAAGAGCTTCATCCCTCCATACACGTGTATGGAGGGGAAATTAAAGGATTCCAGCTGGCTCAAAAGATCTGTCGTGAAACCTGCTGAGAGAGGGGTGCTGCCGGCCATCAGTGATGGCAGGCAGTGGCTCATTGATGGCCGGCAGGGGTCATTTTTGGCCGGCATTGGCCAATCATGGCCGGCATTGGCCAATCATGGCCGGCACACTCCCATAGAGGCCAGCAACAAAAATCAGTCCTAGTCCCTGTTTTGAAGAAAGCCTAAATCCTTCATCTGGATGCCTTTTCAGGTCATTCTTGAGTCTAAACTGTAGCCCCGGAAGTCTTCTTTCCAAATTTGGAAGCCTCACCTCAAAATTCCATGTGTGCTAAGAGATATCCCTCTTTTAGTGAAGACTGCTCAGTTTCGGTCCAACCGGATTGATGCCCAACTTCCAACAACCATACCTCTCCCATCCGGACTCCACTCGAGGAGATTCTTGAATAAAAATTGACACCCCGGAAGTAAGCTTTCCAACGGTAGTGGCCTCATAGCTGAAATCCAAGTATTCAAAAGGATAGGCCTGATTTGGCGAGTACTTCTCGTCTCTCTCTTAAAGATTCATGCCCAACTCCTTCCCCGACTGGGTTTCTTCTCTCATCTCCTCTTTTCTTCAACTCCAAACCCCTAAACAAGGCGTTTTTGAAAGATTTTTTAAATATTTCATCTCTCTTTCATTTATTTCCATTTTGTCCTTACTCGGTTTGCCGAAAAATGCAATATTTAACAAAATGCGAGCGTCGGAACATCGTAGGAACTTTATTTTCAAAAAGATTTTGAAAGAGAGGGTTTTAAGGTCTAAAAACCATTCAAAATAGCTTTGGTCCAAAATGAGGTGTGAGTTTAGGATTTGACTCTCCTCTTGTCGAAGAAATCGAACTTTTGCCCTGCACACCTTTCACCACCAAGTAAACCATCAGTAGTGCCCAAGTCTTAAAGGCGGTCAAAAATGGGGTGTCTGCATTAGGCCTTGTTTGTCATAATCTAAAAAAGTCAAAAAGTCACTATCCTATTTAAGTCACATCATCTTATTTAAGTCAGATCACCTCTCTACCACATCACTTCAAACCCAACCCATACCTAACCCATATTTCATAAAAAGTCAAAAAGTACACATATTTAAATCATCCCAAACCACCCCTTAATCTACAATTTACACTATTAAGAAATCACATACACACATTTTGTCCTAAATTCTGTTGTACTTGTAAGAATTAGAGAGAAAGATATTACTAACATAAATAAATAAAAGAGAGAATCATCTTGAGGGATGTGCAGTTGAATACAATGCCAAAAAATGTCATTTCTTTATGGTTGCGAATTGGAATGAATACATACAAGGATGAAAAGTACTTGAAGAAGGCCTCATAAAAATTAACCAAAAAAAAAGGTACCTGAAGAAGGGTTCCAATGCCAATTGCAGATTTCATCCGTCCATCCTCACCTTCACCAGCTTCAGTAACTCCCAAGTGTAGTGGATAATCCCAGCCTTGAACATACATTTCAGCAACAAGCAAACGGTATGCCTGGACCATGACAACTGGATTGCTTGCTTTCATTGAAAAGACGAAATTGTGGTAATCCAACTTCCGACAAATTCTTGCGAATTCGAAGGCAGATTCAACCTATTTTAGGAATGTGATCAAAATGGCATCACTGAATTAGTAAATAATCTAGAACAGAACAAACTCAGAAGTCTGTGGCAGTATCATAGACAATAATCCCGTACCATTCCTCTTGGAGAATCCCCATAGTAACTCATTATACGATCTGAAAGGCTACCATGGTTTGTTCCAATGCGCATTGCCCTTCCATATTTCTTACATTTCTCAACCAAAGGAGAAAAAATCTGGTGGATGTAAGATACAATGTTGAAAGACATATAAATTTGGAGTTATATCTCAGAAAACTCTATTTTGTAACTCATCTTTTTGGAGCAAGGTCTAGGTTAGGAATAGCTAAATTTCCGCAAATGTGAGAATAGGTTAATGAACATAAGGAAAAATGAAGGAGCAAGGCTTCATAGCAATTGCTGACATGAATAATTTAGCTATTCCTAAATAGGTTAATGGTGATTCCTTGTTGCCATTTAAATGGTGATTTCATATTTAAATGGTGATTCCTGAAATGAAGGAGCAAGGCTTGGGTTAGGTATCACCATTCCTGAAATGGCAACAAGGAGACAAAAAATGGTGATTCCTTTCATATTTAGGAATGGTGATTCCTTGTTGCCATTTCAGGAATCGCTCATCTTTTAATGGAGATTTAAATGGTGATTCCTTGTTGCCATTTCAGGAATCACCATTCCTAAATAGGTTAATGGTGATTCCTTGTTGCCACTACAAAGAGACAAAGCTGAAGCCCAATAGTCCCAATGGAAAAGCATGGGCATTATACAGAGAACAACAAAAGGGAGTTGAATTTATACAACATTAAATGCAGAGAATTGTCAACAGATGGACCCAGGAATTGTTATGTAGTCTGACCTGCTCAATATGCTCAAGTTCTTTCTGATAGTCGTCTTCAGTATACTCAAGCGTTTCAAACTGAGCCCGCCTATCAGCTGCAAGGAATCACCATTTAAATCTCCGAATAGTAGTTACAAAAAATATGAAAAACACTTGAATAAGTGATAAACTAGGTACCAAAGTTTCCTGGGTTGACACGAATTTTGTCAAAGCATTCGGCAACTCGCATTGCAACAGAGGGGGCAAAGTGAATGTCTGCTACCAGAGGTATGTTATAACTGCATACACAAAATATTAGTAAGATAACATACACCAAGTATGATATTCATATGGAATTTTCATAAATGCCAACAGTGCTTGAGACCTACTTCTGTTGAACGAGGGAGTTTTTGATTTCATAACATGCATCTGCTTCCCTCTTGCCTTGCACTGTTATCCGAACAATATCTGCACCGGTGTCAGCTATTCTCATCACCTAACAAAGACAATAGGCAACCTCATTGAAAGCCTTGCAAATGCAGAACTATCATGGTTAACATACATATGCTATCAAAATATATGTCTTCTTTCATTTGTATATATATTTATTTGTATTTTATTCATAACAGTCATGGCAGTCAAATAAATGTCTGAAGAAGACATCATCGATTGAAATTTTCTGAACTCAAAGCTTTACAATTTATACATAAATATTTAACATGAAATTCAGCTAATAATCTTAGTAACGCCAGGGTTGGCCATTTAGGTACCCTGAATCACATAGGTGGCGAAGTTTTGAAGTAAACAATAGAAGACTAAAAACATTCCATTTGTCTTCAAAAGCTATATGCTGAAATAGACGAACAAAGAAAGCAAAAGAACCTGTTCAACTGTTGCAGCAACATCCTTGGTGTCAGTTGTGGTCATTGTTTGAATTTTTATGGGATGCTCACTTCCAATAGCCACATTTCCAACCATCACTGTCCGGGTTTTCCGCCTAACTGTTTTGTGTATGGACTCACAATACTTCTGCCTAGGAACTACAACCATATAATGACTCATCAGATATTTAAAATGCCAAATGTAATATTACAGTTGATATTCTGTACTTTCTGGTTTATTGCTGAGAAGGTAATTATAAAAGGTACATAAAGCTTCAAAAAAATCAAATCCTAGGTGTATTCATTATTTGGAATCTAAAAATAAAAAGAAAAACACAATAATTGCACAGCGATACCATGTACCCAGAAATATACTCAGAAAAAGCATTCAATGGTTGAGATTCTTTTCAAGCGTGAGTCCCATTATACAGAATTGAATCTAGACGATAGACCAAATTTTCTAGTTTCCTAGCTTTTCTAAAAAATTCATGTCTTCAGTTCATTCTTTTACTTTTTTGAAAATAAAACACATAACACAAGACTAAGCGGTGGTTTAGGAGGTTCCTAAATAAGTGTATTTTTTAAATTTTTATGAAATATAGGTTGGATATGGGTTGTGTTTGAAGTGAGCTGATAGAGAGGTGATGTAACTTAAATAAGATGATGTGACTTAAATAGGATAGTGAGTTTTTGACTTTTTGAGTATATGCCAAACAAGGCATAACTTTAATTCCCTTTTGTTTCCACCATTTTCTCAACAACCAAACAGACGAAAAACGAAAAACAAGCAAAAATTAGTCAGAATTTTGAAACTTCAAAAATCTGCATATAACCAAAAATTCAAATAATTCTCAGGACAAGCATTGAAAACAAAGTTATACCCAATAAAGGGCTCCCTTGTGATGCAGGCTGAAGTTCTGCAATTTCCGAACCGGGGTTCGAGTTTGTGATCACTGAGACCTTCTTCCGACCAAACTTGACTCTCTGCAAGTCAGAAACTCTCACAAAATCCATGCTTTTCGCGAATCCTAAGCCATGGTCCCTGCTCTTCAGAGCCGTAAACGATGCCGGAACAGCTCCAGTCGCCATTTTCACAAACACCAGGTCACAACCTTCACAGTCCCAAAACAAAATAAGACACAAATTCAATCATTTCCAACGCAACTAAGTTAAGCTCTTCATTCATAACTAATAGTAAAATAAAAAATTGTCAAAAGACTTAAAATTTATGACTTCTTTTAATTTTCATTGTGATTTCTCAGCAACCAAACAGCACGAAATTCTATTATTCATCTTGTCAATCAATCCAACTAAATGTAAAATTCTAAACAGAACACAAACCAAACACCTATGATGCAATTAAGAAGTACAAAACCAACAAAATGCTTCCGAAAAACAGTTGGAGAAGCGAAACTGATTTACAAAATGGTGTTTTTGCTTACAGTGAGTGAAAATTGAAGAACTACTGGGACTATATATGAAGACGTCAATTCGAAGCGAAGGATCGAGAGAAAGAAAATTGGTGGTGGACGGAGCTTCGGAGGGTCTGCAATGGATTTTCAGGGAAAGTTGGGAAAATGTGAAGAGAGTATTTATTGGCGAAATCAGTGAAAGGAACAGCCAAAATGAAAACAATAATAAGACATCTAGATAATCAATTATGCAATTATGCAAGGAAGGGTGATAATTGCAAGTATTTGTAATTATGTCCCTCCATTTTGAGAAATTATTCAATACGCTTAGGCCATGTTTGTTTGGGCGGACTGGATTAGCATTTCCATGATTAATAGTCTTAGGATTACGAATCCGTTGGATTATGTATCTGTACGGGGAAGAAATAATTCTCCTCGTATAATCCTGTTGATTAAGTCAACGCTCCTCCGTACGGCGTCGCTTTGTCACCTGAAAACACAAACGTGAGCTAGCCGGCGGGTGTGTGCCGGAAACCTCTCCGATGCTTAAGTCAGAAGATTTGACAAATAGACAAAGCTCAATGTATTCAGGAAGCAAAATTATATGTTGTATTATGTTACCTCCTCCAAGGTGATGCTTGTGAGCTTTTATAGGTTTCGAGTGGCACAATCCTAGTAGGACTTTTATTTCTCCATGCAGAGTCCTCCTAGGATTCATACTCCTAAAGGATAATGCTTATCCTTTTACAACCCCCACTGCTTAAACCAAGGGGGATGGTTTTCACCATGGCCGAACTACCATTCGACCGAGATAAACCTGGCTATGCTGAGCCACAAAGTAAGCCGAACTATCCTTAGTTTGGCCCTTCCGCTTATATTTCCTTATCTCGGTTCTCACCTGTTCAACTCATGGTGTGCTTGGACCGAACCAACGACTCTTCGACCGGTATAACTCCAAAACCGGTATACCTCTAAAGCCGGTATAAATTCAAGAACGATGTTCCTTCAAGACCGGTCTAACTTCAAGTTGCCCCCGGACCGAAGTAGCTTAACAATTCACGAGCCGAAGTAACTTCATCTCTTTTGGCCGGAGTAACTTTATCTCCCTTGGGCCTGAGTAACTTTTCGGCCCTTCTTACTCAGTCCGTCATATTTTGGGCCATAAAGTCTGTCTCATAGCTCGGCCCAATTTTCACTCAAAATTACCCTCTCAATTGCCCCTTAATTCCATCTGCACAGCATAATTGAGATTACCAAGTGTCCAGCCGAGCTAAACGTTTTCAAGCCTTTACAGCCGAACTAAAACATCGTTCTAGCCTCTCCAGCCGAGCTTATTTTACTCCGGCTCTACTTGTTCGGTCAAAACGTCTCTTCAATCACTGATTGTAACACTTCACTTTCCAATGACACGTGGCAGGTTCTGATAGGCTGTGAGCTGTTATCACACCGCCCTCGTACTACGAAATTTTTGAACAGTCCCGCTCCTTTTTGCCACTTTTTCTCTCTCCTTTTTCACAAAACAACCTTTCTATTCTTGAATCATTCACTCATACTTTTCACATTCTTCTCTCTCCGTGCCTCTGCCTTTCCAACCTGTGTTTGTGTTCTTCATTTGCAGCTACTGTCTCCATCTCTAGTCCCCTTCTCTTCAATCTGGTAAACAAGCCTATCCTTCTTGCTCTGTTCATCTGTATATTTTGTTTTGTATGTTTTTTGCAAACATGTTTGTCCATTTTTGGTTCGCTTCTGTACTTTTATGAAAAAACATTAGCAGAACCCATGCGTGTATGAACTCCTGTAGAAAACTAGTCTTAGATCCAAAATTATGTAGCAATTGAGCTAGGATACTGTTTGTCTTATATAGGTAGATCACTTTAGTCAATAACCGAACTAAAACTTGAATAAATAACAAAAGTTTCAATGAGTCACCAACTCCTGATTCACTTTAGCCGAAATAAGATCACCGAGGTTTGAACATATTACACTAGGAACCTCGGTTTTCAACCGAACTAAGCTTTTGGGGCTAAGCCAGCTTTCTTAGTTTCTAAACCGAACTCAGAAAGCTGTCCCTAGAGGCTCAACCGAAGTAACTTTATTCATACTTCAACCAATTTAGGCCTTTGGGGCTAAACCAGCTTTCTTAGTTTTTTAGACCGAACTCAGAAAGCTGCCCCTAGACGATGAACCGGTCTAACGAGTAACCAGCTCAAACCGAGCTACCAAACCTTTTGACGAACCGAGGTAGAACCAGTTCATGAGGCCGAAGTAGGGCTCTTATACCTTGATTTTAATTTGTAGCATGGTCCAATGATCAGTGCTTAACCCCTTTGTTTTCTACTTTGCAGACTTAGGTTGCCCAGACACATCTTCGTGCGCTCAACCGAACTACTGAGCCCAATCTTCCGACCGAACTAATTTATTCTTAATTTATACCATAGATGGGTAAGTATAGGTATTTGGTAGAGACCCCTGGTGGCATGGCCGAATTCCGAAGGGATTATGGCATTCCAGACGATGTACACCTTACCCTAGCCAAGCAGGACGTCATACCATGGGGCGAAGTAGGCTTTGTACCTTTTACCCTGCTTTCAATTATAGAGATCGGACTAAGGTTCCCAGTCCAGCCTTTAATTTGTGAGTTTCTCAGGCAGACCGGACTATGCCCAACCCAGCTATCCACTAATACATACCGGATAATAATGGGTATAGCCGAACTAAACCGCCAAGCAGGCCTGAACCTCGGTCTAGCCGAAATCTTCCACCAGTACTCCATAGGTTCCAAAGACGACGGCTGGGTCTATTACCTTAGGATACGCCGCCGTAGAGAAAAGATAATAAAAGATACTCCAGATAAGGATGTAAATGATGATGACTTTTTCTGGGTATCGGGAAATTTTGAAGATCAGCAAGCCCAAATCCCAGGCCGAAGTATAAACTGAAAAAAAGGAGAACCTGGTAGAGTTACTTTGGTTTTATGCATTTTTTCTTTTACTTCGGTTTCAGATGTCGCAACCGATCTGACAGTTGTATCTTTTTGCAGATTCGTCTCATCTTGCTTCCCTGTACAGTTACCCAAATCTGAACACACTCCGAGCCGCATTACGGTTTAAAGAAAGGAGTTGGGCTAAGCTTCTAAACTTTGAGCCGACCTATAGGTATAGTGGTCGCCGAAAAGCCAGAGTGATCGATTTCTTTCTTGAAGACACACCTAAACCGGACCCAACCTTGCCCGAAATACGACTTGTCCCACTCACCGCTGAAGAAGAGATGGCAAAGAAAAGCAGAGTTAGAGCCCTTCTGACCGCAACAACTAGGGCCGAAGTACCACCATCGATCCAAACGCAGCCTGCCGTTGTGGCCCTCCCTTCTCAACAGCCTTCTTCATCTCGCCCCTCTAAACGCGCCCGATCTACATCGACTGAACAGTAACTTGTCGATGAGGTTGAATCCATCCCCCCAAGTCCTCAACCTACCCTTCAACCGGAGCAAACTGACCGAGCAGAATCTTCTAAATGGGCTCCGAAGCTAACCTTCAACGACCGAGATATCAAAGATTCTGATTCGGTTGTTGCTGAAAAAGATCATCAATTGGCCTTCAACCTGGCCAAGAGTGTGTGCCTCCCCAAAGATATGGAGCACCACCTAAAGCAATTAAACACCGAATTGAAGTCCATTCGGTCTTCATCGAAGTCCATGATTCTGGTAAGTAGTTCTGTCCGTTTTTTCTGTCTAATTTTTCAAACTTTTACTTCGACTCAAGGGAAGTCTTCGTTTTATCAGGCCTTACAGAAAAACAACATTACTTACAAGAAAGTCCAAGAGCTTAGAAAAACCACAAGGTAAGCAATGGCGGAGGCTGAAGCAAAGGTGGCCGAGCTAGAAGAAGCCGAAAAGAAAATGGCCGAGCTACAAGCTGAGAGCGGCCGACTTGCCGGTCTGGTTAGTTCGGCTGAAGCAGAGAAGCAGAAAGCCGCCATCGCTATGAAAGACAAGTATCTGCGCGAGTTGGTAAAGCTTGAAAAGAGAAAAGATACCGAAATAACTCAACTGAAAAAGAGCGCGAAGGGAGCCGAAAAGCAGGGTTATAAGAAGGCAGAGGATGCTTATGTCAAACAGTGCGATGCTGCCAAGGAGCTGTTCTTCAAGTGCGGCTGGAGGGCGGCTGTTGAGAAGCTCGGTCACGATTCACAGACCGAGGTTTTCAACCCTCCAGCCTATTTTATACCGAGCTCCCTTGCGGACTATGCTAATGCACTGCAACAGGAGTTTCTTGAAGGCTCTGACACAGATGAAGACTCAGCCTCTGAGGATACTCAGGTTGTTAATGTGGACCCGTCAGTTCGGTTGGAGCCCATGGTGGAAGACCTGACTACTGAACTACCCGGTGAAACCGTGGTTCCAACCGAAACCACCGTGGTAACCGAGAGCGAGCTCCCTCCTGAAACTGGTCTTCAAGTTGATGGTGATGCAGCTTTTGATGCAGAAATTGAAGAACTTTTCTCTTGAATATGTACTTTTTCCTTTTGTTTTTTGCTCTTGTAACTGGGCTATGGCCCTTCTTTGTAATGGTTTTTCAATGAATGAAAAGTTTTGCTTTAACTCTTATTCCGGTTTTGATTCGAATGCTTGCATTTGTGTTGTCTTGACTGAAAATTTTACTTGAACTCTCATTCTGGTTTTAGCTGGTTAAACTATGCTTACCAGCCAACCACTCCTTAGCCGATATATTTACTTCGGCTGAGGAGTATACAGAGTTTGTTTAATCCAGCCAACCACTCTTCAGCCATACCCTTACTTCGGCTGAAGAGTAAAAAGAGTCAGTTTATTCCAGCCAACCACTCTTCAGCCATACCCTTACTTCGGCTGAAGAGTAACAAGAGTTGGTTTATTCCAGCCAACCACTCTTCAGCCATACCCTTACTTCGGCTGAAGAGTAACAAGAGTTGGTTTATTCCAGCCAACCACTCTTCAGCCATACCCTTACTTCGGCTGAAGAGTAACAAGAGTTGGTTTATTCCAGCCAACCACTCTTCAGCCATACCCTTACTTCGGCTGAAGAGTAACAAGAGTTGGTTTATTCCAGCCAACCACTCTTCAGCCATACCCTTACTTCGGCTGAAGAGTAACAAGAGTTGGTTTATTCCAGCCAACCACTCTTCAGCCATACCCTTACTTCGGCTGAAGAGTAACAAGAGTTGGTTTATTCCAGCCAACCACTCTTCAGCCATACCCTTACTTCGGCTGAAGAGTAACAAGAGTTGGTTTATTCCAGCCAACCACTCTTCAGCCATACCCTTACTTCGGCTGAAGAGTAACAAGAGTTGGTTTATTCCAGCCAACCACTCTTCAGCCATACCCTTACTTCGGCTGAAGAGTAACAAGAGTTGGTTTATTCCAGCCAACCACTCTTCAGCCATACCCTTACTTCGGCTGAAGAGTAACAAGAGTTGGTTTATTCCAGCCAACCACTCTTCAGCCATACCCTTACTTCGGCTGAAGAGTAACAAGAGTTGGTTTATTCCAGCCAACCACTCTTCAGCCATACCCTTACTTCGGCTGAAGAGTAACAAGAGTTGGTTTATTCCAGCCAACCACTCTTCAGCCATACCCTTACTTCGGCTGAAGAGTAACAAGAGTTGGTTTATTCCAGCCAACCACTCTTCAGCCATACCCTTACTTCGGCTGAAGAGTAACAAGAGTTGGTTTATTCCAGCCAACCACTCTTCAGCCATACCCTTACTTCGGCTGAAGAGTAACAAGAGTTGGTTTATTCCAGCCAACCACTCTTCAGCCATACCCTTACTTCGGCTGAAGAGTAACAAGAGTTGGTTTATTCCAGCCAACCACTCTTCAGCCATACCCTTACTTCGGCTGAAGAGTAACAAGAGTTGGTTTATTCCAGCCAACCACTCTTCAGCCATACCCTTACTTGGGCCCTTCTGACCGCAACAACCAGGGCCGAAGTACCACCATCAATCCAATCGCAGCCTGCCGTTGTGGCCCTCCCTTCTCAACAGCCTTCTTCATCTCGCCCCTCAAAACGCGCCCGATCTACATCGACCGAACAGTAACTTGTTGATGAGGTCGAATCCATCCCTCGAAGTCCTCAACCTACCCTTCAACCGGAGCAAACTGACCGAGCAGAATCTTCCAAATGGGCTCCGAAGCTAACCTTCAACGACCGAGATATCAAAGATTCTGATTCGGTTGTTGCTGAAAAAAATCATCAATTGGCCTTCAACTTGGCCAAGAGTGTGTGCCTCCCCAAAGATATGGAGCACCACCTAAAGCAATTAAACACCGAATTGAAGTCCATTCGGTCTTCGTCGAAGTCAATGATTTTGGTAAGTAGCTCTGTCCGTTTTTCTATCTAATTTTTCCAACTTTTACTTCGGCTCAAGGAAAGTCTTCGTTTTGTCAGGCCTTACAGAAAAACAACATTACTTACAAGAAAGTCCAAGAGCTTAGAAAAGCCACAAGGCAAGCAATGGCGGAAGCCGAAGCAAAGGTGGCCGAGCTAGAAGAAGCCGAAAAGAAAATGGCCGAGCTACAAGCTGAGAATGGCCGACTTGCCGGTTTGGTTAGTTCGGCTGAAGCGGAGAAGCAGAAAGCCGCCATTGCTATGAAAGACAAGTATCTGCGCGAGTTGGTAAAACTTGAAAAGAGAAAAGATACCGAAATAACCCAACTAAAAAAGAGCGCGAAGGGGGCCGAAAAGCAGGGCTACAAGAAAGCAGAGGATGCTTATGTCAAACAGTGCGATGCTGCCAAGGAGCTGTTCTTCAAGTGTGGCTGGAGGGCAGCTGTTGAGAAGCTCGGTCACGAACCGCAGACCGAGGTTTTCAACCCTCCAGCCTACTTCATACCGAGCTCCCTTGGGGAGTATGCCAATGCCCTGCAGCAGCAGTTTCTAGAAGACTCAGATTCCGACGACTCCTCTGCTTCTGAAGATACTCCGATTGTTAGTGCGGACCCATCACTTCGGTTGGAGCCCATGGTAGAAGACCTACCTATTGAACAGCCAAGTGAAACCGTGGTTCCAACCGAAACCACCCTGGCAACCGAGAGCGAACTTCCTCTTGAAACCGGTCTTCAAGTTGATGGTGATGCAGCTTTTGATGCCGAAATTGAAGAACTTTTTTCTTGATTATGTACTTTTTCCTTTCGTTATTTTTTGTTATTGTAACCGGGCTATGCCCCTTCTTTGTAATGGGTTTTTAATGAATGAAAAATTTTACTTCAACTCTTATTCCGGTTTTGATTCATATGCTTGCGCTTGTAATGTCTTCTATTACTCCAACTGTTATTTTGGTTTTAGCTGGTTAAACTATACTTACAAGCCAACCACTCCTTAGCTGACATATTTACTTCGGCTGAGGAGTACACAGTTTGTTTAATCCAGCCGATCCAATTTTAGCCATACCCTTACTTCGGCTGAAGAGTAACAAGAGTTGATTTATTCCAGCCAACCACTCTTCAGCCATACCCTTACTTCGGCTGAAAAGCAATAAAGAGTTGGTTTATTCCAGCCAACCACTAAGTTAGTTTTTCCAGCCAACTTAGAATAGTGTTTGGTTAGTCCGACCAAACGTCCTGCAGCCTTTATCCTGGGCTTAGGAAGGTGTTGGTTTAATCCAGCCAACCTCTAAGTTAGTTTTTCCAGCTAACTTTTAGAACAATGTTTGCAATGCACCTAATCTAAAGCTAACTTTTTCAGAGAACAACTTATGCTGAAAAGATTCGCTTGTTTTATTGAATAAAGAAAAAATTACACATGTTTGAAAAAGAAAAAGCTAAAAGTAAAATAACTTGATATTGGCCGTGTTCCATGGCCTAGGGATTGCTTTGCCGTTCTTGTCTTCTAGGTGGTATGCCCCTTTGCCTGCTAACCCAACCACTTTGTAAGGACCTTTCCAGTTGGCCGTAACTTGCCATCTCCTGGTACCAAGGTGTTTCCCATTACTCTGCGCAGTACCCAATCGCCGATCTTGAATTGTCTTGGATGCACCTTTTTGTTGTATTTTCTAATTAACTCGCGTTGGTATGAAGTAATGTGAACCAGTGCCTTTTCTCTTCTTTCTTCTGCAAGGTCGAGTTCCAATGTTATGGCTTCTCTATTTAAGTCTGGATCAAAATTTTCGCTTCGGATTGTGGGGAGGCCAACTTCCAGTGGGATTACTGCTTCTATTCCATAGGCTAAGGAGAATGGTGTCTCTTCTGTTGATCGTCGAGGTGTGGTGCGGTAAGCCCATAAAACATGAGGAAGTTCGTCCGCCCATTTGCCTTTTGCCTTCTCTAATCTTTTCTTAAGTCCATCCAAGACGATTTTATTTGATGTTTCTGCTTGGCCATTTGCTTGAGGATATGCCGGTGTAGAATTGTAAAACTCTATCTTGTACTCTTCACAAAACCTTCTGAAGATTCTGCCGTCAAACTGAGTGCCGTTGTCTGAGATTAGGGCTTTTGGTATGCCAAACCGAGTGATAATATTCTTCCAAACAAACTTCTTCATATCTTTTTCCTTAGTTGATGCTAATGCTTCTGCTTCCACCCACTTTGTGAAGTAGTCTGTTGCTGCGAGAAAGAACTTCCTATTATCGGGTGCTGTTGGAAGTGGTCCTACTATGTCCAAGCCCCACATTGCAAAGGGCCATGGGCTGGACAATGGTAGGAGTTCTCTGGCCGGCTGATGTATTTAGTGTGCGAACTTCTGACATTTCTTGCACTTCTTCATATACTTCTCCGAGTTTGCCTGCATGTATGGCCACCAGTATCCTTGTGAAATGGCTCTGTAAGCTAACGATCTTCCTCCTTGGTGGCTTTCGCACACCCCTTCATGTATTTTGAACAAGAATGCTTCCACCTTGCTGGGGTGAACACACTTTAGATAGGGTCCTGAGAACGATTTTTTGTATAATGCCATGGATGGAGAGAGCCAAAATCGCTGCGACTTTGCTCGAATTTTGTTGGCTTCTTTCTTGTCTTCCTCACGCATTAGGGTTCA
>NW_021026198.1:2257653-2270951 GCF_004153795.1 Camellia sinensis
AATCATGTTCTTAGGTGGTGGATATACAAGTGTTGTAATTAATTAGTTAGTGTAACTAGTTATTCGATTCTGGTTTGTAATAATTAATTAGCTTAGAATAGTTAGTTAATTCATTTCAAGTATTGTAATAGTTCGCTTAATTAGCGTAGCTAGTTGGCTAGCTTATTCATTCAGACCCTCCTTCGCAAGGGCGTAATGTTGTAATAAGTGTGCGTGCGTGTGTGTAAGTCTTCCAACTCCACGTCTTTCTTCCTTTTATTTAATCGCTTTTGATGGTTAGATTAGGGACATTTTCAATTAGCATACCTTATGCTCGCATGCTTGCATCCATTCATTTGTCTTGTATTCAAGGAGGTACTCTATTGCATTTTGCATGTGATTGCATTAGTCAACTTGACATGAACTAGGACATGCATGTTTGCTAACTAGTTTGTTGTTTTGGCACGGAGTACGATGTAAGTATTTTCGCTTTAGCATATTGCATGCGTGTGAATGTTGCCATGATAACGTGCTTACCATGCGGCTAGATGCTTATTTGTTATAAACTGTTTGAATGCCTGTGGGTGAAGGTTGGATTGTTTGAGTTGGAAAAACTCGTTGAAATCCGTATTTTAGCCTACTTGCGAGTAGCAATTTCCAAAGCATTTTTCAAAACAAACGGATATGCAATGCGTGTTTCCAAATTAGGCAATCTAGTCTATACTTGTTTGCTGTGCGCATAACATAGTAATTCTAGGCTAATAAATAGAATAAGAACACATAATATTTTCAAAAACAGATATCACGGTTAGTAAGAGGCTGATCTTCGGATTGGGCGAGAGGGGGTGCTCATAGCTGACCTTCCCCAATCGTACCCTAGCTCCCGAGCCGAGACAACTCCGGTGATGACGGACATGTGGCCTTCGGCACCGAGTCAGGGTTTCCTAAATTCCCCCATAAAAAATATTTAGGTGGTGACTTTGTATCTGGCAAAGCAGTCCATGTTTGGCACTTCTTTTCAAAACATCTGTTTTTCAAAATGATTTGCCAGATTTGGACTCTTTGGTTCGAGATTAAGAACCGTGACACAAATCGAGTCCGAACTGTAGCGGGGTCCCTCGCGGACGTGCTACACTAAGCTGTGCTACACCTTGGCCTAGATGTGCCACACCTCGGTCTAGGTCATACCCCTCCGAGACAAGATCACTTAGGTGCAAAGGTAACATCTCGACCTAGATGATTCACACCTCGGCCTTGGTGATTCACACCTCGGCCTAGATAATGACATCTCGGCCAATATGTCAGGGCGAAGGTGGCGGTTAAAGTACCAAGGTAATCCTAGACAGAAGACGACCTCGGCTAAATTCACACCAAGCAAGGTACAAAACGTGCTGAAATACTTAAACGAACAAGGACAAGACTTGAAACGCAAGCTTACGAGACAGAATCACGTGAATGCATATGAGTATGGTTAGGATATCGTGAGGGTTATTACAACATAAATCACAAAATCAGGGTGATGACGCACTATTTTTATGTATTTTTTGGTTATCTATATAATAATTATTATTTTTTTAATTACAATTTTCATATTATTGAGTTATATCATTTGTGATAATCAAATTTACAAATAATAAAAACTTGCATGGGTCTATACCCTAGAATTTCCCAATGAACACACACATATATATTTTGTAGAAGGATAATTCTGTTAGCATATATTATAATTTATATGCATCTTTAATTATGACCTTTGTGGTTTTTGATTATTACCTGTGGTGATATTAGTTATGACATGATATTAATTATAATATTATTTTAATTATAATTCAAAAATTATTTAATATAATGTTTGGTTATAACTCATTACACACGCTCGTATAATCCTACAAGGTTATGGGTGTGTGACTTTTATAGTTTTTCTTTTGTGTTTGTTAGGTCTTTGTAATTTTAATTATAGACGAATTATACCAGCAGTTCTTATAGTTTGGAATCCGTGTCGTTTTAATTCATGATTTTTCAATTGTGATATATTTGATTTTAAATTTTGAATTTTGTTTCACATAAAGACAATTGAAGATACCATTACTCAATTTTAAGGGCAAAGTCGTCAATTTGATAAAATATAAACTAATTTGACAAAAATAAATGTTAAAAAAATATTTTCAGAATTTTAAAAATTATTTCTAACTACAAAAAATAAACTTATGTAAAATTAATAAATCTTTTACAAATTTATATATTTATTTTATCAAATTATTTTTTATTATGTGTTTGGATGATGATCATGTAATGAGTGATTGTTTTTGTTGATATTTTTCGATGGTTATCATGTAATAGATGGTTGTATTTGTTGTTAATCGATATTTTTGGATGACTATCATATAATGGATAGTTATTAAGATTTTAATGTATAATCAATATATTTCATATATGAAATATTTTTAATTTTGAATTTTTTTGATTTTAATGGATTGGTTTAATAATGATATCAAAGTTATTGCCATATTTGAGTTTTGAAAAAAATGGATTTAATGAAAATAAAAATAGCTTCCCATCACATGATGATCATCCAAACATCGACCCCATTACGTAGCTCGAAATTTTTTGGCACGAATTTGGCTCGACACCAAAACGACGTCGTTTTGGTGTCGTTTTTTTTTTTCCTGTGTTGTTTGCAGAGAAGGAGAACGGAGAAGAATAAGAAAAGGAAGAAGAAAAAGAAGGGAGAAGAAGAAGGGTGGAGAAGAAGATCAGAAGGAGGAGGAAAGAGGGAGGGGAGGGGGCCATAAAAATCTGGCTGGAGGAGGAGGCGGGGCTGTGCTGGGCTAGCTGCTGCGACGAACTGGACAGGAGGGGGTTGACGATCGGCGAGGAGGTGAGGAGGTGGTGCTGCGACGACGGCGGCGAGGCGACTACGACGGCGGTGGTGCTGCCTCCTCCTCTTTCTCTTCTCATCTCTTCTTCCTCTCTTCTCTCCCTCTTTCTCCTCTCCTCTTCCCTCTGTTTGTGCAGAGCTCCTTTGCTTGAAAAGGGAAAAAAAATTTCGAGCCGTTTTGAGCCATAGAGTTTCGAGCTCTGGATCATTTTCGTCCAAACATATACTCAAAATTAATTTGATAAAAAAAGATAAATATGTAAAAAAGTATCAATTTTACATAATTTTATCTTTGGTGGGTATAAATAATTTTTAAAAATTTAAAAATATGTTTTGACATTTATTTTTGTTAAATTAGTTTATATTTTATCAAATTGACGACTTTGTCCTTGAAATTAAGTAATGATATCTTCAATTGTTCTTATTTGAAATAAGATTAAATGTGTCATAATTGAAAAATTAAGGATATATTTTTCAAACACCAAACTATAGAAACTGTTAATGTAATTTACCCTTGAATTATTTTATTTTTCAATTTTTTACATGATATATTTTAGTTTAACTAAGAATATTTATTAAAAAATTAGACAAAAATGTAATATAGTACAGAAATCAACTCTTCAATCGCTATGAGAACAGCAAACTAGGTGCTTATTAATTTCAGTCTAACTTCTAAAAAAGTGTTATTAATAAGATTAAATTAATACAACATAAAAAATTAAATACAAAATTATAAGATAAATTCATTCACAGTAATATAATATAATAAATAGTAATTTTTAATTTTTTACATAACCAAATATTAGGCTCAACTTCATTGCCATAAAAATCATTGTAATTGAATTTGTAAAAAAATTAAATATTTTTCTAAAATTAAGAGTATTATTATTAAAATTACAAAAAAAAAAAAAAAAAATTGACAACAACATGACAAGCTGTGTAATTTGTTTGTTTGTTTTTAATTTTAAGGTAAATTACAAATACATCCTTTGTGGTTTTATTAAAATACGAATCGTCCATTGTGGTTTTGAAAATTACATTCCACTCATAAGATTTCTAATTTCATAACAAATTACCTCTTTTATTAATAAATCATCAAGTCAAATAATAATTTTTAATGATGTTAAAAATATGTTTTAATTAATGATTTAAGTAATTTTATTATTGTATAGGAGAATAATTTTTTCAGTTAATTATGTTAAATAAAAAATTCCAGTAAAAGGATATTTATAATTTTTTAAATCACAAGAATTAATTTATACTTTAAACAAATTGTTATTAATAAATCTCATTTAGAAGTGTTTTAACCCAAAAAGTCCATGAATAAATTTATTAACCCATTTAGTCCCATATATGTATAGTTTTATTCCATAAAGTTATTTTTCTTGATTTACACTCTTTTTTTTAGACTTTTATGCCTTTACATTTAATTTTGATACCCTTACAAATATTTTTTGAACGGTTAGCAATTTTATGATGTAAATATTTATATTTTAACATTCACATTGGTAAGAATGTAAAATTGACCCGTGGCCCATGGACGGTCCGAAGATCGCCCCGGGGCCGGGGCGGGTCCGGTCTGTTGACAATGTGAATATTCACATTGACATGTTAACATTCATATTGATAGAAGTGTAAAATTGGCCTGCGGCCCGTGGTCGACCTGAAACCCGCCCGTAGCCTGTGGGCTACCAGGGGCGGGCCCGGCCCGGCCCGTTGATAATGTGAATATTCACATTAACATATTAACATTCACGTTGATAGGAGTGTAAAATTGACCCGCGGCCCATAGGTGGCACGAAACCCGCCTGAGGGCCCGGCCCGTTTACAATGTGAATATTCACATTGACATGTTAACATTCACATTGATAAGAATGTAAAATTGGCCCGCGGCCTGTGTGCGGCCCGAAGCCCGCCCGTTGTCCGGGGCGGGGCGGGCTGTAAATATTCATATTTTAACATTCCCATTGGTAAGAATGTAAAATTGGCCCGTGGCCCGTGGGCGGTCCGAAGGTCGCCCCCCGAGCCGGGGAGGGCGCGTTCCGTTGACAATGTGAATATTCACATCGACATGTTAACATTCACATTGATAGAAGTGTAAAATTGACCCGCGGCTCGTCGGCGGTCCGAAACCCGCCTGCGGGCCTGGTCCGTTTACAATGTGAATATTCCCGGCCTGTTGACAATATGAATATTCACATTAACATATTAATATTCACGTTGATGGGAGTGTAAAATTGACCCGTGGCTCGTAGGCGGCCCGAAACCAGCCTGCGGACCCGGCCCGGCCCGTTTACAATGTGAATATTTACATTGACATGTTAACATTCACATTGATAGGAGTGTAAAATTGGCTCGCGACCCGTGGGCGGCCCAAAATCCGTCCACGGGCCCTGCCCGGTCCGTTTACAATGTGAATATTCACATTGACATGTTAACATTCGCATTGATAGGAGTGTAAAATTGGTCCGCGGCCCGTGGGCGGCCCGAAGCCTGCCTGTTGCCCGGGACGGGGCGGGCTGTAAATATTTATATTTTAACATTCACATTAGTAAGAATATAAAATTGACCCGTGGCCCGTGGGCGGTCCGAAGCTCCCCCTTGGGCCGGGGCGGGCCCGGTCCGTTGACAATGTAAATATTCACATTGACATGTTAACATTCACATTGATAGAAGTGTAAAATTGGCCTGTGGCCCGCTCGCGGCCCAAAACCAGCTCGCGGCCCGTGGGTTGCCCGGGGCGGGCCCGGCTCGGCCCGTTGACAATGTGAATATTCACATTAACATATTAACATTCACGTTGATAGGAGTGTAAAATTGACTCGCGGCCTGTAGGCGACCTGAAACCTGCCCGCGGGTTTGGTCCGGTCCGACCTGTTTATAATGTGAATATTCACATTGACATATTAACATTAACATTGGTAGAAGTGTAAAATTGGCTCGCGGCTCGGAACGGGTTCGACCTGTTGATAATGTGAATATTTACATTGACATGTTAATATTCATATTGATAGAAGTGTAAAATTGGGCCGCGGCCCATGGGCCACCCGAAACCCTTCCGCGGCCCGGGGCAAGCTCGTTTGGGCCCGGGCCTGAGTCCAGCCTGAGAACTTGGGCTAGAACCTGGGCTATCACGTTGAAGCTTGGCCCGCACAAGGCCCATTTAAGGCTCGGCCCGAGGCCTGGCCCGCCCGAGGCCCGGTGTCTTTTTTGTAAAAAATAATAAAATTTTGGTAGAAGAAATTAAAAAGAATGAAAAAAAATAGCGAGGCTTACCCAAGCCAGACCCAAACCCAAGTCTAGGCCCAAGCCCCTTGGCTCGACCCACCGGGGCACCCAAAGCCTGAATACCTTTGTGCCAGGGCTAGGGCCTAGGCCTAATTTTTTGGCCCGTGGGCCGGTCTGGCCCGGGTTGAATTTTGGCAAGTACTCACGAGGCTTTATATGGGTTGGCCCCTGCCCGGGCTGGGCCGAGCCCCTACACATTGACGGTGTGAACATTCACATTGACAGTGTGAATATTCACATTGACGATGTGAACATTCACATTAGGGGTATTTTAGTAATTATGTCACTCATAGGATGTGAACATTTATATTAGGGATATTTTGGTAATTATGTCACCCATAGGACTTATTGAAACATAAGAAAGTAATGTGGACTAAATGGAACATAAGTAGATGAAAATCGTATTTTGGTCTTCTTACCTCAAATAGGAACATTCACATTAACGGTGTGAACATTCACATTGACGGTGTGAACATTCACATTAGGGGTAGTTTGGTAATTATGTCACTTATAGGACTTATTGAAACATAAGAAAATAATGTAAACTAAATGGAACATAAGTAGATGAAGAGGGTATTTTGGTCTTCTTACCTTAAATAGGACCTAATGGAATAGTAAAAAAAAATATGAATTGAATGAAATAAAACTCTTAGAAAAAGAATTTATCAAAAAAGTTTCCAATCTCAATATATATATTTATAATTTATCCTTAATTTTAATAATTTGAAAAGTTATGTCGCAAAAGCAACCAATTTGGGTGGTAAGATATGGTGTCACTTCAAATGTCCTTGCTGGTCCTCACCGATCAACAACGCAAGTGACGAGTGTAGTGTGTGGAGATGAGCTTCCCTCCGGTTTGAAATTGAATTGCAGTGTTATTAGAATTTGTGGTTCAATATGTAACTCTTGTGGAGTAATTTAGATTTGTAAAAATATATATATTGATTAGATATTAATAATCATTTAAAGAGATAAAAACTTATATTTTTAAAAATAAATTATTAATATAAAAAGAAACTTATTTATAAGTCATATTTTAGACATTTATGCTATGTTAAGTCATATGTAATTTTTTATAAAATCTTAAGTCCTATTTAGATAAGAATGTATTTCACAAGATTCTCTTTGCGAAACGTAACATGACACGTTACGTTACGTTTATGTAGGTGTCATGTCACGTTACGTGTATATAATGTCTCATATGATATGGTCACGTTATGTTATATTTATATAGGTGTTACGTTACGTTTCGCAAACTTAATCTATGGTAACATTCAATTTCCTATATAGGTTATATTTATGTAAGTGTCACGTTACGTTTCGCAAACTTAATTTATGGTAACATTTAATTTTCTATATGGTAACATTCAATTTCTTATATAAGAAATTGAATGTTACCATAAATTATATCTATGTGAATGTGAATTTCAAAATACACGAACAAATAATATTTTCACATTCAATTTAAAAAATCAAAAATCTAGTAAGTTTGCAAAATCATAGATCATATCTATGTTCTGATTAAATAACTATTGATATCTGATGAATTTATTTTTTTATAAAAATAAATTATTCGATGAGTCGTACAACGATTTGAATTATCGATGAGTCGTCTGGTGTAACCGTCCCTTGGGCTTGGGTCCTAAATGGCAATTCCAATAATTAAACTCCAATTTCAGTTACTATATATAGTTTGCACAACCGAATCTCTTGGTCCATCAACGATATCATCATCGTCATCAATCTCTCCCACTCCGAACTCTCTGCTCGTTTCTTCCTGATAATAGAAATCCAAATAACAAAATTAATCACACTAAAATCAATCAAATTCTTTTTCTTTTTTTTTTGTTGTTGTTTTTTTTTTTCTTTCTAGTCTCAGATCTTCAAACCCATTTTGAACAACCCAACAACACTCTGTTTTGACTCATCATGGGTCGATTGGGATCGTTTTTCACTAACAGATGGCTTGTGTTTGTGGCTTCAATGTGGGTACAATCGTGTGCTGGTATTGGGTACCTGTTTGGGAGCTTATCGCCGGTGATTAAGAGTTCTTTGAACTACAATCAGAGGCAGATTGCGAGGTTGGGTGTGGCCAAGGACCTTGGGGACAGTGTTGGGTTCTTGGCTGGTAGTTTGTGCGAGGTCTTGCCATTATGGGGTGCTCTTCTTGTTGGTGCTTTGCAGAATTTTCTTGGGTATGGTTGGGTTTGGCTCATCGTCACCGCCCGAGCTCCACCTTTGTCACTCTGGGCTGTGAGTACCAATCGTTTGATTAAATGTGTCTTTCATTATAAAGTCCTTTTCTTGTCGTTTCTTGAAATGGGTTTTCCTTTTCTTTGCCTTTTTCATTATGTTCGGGTTGTATGGCGATTTGGGTTGTTGCTAGCTTTGCAAGATTTGATATATTTGTTTTTCACAGAATCTATAAAGAGAGTTTGATGATTCAGTCAAATTCAATTGGGTTAATGTTGTTTCTTTGATTGTAGTTTGATTGGTGTGGAGCTGTATTTTATGTCATTTGTGTCCAATATTTGTGTGGATAATCTTGGTTATCCCTACTGTTTGGAATTGATTCTGCTCTGAAATATGTGGGAACGAGTGATTGATCTGTTCTGAATTGCATTGAAACATATTTTATACATCAACGGGGTGAGAAAGGCCGTAGAGAAGAAAAGGGACAAGGGGGTTGCATTTGATCAGATTCCATAATTGCTTTTGTTTCTGTTGCCAGAAAGAGTTTTATGTTTAAATTTACACGACTCAATTTCTATAATTTGTTTTTGATTTAGGAGAGAAAAGAAAAGAAATGATTTACACTGTGGTTGGGAAGTTAGGAGAGAAAAGAGAAGAAATCATTACTTAAGTAATAAGAGAAAATAAAAGAAAATAAATGATTGTAATTTCTCTCATTTTTGTTTGGATAAAAAAGAAATAAAAGAAAAGAAATGATTATGATTTCTCTCATTCTTGTTTGGTTATATTTCATTAAAAGAAAAGAAAAGAAATTATTTTATGTTATATTACCAAAATAATCTTTTTATATTTTCAATCATTTTATTTCTTTTATTTTTATAGAAACAAAATTGGTATTATGAAATAGTGGTTTCTTTTCTCTCATAATCTGTTCACTTTTGAAAAGATTGAAAATTAAGCTGAGCATCTCCAACGGTAGTAGGCATTTTACCTATCTAAATATTACTATAAAATATATATTTTATTTTGCCTATCAACTGTTTTATGTTTTTACTCCAATCATGCTCTTTATTTTAGCTATTTATCCAAATACTATTAATTTTATAGAATGCCACGCCAACAACAAAGATGGAGGGAAATGATCATAATGATTGAATACATTTTGCCTAGCGTTGAAGGCTAGCTACATGTAGCTAGTGAATATGAGTTGAGCTAAAATGCCTAATCATATGCCTAGTGCATTGGAATTGAAAAAAATGAATCACACTAGGCATTTTAACTAACAAGTAATATATGCCTAGTGCATTGGAGATGCTCTAAAAGAAATGAGTTTCTCTCAATTTCTCTAAATTTATTTCCATTTCTCTCCACTTAAGTTATCCAAACAAGTAAGAGAAATGTATATCTTTTCATTTCTTTTATTTTTTCTCCAAATCACTCAATTCAAACATATACATTCCTTTTTTCCCTTTATATTTGTGTGTTTATGCAAATTTTATTCACAATCCAAGTCTGCATGTCTCTAGTCCACGTTGCCTTTGAGTTGCTGCTAAAACAAGACAAACATCTCTCTATATTTTCAGAATTGCTTTGTTGGCGCTACTACTACTCATCACTGAAAGAAATAAGAGAGTGTAATGAAAGAAATAAGAGAGTGTAAGAAATCTCTTGTATCTATATTATCTGACAGAGGAAGAGGAGACTCCTATTTATAGGAGCTATTGGTTACAACATCATTATGTTACATTACATAAAATATTAGAAAGTGGCCGAAAGCAGCCGGGCCGAAAGCAGCCGAAAGGCATCCTAGCATCCTATATATATATATATATATTAATATGATACAGTTGAGTGTGTTAATATAAAATATATATACATATTAATATATGTTACATTATATTAATATATGTTAACAGCCCCCCTCAAACTCAAGGAGGACAAACATCAACCAACTGGAGTTTGGAGACAAGGTCAACGAAGCGGCCAGGAGAATGAGCTTTGGTGAAGATATCAGCAGGTTGATCAGCAGAGGAGATTGGATGGAGATGAACAGTACCACGAGTGACGTGTTGACGAATAAAATGACAGTCAATCTCAATGTGCTTGGTGCGATCATGAAAAACATCATTGTGAGAAATTTAAAGAGCACTTTGATTGTCACAAAAGAGGGCAGTAGCGCCAGAGGGAGAAACACCCATGTCAGCAAGAAGCCAACGAAGCCAGAGAAGCTCGTATATCCTTAATATAGTCAGCGTTGCTGAATGGGGTTTGCCTTATCAACTCCGTGATTTACCTGGTCATAACATCCAGTATAGTTATTACGACTATATGGATGCCTGGTTCAAAGTCCTCCTGTATCAAAATGAGTCAAATAGTCACTCCTGGTTCCTTCAATTTGATCATCATTTTAAGTCAGAATTACCAAACTGGTTCCTCCATTTGTGGTCACTACATGGTGCTAATGACCACATTTTACCTGCTCAATTAAAAGAAAAAAGTCCATTATTTTGGATCTATTTTTAAAATGAGTCATCAACAAAGTCAATTCCCTCTGCTGCTCATATTCATCATTAAGTACAAGGTGCCATGGATCTTTAAATGGCAATATGCTCTCAATGATAACATAGTCATCCGAGAACACTCAGTCAAATGGTGGGATAATTTCAAGACCTACCGTATTATTGAACAAATTGAACAAGAATTCCCGGTCAACACTCATGTTTCAACTCTTGCAATAGCCAAAGCTCAACAAGTTCAGCCCATTACTTCAGTCACACAAGGAAGCCAACTTCCTCCAGTCAGACTTGGAAGCCTAACTCCTAGTTCTTCCAAGCCCAAGTCATCTACATCAAAGTCTACAAAGCCCAAGTCAAAGAAAGACAGAAATGTTGTGGTTCAGCCCAAGTCATCCAGTGATCAATTAATGGAAATGGCTCGTCTCCTTATGGCCCAAGCCAAGATGGCCCAAGCTCAGTCAACTCCTGCTACAGAATCCTCTACGGATGATTCAAACTCCTCTAAGGCTTCCACTAATCAAGACCCATATGGCTCCCTATTCCAAGATGCTCAGGATCCATATGCCTAGTCCGCTCTACATTGGATTCCATATAGATACAAATTAGCTTCAATCAATACTCTTTTGAGAAAAGCTGCCAATTTATATTTATATTGATTCCTCAGTCACATGCTTGCCTCCACCGAAAGTAATGAATAGTAAAAGTCAAATTTACTGTTCACTATTCATCTGAAGACAAAGTCAAAAGCAACATCAACTTTAGTCAATCAGCCGAAAGCAACTGACAGTCTGCCCATTCCATGTGCTGCCAGCTGCCTTCCTCCATCATCAAGTCACAAGCTGCATAGTTATTTATTTTCCTATAAATTGTAATGCTTTAGTCATTTGTAAGGGGGAGCTTTTCTTTTTGTTTTCCTTTTCCTTCAGCTGTTCTTCATTAATTATAAGTCAAAGTTAAACTTATGCATTTTATTTGTTAAAGTAATTTATGTGCTTAATCTTCATATGTGCTTCCGCCTCCTTTTGGTATCAGAGCCAAGTTTCTGTTGATTTCAGTTGCTTATTGAATTGTTAACTCTGCTTAATCTATCTCTATTCTGTTGTGCAATTACCTTCAGTCATCTTAATCTGTCATTAACTCTATCTGTGTCTTTTCACCTTGCTAGTAGCCACCCAACATTCGTCCCTTGTCCAGAGTAAGTCCTTTGTGTTAGGTGGTGTAGGACAATTAGGCGTCTCTCGGAGAGGGTATGTGTGAACACATGGTATGTGAAACCACGATAAGTTTAGATAATGTATTAAGATTCCTGTAAGTCATTTACATAGTCAGAACCATGAGTCGATTATTCAGAAGTAACTCTTCAGTCAGCTCTAGATCCACAACTCTAGCTCCCACACCTAATCCAGGTATAATTATAAATGAAGAAGAAGCAGAATTACAAAATGATAAAATTGATTTAAGTTGGAATATACCACAATTACAAATTAAGGAAATTTACCATACTACTTTTATGCAATCTACTTTTAAAGTCAATCTTCATGTTAAAACTTTAGAACAAGTATATGCTTTAGAAAAACCTAGAGAAACATGCCAACTATTAGATGCTAATATTATTAAACGACATTTAAAATCTGGTCACAATTTTATTCACTTAGAGTTAATTCAAGTAGGTGTCAAACCATTAACTTCACAAGGTAAAAATACTTCAATTTTATTATGTTTAAGAGATGCTCGTTTTATTGATTATAATGATAGTTTAAAGCATTTTTATTGATTATAATTCAACATTTTTATTAACATAAAAAGCAGGACATGACCAGGGTGACTTGCTAGGACTAATAAACTTATTATACCACATACCATGTGTATAATAAACTTATCGTGGTTTCACATACCATGTGTTCACACATACCCTCTCCGAGAGACGCCTAATTGTCCTACACCACCTAACACAAAGGACTTACTCTGGACAAGGGACGAATGTTGGGTGGCTACTAGCAAGGTGGAAAGACATAGATATAGTTAGTGACAGATTAAGATGACTGAAGGTAGATACAAAGCAGAATAGAGATAGATTAAGCAGAATTAAACAATTCAATAAGCAACTGAAATCAACAGAAACTTGGCTCTGATACCAAAAGGAGGCGGAAGCACATATGAAGATTAAGCACATAAATTACTTTAACAAATAAAATGCATAAGTTTAACTTTGACTTATAATTACTGAAGAACAGCTGAAGGAAAAGGAAAACAAAAAGAAAAGCTCCCCCTTACAAATGACTAAAGCATTACAATTTATAGGAAAATAAATAACTATGCAGCTTGTGACTTGATGATGGAGGAAGGCAGCTGGCAGCACATGGAATGGGCAGACTGTCAGTTGCTTTCGGCTGATTGACTAAAGTTGATGTTGCTTTTGACTTTGTCTTCAGATGAATAGTGAA
>NW_021026198.1:2275191-2289484 GCF_004153795.1 Camellia sinensis
TAGGGGTCCGTCTTCCCTTCATATGTAGTGAATTTTGGCTGAAGGAAGCCTGATGGTAGGGGCGCGTTCTCGATTGCTGGAACAAACGGCGAAGTTTGTAGTCTTGCCAATGCTTTGTCCGTTGGTTCGTAGGCCGGTCGCGGTATTGGCATTCCAACCTCGACGCTTCCATGCGTCCGAGGAGCCAACCGCTGTAAGGCAGAGACTCTGTGTGGATCTCGTGCCCTGGCATCCTCCTTGCATCGTGCTTTTTCTTCGAGCACGGTTCGTAAGTCGGATGACCTGGGCAGCTCTGTCTGTCTAGATCTGGTTCGGTGTGCATGCGAGGGCCAATATGTGCTTCCTTCAGTGTGTGATCTCTCAGATCTCGTCCTCTCAGACCTGGAGTGACGAGTTTCTGGAAGATAAGGAATGAGTGTCGCCTGTCCTGAGGCTTCTGTTCTCTCCTTGCGAGGGTGTAGTATTCCTACTACGATTTTCTGAGTGGCGAGGGGGCGTCTTGTTTTTGCGCCCCTCTCCTGTCGCCACTTCTTTTTTCTTCATTTGGCGTTTCAAGGCTTCCATTTCCGCCACCATCTTCTTTATCAATTCATCTTGCTCTTTCACGCGATCTTCCAGAGTTTGAGGGTCAATCCTCCGTCTTTGCCTGTCGGGACTTTGAGAATGGGATTGACGGGGGCTGTGAGTCCGTCTCCCCCTAGCATCCCTCCTGGAGGTATGTCTCTGAGGCTCCAAGTCCGCCATGGGAGGGACAGAAGGTAATCCTTCACACCTTGCGCCCCCTTCTGGAGTTAGTCCGTCGAAGGCGGACTCCGGCAAGTCTTCAATGTGTGCCATTGATTGTAAAGGGAAGAAGCTTTAATCAAGAGGTCTTGTTCTGTCTGTTCTTCCCATAGACGGCGCCAATTGTACGGGGAAGAAATAATTCTCCTCGTATAATCCTGTTGATTAAGTCAACGCTCCTCCGTACAGCATCGCTTTGTCACCTGAAAACACAAACGTGAGCTAGCCGGCGGGTGTGTGCCGGAAACCTCTCCGATGCCTAAGTCAGAAGATTTGACAAATAGACAAAGCTCAATGTATTCAGGAAGCAAAATTGTATGTTGTATTATGTTACCTCCTCCGAGGTGATGCTTGTAAGCTTTTATAGGTTTCGAGTGGCACAATCCTAATAGGACTTTTATTTCTCCATGCAGAGTCCTCCTAGGATTCATACTCCTAAAGGATAATGCTTATCCTTTTACACCCCCCCTACTGCTTAAACCAAGTGGGATGGTTTTCACCATGGCCGAACTACCATTCGACCGAGATAAACCTGGCTATGCTGAGCCACAAAGTAAGCCGAACTATCCTTAGTTCGGCCCTTCCGCTTATATTTCCTTATCTCGGTTCTCACCTGTTCAACTCATGGTGTGCTTGGACCGAACCAACGACTCTTCGACTGGTATAACTCCAAAACCGGTATACCTCTAAAGCCGGTATAAATTCAAGAACGATATCCCTTCAAGACCGGTCTAACTTCAAGTTGCCCCCGGACCGAAGTAGCTTAACAATTCACGAGCCAAAGTAACTTCATCTCTTTTGGCCGGAGTAACTTTATCTCCCTTGGGTCTGAGTAACTTTTCGGCCCTTCTTACTCCGTCCGTCATACTTTGGGCCATAAAGTCTGTCTCATAGCTCGGCCCAATTTTCACTCAAAATTACCTTCTCAGTATCCTATCTTAATTAATAGTCAAGTTTAAAATAATTAGTCCGTACTTCAATTGTTTAACCAAATATCGGATTAATAATTTTATTAGACTATTAGTCCAATCCCAAGCCCTTGTCCATCCAAACAAACATGGCCTTAGTACCATACGAGTACTTAATACCATAAGGCCTTATTTGATTGTTCGGACATAAAATAAAAGAAAACATTATAGATCCTAAATAATTTATCAAATTTTCTACCTAACCTTTTACATAGCTGTAGAATCCATACAAACCCACATATGTGTGGGTCTCACAATAATGTGAGAGGTTTGGTAGAAAATTTGATAAATTATTTAGAGTTCTTAGCATCACTCTAAAATAAATGATATAATATACTTTGAGATTTACAGTATATGTAACAAATAGAATATATGGATTGGATAACATATAATTGCATACTCTTATTGTAGTACCATACGAGTATCTAACACCATAGGGCCTTATTTGATTGTCCGGATATAAAATAAATATGTCTTGGGATTTACTCAGTATATGTAATAAATAGAATAAATGGATTGGATAACATATCTCATGCTCATATTTGTTGAGTTCAAGATATAGTATTTGATATTTCTTATTCATGTTTGTTTTACAAAAAAAAATTATGAAACATAAGCAAGTAAGAGCATCATTCTCTTATCTATTTTAAAGGGTTACAGTTCCCTTGTATCTACCATCCCATCAACTCCTTTATAAGCTACCATTTTAAAGGGTTACAGTTCCCTTGTATCTACCATCCCATCAACTCCTTTATAAGCTACCATAAACTAATATTTGTTATAGTGACTGTAGCTCTCTTATATGTGTGTGTATATATATATATATATATTGTTTGTTTTGCTTTGTTTAGGGATTGCAGTATACATTTATGATTTTTATTTTTTTAAAATTTATTATTAAAAATTATATTTTAATAGAATAGAAAAAAAAAATAGAGAGTTTGTTAATAAAATAGAGAAAGAATAGAAAGTTGTTGGAGGAAGTAAATGAAAAAGTAATTCTCAAAATAAGGAATAAATTTTTTAATAATATTTTAAAGTAACATATAAGTAAACTGTAAGGATGGTCTTACGTACGTTAATGAACTACCAGGGCACGTGGCACCTCGGCTGACACGTCGGCGTCACCATGCCACGTGCTGGTAATCAGAAAATATGTCCCCACAATATATATATGTATATATATTAAATAAAAAATAATCAATTAAGTAATAACATAATCAAAATTAAATACTAATATAAATTTGTTTAAAATATATAAGAAAAATAATTTAGAACCAATTAAGTTTTAACATTTTTAAAATTATTTTTCTAAATTTAATTGTGTACTCTAAATTCTTACAAATAAAAAATACATATTATAGTCTAATCGGGAAATTTAAAAAAAATAAAATAAAATACATATCATAGTTTATTTGGCCTACTTATTTATTTAATTCTCAAGTTGGTAAATATTTTTTGAATTAGAACTTTGAAAATTCAAAACCTTTTAAATTAGTATAATTATAAACATATTTTTTATATTTAAAATTAAAAAAATTAGATTAAAATTAAGGAAATAACATTTTTGTTTATATATATATATATATATATTGTTTATGTAAAAAATTCAACTATAAAAATTTAAAAATAAAATTTATGAACATAATTTTTTTAGTCATATACAATCGGATTTCTCATATACACAATCAAATTTCTTATTGTAAAGCTTATATATATCCATAATCAGATTTCCCATTGTAAAAGGGTAAAATTATATTTTTAGTTCTTATTCTATCTGATGGGATATGATATAGTAACAGGGGGGAGTGGGTATTGTATATCCACCCATTTTGGGGGAAAAACAATCCAATTGTATATTATTATGGGGTGTTTTGAAAAGTTGATAAAAAACTGGCTTTTGACTTTTTACCAAGCTTTTTAACTTTTTGAAAAGTGATTTGGAAAGTTAGTAAAAAGCTGATTTATAAATTATAAATTATAAATAAAATCTAACATATAATACTAGATAAAGGTGACCACGTAGTCATTGTAGAAGATAACTAAGAAAATATTATAGACAATTACCCTTATCATTGTAAAGAAAATTTACTTTTATAATCTTTTTAGGACTAAATAGATTTGAATTAAACATTTAAGGATTTAATCGATTCAATCGATAGTTTAGGAACTAAATAGACATTGATTTATATATTTTAGGGGCCTAGTAGACACAACTAATAGTTCAAGAATTAAATAGATAATTTGACGACAATTTAGAGGTATAAAAGTGTAATAAATTAATCCATATAAAAATTAGTTAAATAATTTAATTTAAGATCCAACATATAAACCACAAATAAATTCTTTACAACTTACAAAAACTAAAACTTAATTTCAAAATTATGCTCATTATACAAAACAAGGTCTAGCTAACTTCTCTACATAAAAGATTACTATTATGCTGAACTATGACTTGGTATATACTATTTATCCATGGGTTATAGCAAAATTTAAGAAATTTTTTTTGAATACGTGTTTTGTATATTTAATACGTATGTAGAAATATTATATTATCAACACTCGGAATTTCAACGCAAATTTCAACACGAAAGTGATTAGTCTTGTAATTTAGACCAATAGCAATTAATTTGGAGTACCATCTAAACGTACTCCGAAAACATTGAATGATTTTTTCTTATGTTTTTGCATTTTTATGTTTTTGGCGTTTCTAAGTTGTATAATAATGTCTAAATCTTCCCAAATTGGATAGAAAATAAGACTAGTCATGTGATTAGGTAATAGAGCTAACTAAAATGGGTGAAAAAATTATTGAAAGTGGTGGAAAGAATAGAGTTTAACTAAAGAACAAGGGTTAAAGTGCAAAACTGCCCAGAATCTTTGAAGACCTCGTTTCGTTATATTCCGTAGCAAGAGAAAGACGATTAGTGAGAGCATGCTGGTAAGTAATATTTGTTGTGATTCACGACGGCTGAGCCCATTGCCGTTAGTTGAAAAACAAAGGACATTTTGGATAATTTAACGAGAAATTATTCAATACTTAGGTACGTTTTAGTATAATTTATTATGAGCATATTATTCATACTATGCATGGATATAAATAAATAATTAAAAATTAGTTTTTAACTTAAAATAATAATATGAGATTTATTTAAAATATATAATAAAAATAATTTTTAATTAATTAATTTTTATCAGAATTACATATAAGAGAAGGTTTTCATTTTGATGTCATTAATTGTGTGTTTTAAGTTTTTAATAAATAATTGTATGTCATAATTTAATTGATAAAAATTAAAAAAAAATTACAAAAATTATATTTACGATAAAATATAAATACATTTCATTTTATAAGTTTCATAAATTACATTTGTTAATATATTAATTTTTTTATTTTGTAAAGTGTAAAAATTGGTTTACTCAAAATTGTTAATTGTTTCATGTCATAACTCTTATGTGAAAATGGATTAGGATTGACCTATGGTGTTTGGACTAAACATTAGAAATGGCCTAAAAGTTAGTCGACTCAATATTTATGCTAATGTAACCTTCTCTCTTAATCTTTTAAAATTGTCTTTATCAGTTCATGATTAGTATGAGTTAGTTTGAGAGTTCCAATATTAAATTAAATATTAAAAATGAGCTCAGAAAATCTAGTTTGATTCAATTTTTCCCCGACAATTCTTGATTTAAACTTATAATACATTATATTTTAATAACTCAATATCATAAATAAAAATAATAATCTTAATGTTTACGGTACTTTTTATTAATCAATAAAAAATATTTATAAATATTAAGAGGATTACATTTCAACAAATTCTAACATAAAATTTTTATTTTAAAACTTTAAGACATATACATTTTCTTTGACTCTATCTATATCAGTAATCTTTGCAATATCAACAAAATCAAATTTCAATAATTCGTATATGGAGAGACATGTGTAATAAGAGTTTGTAGTATATAACTTTAAAATGAAATATTTATTCAAAATTTTCAATATAAAAAATCTGTACCAAACTTTATGTTATGCTTGATTCATGGATTTGGGTAGGAATTTAGAAAGAGAAAGGAAAAAGATATGTGAAATATAAATAAAATATAATTATATTTTATCTAATTTGACAAGCTTTTTTATTTTCCCTTTCAAAATTCCTATCCCAAACTATGAACCAAACACATCATTAATGTTTGAAAAAAGTTTTGGATTGTAATGATATATATTATCTAAAACAAATCTTTGATGAGAGAAGCAAGTTCTTAGTGGTGTTTTCGGAAGTTAGTAAAACAACTGATTTTTTTGACTTTTTTGTGTTAAAAAAGCTGGCTTTTTGTGACTTTTATGTGTAACAAAGTTAAAAAAAACTAAAAAGCTAACTTTTTTAGCTTCTTTCCAAATTGCCCCTTAAAATGAATTATTAATCACATTATAAGAGAATGGTTATTTCATAAACGGTCTGGCTTCCCTCTAGTCCCAAATCGGATTGGAGGGTATTGTTGAGCCCCGTGTGTATGCATGGCTTTAATTTGAAAAAACATTTTGATTATGATCTACAAAATAGAGGCAATGGGTATGTGCGTTGAAATTGAAAAATCTTTTGGGTTGATGCTTTAATTTGAAAAAAAACATTTTGATTATGATCTACAAAATAGAGGCAGTGTGTATGTGCATTGAAATTGAAATTTTTTTTTGGGTTGATTCTTTTAGTTGAAAGAATAGGTATAAGTTGTGAGCTGGTGGAAGAGAAAGAAGAAAAAAAAAAGAAAAGAAAAAGTGATCTTGTGATTAACTTTAATTTATGGATTGAGCTTGGCTAGCTTAATTTTAATTTCTGTGTTAACTTTATTTGAGTTAAGAGAATGATAGACGTAGATTTTAGAAGAATAATGAAATAAAAATGAAAAGGAAAGATGGAGAAATGAGAGAGATAAGTTAGAGAGAGAGAGTGAATCATTTTAGAGAAAGAACCAACTTTTCTGGTTTTCAAAAAAATTGGGAAGAAGAAGAAGTTAAGGAATTATCCAGTGTTGTTGAGGAGGGAAATTTTATGATTTTATGGTCGTGAAACACACGATCTGTTGAAAGAAATGGTTCCGTCCGGAATTGCACTTTGGTATGAAGTTCAGAGATTTAAGTGTTATAAATGAAACTACAAGGGGGCTCCGTGTTTTTTAGGTAAACCACAAAGGGTTAAAGTGTAATTTACCTTTTTCTTTTATTTTAAGAAAACATAAATTATGACAAAATAATGGTAATATTTTTCTTTTCATTTTGAAGAGCATAAAGGATGGCATAAAAATATAAAATCCTACCTAGAAGCATAGCTTGGGGGTTTAAGGGAACAAAATTACTCGTCTAAAAATATATTAAAAAAAGGGAACAAAATTATGGAAATCATGGGTCAATGATCTTGTAAAAATCTTTTGATGAAATATGTTAATTGGTTGTGAAATTTTTTAGGATCAAGCAACAACAAATAATTTTTTTAATATTTTTATTTAATTTTCAAAATTTAAATTTTTAAATGCATGAATTAATTTTCCTTTTGAAATGTGTAAATCAAAGCATAAAAGCTAAATTTTAAATAGATTAATTAACTTTCCTTTTAAATGGATTAATTACTATTCAGTGTTGTTGAGGAGGGAAATTTTGTGATTTTATGGTCGTGAAACACACGATTCTGTTGAAACAAATGGTTCCGTCCGGAATTGCACTTTGGTATGAAGTTCAGAGGTTTAAGTGTTATAAATGAAACTACAAGGGGGCTCCGTGTTTTTTGGGTAAACCACAAGGGGTTAAAGTGTAATTTACCTTTTTTTTTTATTTTAAGAAAACATAAATTATGACAAAATAATGGTAATATTTTTCTTTTCATTTTGAAGAGCATAAAGGATGGCATAAAACTATAAAATCCTACCTAGAAGCATAGCTTGGGGGTTTAAGGGAACAAAATTACTCGTCTAAAAATATATTAAAAAAAGAGAACAAAATTATGGAAATCATGGGTCAATGATCTTGTAAAAATCTTTTGATGAAATATGTTAATTGGTTATGAAATTTTTTAGGATCAAGCAACAACAAATAATTTTTTTAATATTTTTATTTAATTTTCAAAATTTAAATTTTTAAATGCATGAATTAATTTTCCTTTTGAAATGTGTAAATCAAAGCATAAAAGCTAAATTTTAAATAGATTAATTAACTTTCCTTTTAAATGGATTAATTACTATTTTTAATAAATGATTCCTAGTCAATAGAATTTTTTTTAATTATTTAAAAATACAAAATTCTAAAAAAATAGTATGAGGGTTTTGAGTTTCATAAGGGATTAGGGATAGTCATTTTAATCTGATTTGCGGGGGTTCGTCCATACTCATCTGAATGGGGCGAATTTTACCCGACCCGACACTTATGTGAGGCGGGGACAGATTATATTTTGGTCACCCACAAGGGGGTGGGTGGGGTGTCGATCTAAATCCGAGGACTTCAGTGGGTGTTCTGTTAGAACCACAATCTTGTAGGGATAGCCACGGGGCGAGTTTGTCATTCGCCGCCCCGTCCCTGTCCCTCCCGCGGATAACCATCCCAGCGACAACCCCATCCTCGTCCCCACCCCCACCCCCGCCACGAGTGAAATTTTTCAACCCCATCCTCACGCCTGCAAATAGTTGGCCATTTTCAAAATAGCTAAAAAAATTGAGAACATTTAAATTCTGCACACTAAATAATTTTTCTTGCTACCATATATATAGACAGTGAGACTTTTAGAATTTTTTATTTATTTATATTTAAACAAAATCACAGACTTTTAATATTCATTTCTTATATCTAATTAATATTATATATATATAATATTATTAATTATATCGAGTCGGAAATTTAGATCACACCCCACCCACCCCCTTGTGGTGAGACCAAAATATAATCTGTCCCCCGCCTCACATAAGTGTCGGTCAGGTAAAATTCGCCCCCATTCAGATGAGTATGGACGAACCCCGCAAATCAGATTAAAATGACTATCCCAATCCTTATGAACCTCAAAACCCTCATACTATTTTTTAGAATTTATTTTTAAATAATTAAAAAAATTCTATTACTAGGATCTATTAAAAATCAGTAATTAATCCATTTAAAAGAAAGATTAATTAATCTATTTAAAATTTAGCTTTTATGCTTTGATGTACACATTTCAAAAGGAAAATTAATTCATGCATTTAAAATTTAAATTTTGAAATTAAAAATAAAAATATTAAAAAATTATTTGTGTTGCTTCGATCCTAAAAAAATTTCACAACCATTAACATATTTCATCAAAAGATTTTTACAAGTACCCATGATTTCCATAATTTTGTTCCTTTTTTAATAATTTTTAGACGAGTAATTTTGTTCCCTTAAACCCCCTAAGCTATGCTTCTAGTAGGATTTTATATTTTTATGCCATCCTTTATGCTCTTCAAAATGAAAAGAAAATATTACCATTATTTTGTCATAAATTTATGTTTTCTTAAAATAAAAAAAAAAGGTAAATTACACTTTAACCCTTTGTGGTTTACCCAAAAAACACGAGCCCCTTGTAGTTTCATTTATAACACTTAAAATCTCTGAACTTCATACCAAAGTGCAATTCGGACGGAACCATTTTTTCAAACAGAAATCGTGTGTTTCACGACCATATAAATCAAAAAATTTCCCTCCTCAACAACACTGGATAATTCCTTAACTTCTTCCTCTTCCCAATTTTTTTGAAAACCAGAAAAGTTGGTTCTTTCTTAAAATGATCACTCTCTCTCTCCAACTTATCTCTCTCATTTCTCCATCTTTCCTTTTCATTTTATTTCATTATTCTTCTAAAATCTATCGTCTATCATTTCTTAACTCAATAAAGTTAACACAGAAATTAAAATTAAGCTAGCCAAGCTCAATCCATAAATTAAAGTTAATCACAAGATCACTTTTTCTTTTCTTTTTTTTTTCTTCTTTCTCTTCCACCAGCTCACAACTTATACCTCTTCTTTCAACTAAAAGAAATCACCCAAAACAAAAAATTCAATTTCAATGCACAACTACACTGCCTCTATTTTGTAGATCATAATCAAAATGTTTTTTTTCAAATTAAAGCTCAACCCAAAAGATTTTTCAATTTCAACGCACATACCCATTGCCTCTATTTTTGTAGATCATAATCAAAATGTTTTTTCAAATTAAAGCCATGCACACACACGGGGCTCAACAGTACCCTCCAATTCGATTTGGGACTAGAGGGAAGCCAGACCATGAAATAACATTCAGTGATTAAAATTCATTTTAAGGGGCAATTTGGAAAGAAGCAAAAAAGTTAGCTTTTTAGTTTTTTTAACTTTGTTACACAAAAAGTCACAAAAAGCCAGCTTTTTTTAACACAAAAAAGTCAAAAAAATAAGTTTTTTACTATCTTTCGAAAACACCACTAAGAACTTGCTTCTCTCATCAAAGATTTGTTTTTAGATAATATATATCATTACAATCCAAACTTTTCAACATTAATAGCATGTGTGTATTGGTCAATAGTTTGGGATAGAATTGAAATGAAAAAAAAAAAAGCTTTCATTAGCTATAAATATAATTATATTTATTATATTTACAATCTATTTTTCCTTTCTTTCTAAATTCCTACCCAAATCCATGAATCAAGCATAACATAAGAGTTTGTAGTATATAACTTTAAAATAAATATTTATTCAAAAATTTTCAATATAAAAAATCTGTACCAACTTTATGTTATGCTTGATTCATGGATTTGGGTAGAATTTAGAAAGAGAAAGAAGGAGAAAAGATATGTGAAAATTAAATAAAATATAATTATATTTTATCTAATTTGACAAGCTTTTTATTTTCCCTTTCAAAATATCCTAAAAACTATGAACCAAACACATCATTAATGTTTGAAAAAAGTTTTGGATTGTAATGATATATATTATCTAAAAACAAATCTTTGATGAAGAGAAGCAAGTTCTTAGTGGTGTTTTCGAAGATAGTAAAAACAACTATATTTTTTTGACTTTTTGTGTTAAAAAGCTGGCTTTTTGTGACTTTTGTGTTAACAAGTTAAAAAAAACTAAAAAGCTAACTTTTTTAGCTTCTTCCAAATTGCCCCTTAAAATGAATTTTAATCACATTTGGCTGGCTCTCCTCTAGTCCCAAATCGATGGGAGGGTACTTGTTGAGCCCCGTGTGTTGCATGGCTTTAATTTGAAAAAACATTTTGATTATGATCTACAAAATAGAAATGGGTATGTGCGTTGAAATTGAAAAATCTTTTGGTTGATGCTTATAATTTGAAAAAAAACATTTGATTATGATCTACAAAATAGAGCAGTGGGTATGTGCATTGAAATTGAATTTTTTTTTGGGTTGATTCTTTTAGTTGAAAGAAAGGTATAGAGTTGTAAGCTGGTGGAAGAAAAGAAAAAAAAAAGAAAAGAAAAAGTGATCTTGTGATTAACTTTAATTTATGATGTAGCTTGGCTAGCTTAATTTTAATTTCTGTGTTAACTTATTTGAGTTAAAAGAATGATAGACATAGATTTTAGAAGAATAATGAAATAAAATGAAAAGGAAAGATGGAGAAATGAGAGAGATAAGTTAGAGAGAGAGTGAATCATTTTAGAGAAAGAACCAACTTTTCTGGTTTTCAAAAAAAATTGGGAAGAAGAAGAAGTTAAGGAATTATCCAGTGTTGTTGAGGAGGGAAATTTTTGATTTTATGGTCGTGAAAACACACGATTCTTTGAAACAAATGGTTCCGTCCGAAATTGCACTTTGGTATGAATTTCAGAGTTTAAGTGTTATAAATGAAACTACAAGGGGGCTCCGTGTTTTGGGTAAACACAAAGGGTTAAAGTGTAATTACCTTTTTTTTTATTTTAAGAAAACATAAATTATGACAAAATAATGGTAATATTTTTCTTTTCATTTTGAAGAGCATAAAGGATGGCATAAATATAAAAATCCTACCTAGAAGCATAGCTTGGGGTTTAGGGAACAAAATTACTCGTCTAAAAATATATTAAAAAAAGGAACAAAATTATGGAAATCATGGTCATGTCTTGTAAAAATCTTTTGATGAAATATGTTAATTGGTTTGAAATTTTTAGGATCAAGCAACAACAAATAATTTTTTAATATTTTTATTTAATTTTCAAAATTTAATTTTTAATGCATGAATTAATTTTCCTTTTGAAATGTGTAAATCAAAGCATAAAGCTAAATTTTAAATAGATTAATTAATTTCCTTTTAAATGGATTAATTACTTTTTTAAAATCCTAGTAATAGAATTTTTTAATTATTTAAAATAAAATTCTAAAAAAAATAGTATGAGGGTTTTGAGTTCATAAGGGATTAGGGATAGTCATTTTAATCTGATTGCCGGGGTTCGTCCATACTCATCTGAATGGGCGCGAATTTTACTGATACCGACACTTATGTGAGGCGGGGACAGATTATATTTTGGTCACCACACAAGGGGGTGGGTGGGTGTTGATCTAAATTGACCGATATAATTAATAATATATATATATATATAATATATATTAGATATAAGAATGAATATTAAAAGTCTGTGATTTTGAAATATAAATATAAAAATTAAAATCACATAGATTACATTCAAAAATTAATTTATTTAGTGTGCATAAATTAAAAGTATGTCAATTTATTGAAGACTATTTGAATATGATTTAGGGAGGAGATCACTCGTGGCTGATGTTGATGTAGAGAGAGGGAGTTTAGTCACCAGGAACGCAGCACTCGCGAGATAGCAATCTAAGAATTTACAATTTCTCTTATAATTTATATATATATAGTATGATAAATACAAAATTATGTGGGTAAGAACTTACGCTGAATTATAATCAAAGCAATTTATAAACAACAAATATTACACGCCGGAGGTACGTACATCATATATCATTTAGATTAAGTATTTTTATCTATATAATATTCAAAATAATAAACATAGCAAAACTAACATGATTACTGTACAACATCCATCTACATTATAACATCCAACTTAACATATCATGTCGTATTTAGTTATATCATTCTAAGATTGAGAAATCAGCCTAATTACAAATTAAAAGATAAATGCCAACAAATACTAAGAAATATACATCCTTCATCTCTACTTTTTGCACATTTTCGTAAAAAAATCAAAAAATATCCCAAACATATTAATTTTTTCATCTCAATATTTGAACAAAAAAAAAATTCAGTAAAAAAATTTGTTCTCAACAACCCTAAATATGCTATAAGTACAAGGAAAGATATGATAGTGTATCGTTTACCTTAAATTAAAGAAAAAATAAATAATAATTTCATACTTCTGAGTCATAACTAAAATAAATATAATAAAAAAGTCATAATTAAAAAGAAATTAGTCATAACTAAAAAAAAATGAATAATTAGTACATATGGTAAGAAATGTATAATAAATTTTTTAAGCTATTATTCTAAAATTAACACTATTTATTCTAAAATTTAACTCAAAAGTGATGAATGTCACAGTTAAACCAATAGCTTTTAATTTGAAACATCACATGGAATAAACATTTTATAATTTCTCTAATTTAAGGACATTGGATGTGGATGCTCTCTCCCATTCTTAATGGTCCCCTTTTACATATGCCAACTTTTAATAATGATTTTGACACATTAACATGTTAAAACGATTAAATAGAAATGAGTAAGGTTAGAAATTCATAAATTCATCTTTAACGATGTGATAAGAAAATAGAACTCTACATAATTGAGTATATAAAAAATTAAAAATTGACATCTATTATTTTACATCATTGTTGATAAAATTGGAGATTTATTTAGAAATTTCAAATATTTTCCAATTGTGTTATAAGAATATTCTTATAACAAATGTCACATAATTTTTTAAAATATACAACTATTTAAAATAGGATTATTTACCAATAAATATCATCTCACAAAAGTTATAACAATCAATCATCAATTTAAACTGTTAATCCGATAAGTCCCAGTGGTGGAGAGATTTGTTCTCTTCATCCTATTTGCAAGTCTGGTGTTGTGTGTGGACAAATGGTGTTGACACAGGGTAGAGCTAGCACGTCTGTCAAACTTACAGAAATGACCTAACTGCAATCACTGCTAACGGTCTCTCTACGCGACTTGGGTGACGTCCCACTAACCCTAACACTGTTCTACCCATCATTAAGCACAAACCCAGGAATATTACTATTCATATTATTATTATATTAAATCCAAATTACGCATATATGGTCTCATGAATTACTGTAGAGGGGGTGGAGCCCTTCCGGCACCCGCAGGCAACTATTTGTTCCTATACTTGAGTCTGGATTTTTTAATTTGTTGATTACAATATTCTAATTGTGGTTGGCCCAATTACATTAGGGAAGATGGTCAGAAAATGTATATAATTATCACGTCTAGAAATATAATAATATAAATATCATGCAATATAATAAGAATATCAACTGAGGACATACATGAGAAATACTTACAATCAGACAC
>NW_021026198.1:2289534-2334350 GCF_004153795.1 Camellia sinensis
ACTTATGTGATTGCATCGTAATCACCGACTCAAGGAGTACATGTCTAACTGCTAGCTTTCAACCCATCAAAGGCTCAATTATCCATGGACAAGTATGTCACACTACCATTTTTAAGCCATCTACTCCACTTTATCGAGAAGACCAATATAGCAGTTAGATTTTCTAGCAGTCTTCCAAACCGATCCTAAACAATCTGAAACTTTAGAGTCCAGTGTTCTTGCCAGAGAATGCCAATCCAGACCCTATGTCAAACCCTGACCAAACTACAGCACCCTGAGTAGTCTAAGATTACAATTTCAGAAAATCAAACCCACATGAATATTTATGAACTAGCGAATCCAGAAGCACTTATAGCCATACAGTTAGTGATAAGAATTTTGAAGTATATGGATTTCACACCTGGCAGTGCAAAACAGATACGAAATCGCGGTACACCAGACGATTTCACGCAGAAAAGAATATACAGAGTTTATTGAAAAATGCGATGTTTAATAACAGTACAAGCATCAATTAACGGAAATTCAAAATTCAGTATTTATGCTTACTTAAGAAGCATACTCAGTAATCAATCTATTTCTAATATGGAATTCAAGGAAGAATTATTACAGGGAACCAGCATCTCAAATAAATGTTTTAGAAAATATCCAGAGAAAACTTGTGACCACTATGTTCCGAAGATACCTCAGTTTCATCCACCTCCAAAATCTATAGGAATTACGAAGGGATCGAGTCCCATGATTGGTAACCTTTCCAGTGAAAAACCGTTGAATATCTAAGCTATTCGTGAACCCTAGAAAAATGTATCTAGTGCTGAACACGTTAAGGAAATGGGTATACCGATAATAAAAACAAGGAATATGAGTAACCAAATTCGTATACTACCCAAATTACCATAGGGAAAATTACAGTGAACTAGGATTGAAGAACACTTGATGATCCATATAAAAACATTCACTTCGATCACCAAAAGCGCATCACCATTCCATCCAGTTAGACAATAAACCCAACGTGCTGATATGATTTTAATTCAATCTTAAACAAAAAAGGTAATACCAGAATTATGGATACTCTAAAAAAAGCATTGAATAATCTTCATATAGCTGAAATCTTCCCAACAAGTCATATTTGTGGTCTCCAGTAACCAATTAGCTCTCTAGCATGAATCCTACTAGAATTTGACCCCCAGTCAAATATCAGCAAATCCCAAGCCAATTTCCAAAACAAACCTTCAGCCATAAACAAATTCATTATGGAACAACAAAACTAACAGAACAGCCTTATACTGCACCTAATAGGTAATTACTATACACGACCTACTCAATGGTGTTCTTTATGAAGAAGGACTTCCTACAAACCAAGATCAGTATACATTAGAAACCATTCATGGAATGGACATATGCATGTCTTTCAGAATACCTAATTATCAAAATCCTCCAAGCACCATGCCTCATGTTGCTACATTTTTAAACAAAATGAAAATACAGATCACCAAGTGACCACGTTTATTGTATGCCTTACAGGAAGGATGGTAGGATAACATTCTTACAAGCCAAGTAGATGAGATTTTAGTTTTGTTTCGCCGAACTACAAGATCAGATTCAAGTCTTGTATGGAAGAAACAAGATGCTGTTACAGTCTTGTAAACTACAATAGCCTACACTTCATTGTACCATAGTGTATTGAAGATCGTAACCTAGAGAATTATTAGCAGAAGTGCGATGTCCCATACTTTGTCCCATTTTAGATGGAATAAAGAGTATCTCTAAGTGAAAGTACCAGAGATCTATGCCAAATTTGGACGCATTGGAAAAGCAAAATCCATTTATAGGTCTTCCTACTCTTTTTGCAAAAGAGTACGAAAGAAATTACAGATCGGCCATAATTCATATTGCCTATACCATACAGAGATATACCTATGGCAACTCATAGTATAATAACAGATGAAGCGACTTTGCTTTATGCAATATCTTAGACTATAGCAACAAAGAAAACAACAATTCTTACAGAAGTAAAGCCATTAGGTGAATTTGTGAACAATATATGCCTTATGACACAAAATTACAGTATACCTTCTAAGCCCAAAAACATAATGTATGCATCTTCAATAATATTATCCAAATAAATCCAAAGAAAAATAAACCTTTCAATAATAGTATGTTCAGCAAATCTCAACCTTCAAAATCAAAAAAGAAACAAAAAGTGCTCTACAGTAAAAAACAAGATCCACATCAAGTGTATAAATGTGCCAAACAGGACACTATGCTAAATAAATGCGAGGACAAAAATACAGCAAAACTTAATGAGTAGCTTTAGATGAGAAAACCCAACAACAAAAAATTCTCAAAATAATTTCTGATGAATCTAGTTCTGCTTCATTTTCAGAAGGAGATACTTGCGCTTATATATTCATCTGACTCAGAAGTGAGTCTGATGTCTCTCCAGAAATTTGTGACTGTAAAAATAATGTTAAATCAAATTTCAGAAGAAGCCAAACTATTGAAAAAGCCATAGTTGAAAAATGCGACTGATATCGTAGTCCCAGTATAAATGGTTCTTACAGAAACAGAGCAAAATTGCTTAATATTTGCTTATCAGAATTACCGATCCAGATGGAAAACTAAAATTATTAGAATATTTATAATCAACAGAAGAAGGAAGAAATTCTTCCTCCCAACATACAGTATGAAAAAATATTCAAAAAATCCAGCATGTTACTGAAGAAAAACCCATAACATCCAGTATTTAAAAATGAAAATAAATGCTTTAAAAGTTAAAATAAACATCTACAAACTTCCAACATTGCCATATTCTAAAATTAAGAGAATTAAATAGAAAAACATTCAGAATAAGAAAAACAATTATCTAATCCAGAATCCACCAAGATAATAAGAAATCTAAACCTGATTATCTTATCCTCATGAATACATAACTTTTCAGGAAATGTAATCATAATACTTTATTTATAAAAAACCAGATTTTTAATAAAAGATGTTGTCCCTTGTCATAGTGATGCTGATATTGAAATTGCATCCAAAGAAGGTTAATCCGAACCAATATTTCCAGAAAACTCCAAACCCCCCCCACCCAATCACTTACTAGTGCAATATGGTACTTCTTCTGTACATTAGGTACAAACCTTCCAGAAGTATTATATGAAAACCAAGGTATCCTTTCCCCCCGTACATCTTTCCTCATCAAAAAAATTTCTCAAAGCAATTATCTTAGGGACACCATTCCGTGTTTACTAAGCCCAATCACAAACATTGATTCCCATAGCATTCATACAACCTTAAAATAATCACAGATTGTTTTTAGTTTATTACAGAACCCATAGCCAAAGAATTAGATCAAACAAAATCTAGATTAATTTTAAAAAACAATATAATTTCTACAGAAAAAATTTCTTTCCTTACAACAGAACAACGATTACAACAATCTCATTACAGAATAAAATTAAATCCCTCGAAAAGAATTTCAAATAGAAGTTTGCAGTGATGTTCCTAATGCATTTTGGGAAGAAAGAACACTAGTTCTCTTCCCTACGAACCAGACTTTGATGAGTGTAAAATTCCAACTCGCCCATCCTAGTCAAATGAAAAAGAGTATTTAAAATTGTTAAAACTATAAATAAAATACTCTACTCCAGAAAAATTCTAATTCCGCCCCGGGTAGTCGTTCTCTATGGAGTTGTACAACATTTTATGTTAATAAAAATGCAAAAATTGAAAAAGGTGTGCCAAGATTGTAATCAATTATTAAAGCCTCTTAATAAAGCCTTACATGGATAAGATAACCAGTACCAAATAAAAGGATCTTTTGATTAGTTACAGGATGCTGTCATATTCTAAATTGATATGAAATCAGAATAACAGATTCAAATTACAGAAAAAGACAGTATAAAACTGACTTTTACCTTACCTTTTGACATTTTGAATGGAATGTTATGCCTATTTGGATGTAAAAATCTCCATTTGAATTCCACATATTATGAATGATATTTTAACCTTTATACAAAATTGCTATTTTATATTGATGATGTTCTTACTTCTCATCATCTATTGACCAGCACATTAGACATCTTAATATTTTTAAGAATGTTATTATCAGAAATGGTTTGGTGATTTCTCACCCAAATGAAACTTTTCAAACTACAGTAGATTTTTAGCCATAATATTTATACTGGCACATAATTCCAATATTTAGAAGTATGGAGTTTGCATCCAAATTTCCTTATGAAATTAAAGACAAAACTCAATTACAAAAGATTTCTTGGTAGTTTAAATTAATACATGACTACTATCCTAATCTAGCTACTGAAGCACACCATTTGTATACCAGACTCTTCGAAAGAATCCTCCACCATGGGACCAGAACAACAGAAGCTATCCAGAAAAGAAGGCTAGAGTTAAACACTTCCTGTCTTTCTTTACCTCATCCAGAATGGAAGAAAATTGTTGAAACAGATTCCTCTAATTTAGGTTATGGTGGCATACTTAAACAATTTATCCTAATAGAAAAAAAAAAAAAACTGTTAAGATTTACTTTAGGAATCTGGAATAAAGCGGCCAAAAAACTATTCGACAAAAACAAGAATGTTTACTATTGTTAAATGGTCTTAAAATTCCAGGATGATCTTATGAACAACATTTCTTAATTAGAGTTGATTGTTTTGCCGCAAAACAAATTTTCAAAAAAGATGTCAAAAATTTAGCCCAAAAACAAATTTTTGCAGCTTGGCAAGGCCAACTTTCAGTCTCTTGATTTTGACATTGAATATATCAAGGTGAAATAATTCTCTTCCCGATTTTCTAACCCTGAATATTACAGGGCTTTAACCATGTCCAATAAAGGCCGAGGCCCAGGCTGAAGGGGCCGCGAAGGGTTTCCCTATCATTCAAGAATTCCCAGGCTTAATGCTCTTTCTAGTAAAAAAGGGTCAATCTTCTTGGCCAACCGGCTAAAGATGTCGTCCTGACTCCTCCAGAACCTTATTACAGAATTCCATTATAGAGGAAACTATCCTCTATATTAATACAGAAGATATCCAATAGATCAATGATCCTATGGGAAATCAAAAGCGGTATCTCACACTTCAGCATTCTCACCGCATTTTGATCAATACAGATACATCTTGAACAGATACTTGTGGATGCAGCTTCGGTTGAGTTCAAACATACATTGGATGATCCTAACCGAACTGCTAGTCCTATCAATTACAACAAAGCTACTACCAGCGAATTTTGCCTATGCAAGCTTGGGGTATGCATCCCCATGTTACCCGCACTCTTGAGATTCGCCATAAAAAATATCTATTAGTTATTGGGATTACATTGATGCTTTTTCCCAAGCCTTTATTACCAGAATCTCCCACGAAGCCATTCTTGTTTTTCGTGTCTTCCAGAGGTTCTTAAAAATGATCTCCCAAATTGTCTCGTTTGTGTGAATAACTTTGATTACAGATAAATGCTTTTCCAGAACCTATTCGTCTTGCGTTCAATGAATGGCAAGCTGCTTACAGTCATCTTCCAGTTTATAAAGACATTTCAAGTTTAAATCTACAGTCCATCTTATAATACGCTTGGAATTCCATGGATTTGGAAATGGGATTCTAGTGTGATTTCCAGATAAAATTCTACATTTAAAAAGAGTCTTCTTTACTAAATGGTAGACTAAGGGATAAGATACCGAAACAGCAACAGGATCTTTTACAAAAAATTAAAGTCCATACACAGGCTTGCTAGGATGCCACTCCAAAATTACTCCCAGTCACTCTAGTCCAAAATCCTTTCGTCCAAATTCAAAATGAATTTCGACAGAAATATTCAGGATTACCGAGCAAGAATTAATTGTTAAAAGCATGGGTTTTATGAAGAACAATTCTTGTAATCACTTTCCAGAGATGATACCAGCATGAAATCTGGTTCCAGTAGCCATGAAATCCAGAAGATTAACATTTTGATCCACTTTTGGATGAAAATGAATTTACAGATTTAGCAGGCGAATCCAAGATCCAACTGACAATGAGCCAAATATGGAGATTTTTGGGACTCTTTGACTGGCCTTATTGCTGAAAAGATGAACCAGGACAAAGACCGAAAGGGAAAAGGAAAAGAAGAATGATTGATTCTTTGTCCTCTACTCCAGCAACTTTACAGCATCACAAGAACAAACTACTTTCGGCAAAAGAAAGATTCTTTTCTGCTATCATCACAGCTGGCCACCAGCTGTTCCCTTGCCGACATCTAAAGATAAGGAAGAATCTCGAGGAGATAAGACGATCGACTCCAAACTAATCAGGACACGCCACCTGTCTTCCTCATCCTTATCTTGTTTTCTTTTTTTCTATATAAGGATGCCTCACCCTTGTTGAAGGCACGAGTTGTAAGAATTTTATTTTTCAATTTTAGAAATGTGAACTCTCTCTCTCTCTCTCTCCGTGTGTAAGTGTTTGAAGTATAATAAAATTCTGAAGTCTGATGTAAGTATTTCTCATGTATGTCCTCAGTTGATATTCTTATTATATTGCAATGATATTTTAAATTATTATATTTCTAGACGTGATAATTATATACATTTTCTGACCATCTTCCCTAATGATAATTGGGCCAACCAACAATTAGAATATTGTAATCAACAAATTAAAAAAATCCAGACTCAAGTATAGGAACAAATAGTTGCCTGGGCGGGTGCCGGAAGGCCTCCACCCTCTCTACAGTAAATTCATGAGACCATATATGGCATAATTTGGATTTAATATAATAATAATAGAATAGTAATATTCCTGGGTTTGTGCTTAATGATGGTTAGAACAGTGTTAGGGTTAGTGGGACGTCACCCAAGTCGCGAGAGGCAGACCGTTAGCAGTGATTGCAGTTAGGTCATTTCTTGTAAGTTGTGACAGACGTGCTAGCTCTACCCTGTCAAACACCATTCGTCCACACAGCAACACCAGACTTGCAAATAGATGATGAAACGGAACAAATCTCTCCACCACTGGGACTTATCGATTAACAGTTTAAATTGATGATGTATTGTATAACTATTTGTGAGATGATATTTATGTAAATAATCCTATTTTAAATAGTTGTATATTTTTAAAAAATTATGTTGACATTTGTTAAAGAATATTCTTATAACACAATTGGAAAATATTTGAAATTTCTAATAAAATCTCCACAATTTTATCAACAATGATGTAAATAAATAGATGTCAATTTTTAATTTGTTATATACTCAATTATGTAGAGTTCTATTTTCTTATCACATCGTTAAAGATGAATTATAATTTCTAACCTTACTCATTTCTATTAAATCGTTTTAACATGTAATGTGTCAAAATCATTTATTTCATTAAAAGTTGGCATATGTTAAAGAGGGGACCATTAAGAATGGGAGAGAGCATCCACATCCAATGTCCTTAAATTAGAGAAATTATAAAATGTTTAATTCCATGTGATGTTTCAAATTAAAAGCTATTGGTTTAAACTGTGACATTCATCACTTTTGAGTTAAAATTTTAGAATAAATAGTGTAAATTTTAGAATAAATAGCTTAAAAAATTTATTATGCACATTTCTTACCATATGTACTTAAATTATGTCATTTTTTTTTAGTTATGACTAATTTTCTTTTTTAATTATGACTTTATATATATATTTTAGTTATAACTCAGAAGGTATGAAATTATACTATTTTTTTCTTTATTTGTAAGGTACATATGATACACATCTTTCCCTTGTAGCTTATAGCATATATTAGGGATTGTTTGAGAACAATTTTTTTACTGAATTTTTAATTTTTTGTCCAAAATATGAGATAAAAACATTAATATGTTTGGGATGATTTTTTGATTTTTTAGCGAAAAATGTGCAAGAAGTAGAGTGAATGGGTATGGATATCTGTCTTTTTAGTATTTGTTGGCATTTAATTTTTTTAGTAACTTTTTAAATTTTAAACAAAATAGTGAATTCTCAAACGACCCATTACTTTGGGAGTTTGTATCAAAGTATTTTGTATATTTTTTGTTATAGTTTATTAGATAAAAATAACTTAAATAAATTGATTATCTAAAAAACTGGTAAATGTGTGCTTTTGACTTCTACTTCTAATTATTAATTTTTAATTTATCTATCTATATATATATATATATATAAGAAAATGGAGTTTTTAATGAGAAATTCCTTGTAGGGATAGCCACGGGCGAGTTTGTCATTCGCCGCCCCCGTCCCTGTTCCCGTCCCTCAGGACAAACCCCATCCTCTCCCCACCCCACCCCACCCCACCCCTGCCACGAGTGAAATTTTTCAACCCCATCCTCACCCCTGCAAATAGTTGGCCATATTTCAAATAGCTAAAAAAATTGAGAACTATAAATTCTTAGCACACTAAATAATTTTTCTTGCTACCATATATATAGACAGTGAACTTTTAGAATTTTATTTATTTATATTTAAACAAAATCACAGACTTTTAATATTCATTTCTTATATCTAATTATATTATATATATATATATATTATTAAATTATCGGTTAATTATATCGAGATTTCTCATTAGAAACTCCATTTTCTTATATATATATATATAGATAAATTAAAAATTAATAATTAGAAAGTAGAAGTCAAAAACACACATTTACCAGTTTTTAGATAATCAATTTATTTAAGTTATTTTTATCTAATAAACTATAACAAAAAACTATACAAAATACTTTGATACAAACTCCCAAAGTAATGGGTCGTTTGAGAATTCACTATTTTAGTTTAAAATTTAAAAAGTTACTAAAAAAATTAAATGCCAACAAATACTAAAAAGACAAATATCCATATCCATTCACTCTACTTTTTGCACATTTTTTCGTAAAAAATCAAAAAATCATCCCAAACATATTAATGTTTTTCATCTCATATTTTGAACAAAAAATTAAAAATTCAGTAAAAAAATTTGTTCTCAAACAACCCCTAAATTATGCTATAAGGTACAAGGGAAAGAATATGATACATACCCCTCAAAAGATGTGTATCGTGTGTACCTTATAATTAAAGAAAAAAATAATATAATTTCATACATTCTGAGTCATAACTAAAATAAATATATAAAAAAGTCATAATTAAAAAAGAAAATTAGTCATAACTAAAAAAAAAATGATATAATTTAAGGTACATATGGTAAGAAATGTGTATAATAAATTTTTTTAAGCTATTTATTCTAAAATTTACACACTATTTATTCTAAAATTTTAACTCAAAAGTGATGAATGTCACAGTTTAAACCAATAGCTTTTAATTTGAAACATCACATGGACTTAAACATTTTATAATTTCTCTAATTTAAGGACATTGGATGTGGATGCTCTCTCCCTATTCTTAATGGTTCCCCCTTTACATATGCCAACTTTAATAAGTGATTTTGACACATTATACATGTTAAAACGATTTAAATAGAAATGAGTAAGGTTAGAAATTCATAAATTCATCTTTAACGATGTGATAAGAAAATAGAACTCTACATAATTGAGTATATAATAAATTAAAAATTGACATCTATTATTTTACATCATTGTTGATAAAATTGCAGAGATTTTATTAGAAATTTCAAATATTTTCCAATTGTGTTATAAGAATATTCTTTAACAAATGTCAGCATAATTTTTTAAAAATATACAACTATTTAAAATAGGATTATTTACCAATAAATATCATCTCACAAACAGTTATACCAATCAATCATCAATTTAAACTGTTAATCCGATAAGTCCCAGTGGTGGAGAGATTTGTTCCGTTTCATCCTATTTTGCAAGTCTGGTGTTGTTGTGTGGACAAATGGTGCTTGACACAGGGTAGAGCTAGCACGTCTGTCAATGACTTACGAGAACATGACCTAACTGCAATCACTGCTAACGGTCTACCTCTACGCGACTTGGGTGACGTCCCACTAACCCTAACACTGTTCTACCCATCATTAAGCACAAACCCAGGAATATTACTATTCATATTATTATTATATTAAATCCAAATTATGCCATATATGGTCTCATGAATTTACTGTAGAGGGGGTGGAGGCCTTCCGGCACCCGCCCAGGCAACTATTTGTTCCTATATTTGAGTCTGGATTTTTTCAATTTGTTGATTACAATATTCTAATTGCTGGTTGGCCCAATTATCATTAGGGAAGATGGTCAGAAAATGTATATAATTATCACGTCTAGAAATATAATAATTTAAAATATCATGCAATATAATAAGAATATCAACTGAGGACATACATGAGAAATACTTACAATCAGAACTTCAGACTTTATTATACTTCAAACACTTACACACGGAGAGAGAGAGAGAGAGAGTTCACATTTCTAAAATTGAAAAATAAAATTCTTACAACTCGTGCCTTCAACAAGGGTGAGGCATCCCTTATATAGAAAAGAAAAGAAAACAAGATAAGGATGAGGAAGACAGGTGGCGTGTCCTGATTAGTTTGGAGTCGATCGTCCTTATCTCCTCGAGATTCTTCCTTATCTTTAGACGTCGGCAAGGGACAACTGGTGGCCAGCTGTGATGATAGCAGACAAAGAATCTTTCTTTTGCCAAAAGTAGTTTGTCTTCTTGTGATGCTGTAAAGTTGCTGGAGTAGAGGACAAAGAATCAAATCATTCTTCTTTTCCTTTTCCCTTTCGGTCCTTGTCCTGGCTCATCTTTTCAACAATAAGGCCAGTCAAAGAGTCCCAAAAATCTCCCATATTTGGCTCATTGTTAGTTGGATCTTGGTATTCTCCTGCTAATACTGTAAATTCATTTTCATCCAAAAGTGGATCAAAATGTTAATCTTCTGGACCTTCATGGCTACTGGAACCAGATTTCATGCTGGTATCATCTCTGGAAAGTGATTACAAGAATTGTTCCTTCATAAAACCCATGCTTTTAACAATTAATTCTTGCTCGGATAATCCTGAATATTTCTGTCGAAATTCATTTTGAATTTGGACGAAAGGATTTTGGACTAGAGTGACTGGGAGTAATTTTGGAGTGGCATCCTAGCAAGCCTGTGTATGGACTTTAATTTTCTGTAAAAGATCCTGTTGCTGTTTCGGGGTATCTATCCCCTTAGTCTACCATTTAGTAAAGAAGACTCTTTTTAAATGTAGAATTTTATTCTGGAAATCACACTAGAAATCCCATTTCCAAATCCATGGAATTCCAAAGCGTATTATAAGATGGACTGTAGATTTAAACATTGAAATGTCTTTATAAACTGGAAGATGACTGTAAGCAGCTTGCCATTCATTGAACGCAAGACGAATAGGTTCTGGAAAAGCATTTATCTGTAATCCAAAGTTATTCCACCAAACGAGAAACCAATTGGGGAGATCATTTTTAAGAACCTCTGGAAGAACACGAAAAAACCAAGAATGGCTTCGTGGGAGATTCTGGTAATAAAAGGCTTGGGAAAAAGCATCAATGTAATCCCAATAACTATAACGATATTCTTTATGGCGAATCTCAAGAGTGCGGGTAACATGGGGATGCATACCCCAAGCTTGCATAGGCAAAATTCGCTGGATAGTAGCTTTGTTGTAATTGATAGGACTAGCAGTTCGGTTAGGATCATCCAATGTATGTTTGAACTCAACCGAAGCTGCATCCACAAGTATCTGTTCAAAGATGTATCTGTATTGATCAAAATGCGGTGGAGAATGCTGAGTAGTGAGATACCGCCTTTTGATTTCCCATGGATCATTGATCTATTGGATATCTTCTGTATTAATATAGAGGATAGTTTCCTCTATAATGGAATTCTGTAAATAAGGTTCTGGAGGAGTCAGGACGACATCTTTAGCCGGTTGGCCAGAAGATTCCCCTTTTTTACTAGAAAGAGCATTAAGCCCTGGGAATTCTGTATGATAGGGAAACCCCTTCCGCGGCCCCTTCAGCCTGGGCCTCGGCCTTTATTGGACATGGTTAGAACCCTGTAAATATTCACGGGTTAGAAAATCGGGAAGAGAATTATTTTCACCTTTGATATATTCAATGTCAAAATCAAAGACTGAAAGTTGGCCTTGCCAAGCTGCAAAAATTTGTTTTTGGGCTAAATTTTTGACATCTTTTTTGAAAATTTGTTTTGCGGCAAAACAATCAACTCTAATTAAGAAATGTTGATTCAATAGATCATCCTGGAATTTTAAGACACATTTAACAATAGCTAAACATTCTTGTTTAATTGTCGAATAGTTTTTGGCCGCTTTATTCCAGATTCCTAAAGTAAATCTTAACAGTTCTTTTTTTTTTTTTCTATTAGGATAAAATTGTTTAAGTATGCCACCATAACCTAAATTAGAGGAATCTGTTTCAACAATTTTCTTCCATTCTGGATGAGGTAAAGAAAGACAAGGAAGTGTCTTAACTCTAGCCTTAATTTTCTGGATAGCTTCTGTATGTTCTGGTCCCCATGGTGGAGGATTCTTTCGAAGTCTGGTATACAAAATGGTTGCTTCAGTAGCTAGATTAGGATAGTAGTCATGTATGTAATTTAAACTACCAAGAAATCTTTGTAATTGAGTTTTGTCTTTAATTTCATCAGGAAATTTGGATGCAAACTCCATACTTCTATCAATTGGAATTATAGTGCCAGTATAAATATTATGGCCTAAAAATCTAACTGTAGTTTGAAAAAGTTTCATTTTGGGTGCAGAAATCACCAAACCATTTCTGATAATAACATTCTTAAAAATATTAAGATGTCTAATATGCTGGTCAATAGATGATGAGAAAGTAAGAACATCATCAATATAACAAATAGCAAATTTTGTATAAAGGTTAAAAATATCATTCATAATATGTTGGAATTCAAATGGAGCATTTTTCAATCCAAATGGCATAACATTCCATTCAAAATGTCCAAAAGGTACAGTAAAAGCAGTTTTATACCTGTCTTTTTCTGTAATTTGAATCTGTTAATATCCTGATTTCATATCAAATTTAGAAAATATGACAGCATCCTGTAATCAATCTAAAAGATCCTTTTTATTTGGTACTGGTTATCTTATCCACTGTAAGGCTTTATTAAGAGGCTTATAATTGATTACCAATCTTGGCACACCTTTTTCAATTTTTGCATTTTTATTAACATAAAATGTTGTACAACTCCATAGAGAACGACTACCGCGAATTAGATTTTTCTGGAGTAGAGTATTTATTTATGTTTTACACAATTCTAAATACTCTTTTTTCATTTGACTAGGATGTGCGCGAGTTGGAATTTTACACTCATCAAAGTCTGGTTCGTAGGGAAGAGAAACTACGTGTTTCTTTCTTTCCCAAAATGCATTAGGAACATCACTGCAAACTTCTATTTGAAATTCCTTTTCGAGGGATTTAATTTTATTCTGTAATGAAGATTGTTGTAATCGTTGTTCTGTTGTAAGGAAAGAAATTTCTTTCTGTAAGAAATTAATTTGCTTTTCTTTAAAATTAACTAGATCTTTGATTTGATCTAATTCTTTGGCATAGGGTTCTGTAATAAACTAAAAAACAATCTGCTGATTATTTAAGGTTGTATGAATGCCTATGGAATCAATCTTTGTGATTGGCATTAGTAAACACAGGAATGGTGTCCCTAAGATAATTGCTTGAGACATATTTTTGATGAGGACAAAAGATGTAGGAAGGCATAACCCTTGGTTACATATAAATACTTCTGGAAGTTTGTACCTAATGTACAAGAGTTACCACTTGCACTAGTAAGTGATTGGGTAGTTTTCTGGAAATATTTGGTCGGAATTAATCCTTCTTGGATGCAATTCATATCAGCATCACTATCGACAAGGGCGACAACATCTTTTATTATAAAATCTGGTTTTATAATAAAAGTAATTATGATATACCATTTCTGAAAAGTTACTGTATTCATGAGCATAAGATAATCAGGTTCAGATTTCTTATTATCTTGTGGATTACTGGATTCAGAAATAATTCCTTTTTCTTTATTCTGAAGTTTACTATTAATTCTCTTAATTTCAGAATTAATGGCAATGTTGGAAGTTTGTAGATGTTTAATTTTAACTTTTAAAGCATTTATTTCCATTTTTAAATCCTGGATTGTTATGGGTTTTTCTTCAGTAACATGCTGGATTCTTTTGAATATTTCTTTCATACTGTAATGTTGAGGAGGAAGAATTTCTTCCTTCTTCTGTTGATTATAACATAATTCTAAAAATTTTAGTTTCATTTCTGGATCGGTAATCTGATCAGCAATATTAAGCATATTTTGCTCTGTTTCTGTAAGAACATTAATACTGGGACTACCAATATCAAGTCCATTCATTTCAACTATGGCTTTTCAATAGTTGGCTTCTTCTGAAATTTGATTAACATTATTTTTACAGTCACAAATTTCTGGAGAGACATCAGACTCACCTTCTGAGTCAGATGAATATAAAGCGGCAAGATCTCCTTCTGAACTAGAAGCAGAACTAGATTCATCAGAAATTATTTTGAGAATTTGTTGTTGGGTTTCATCATCTAAAGCTAACTCATTAAGTTTTTGCTGTATTTTTGTCCTGCATTTATTAGCATAGTGTCCTGTTTGGCCACATTTATAACACTTGATTGTGGATCTTGTTTTTTACTGTAAGACACTTTTTGTTTTCCTTTTGATTTTGAAGGTTGAGATTGCTGAACATACTATTTTGAAGGTTTATATTTTCTGGATTTTTTGGAATAATATTTTGAAGATTTTCCATATTTATGTTTTTTGGGCTTAGAAAGATACTGTAATTTTGTGTCATAGGCAAATTGTTCACAAAATTCACCTAACTCTTTTCTTCCTGTAAGATGTTGTTGTTTCATTTGTTGCTGTAGTCTAAGATCATTGCATAAAGTAAGTCCTTCATCTGTTATTATACTTATGAGTTGGCCATAGGTATATCTACTGTATGGTATAGCCAATTGATTATGGCGATCCCATAACTTTTTTTGTACTCTTTCTGCAAACAGAGTAGGAAGACCATCAATGAATTTTGCTTTCCAATGCTCAGAATTGGCATCAGATCTCCTGGTAACTTTCATTAAGAATACATCTTTATACCATCTAAAATGGGACAAAGATGGACATTGCAACTTCTCTAATAATTCTCTACTACGATCTTCAATACCACTAATGGTACCGACGAAGTGTAGGACTATTGTATTTACAAGACTGTAAACAACATCTTGTTCTTCAGTAACAAGACCTGAATCTGGATCTGTAGTTCGGCGAATAGAACCTAAAATCTCATCTACTTGGTCTTGGGTAAGAATGTTATCCCACCATCCTTTAAGGGTTCCTGTAAAGCCACTAACAATAAAACGGGCTACTTGGTGATCTGTATTTTGATTTTGTTTACAAACTGTAGCAAACATGAGCATGTGCTAGAGGATTTCATAAATTTGGTATTCTGAAAGATCATTAATATTCCATTCATAAATAGTTCTACTGTGATATGATCTCTGGGTTTGTAGGAAGTCTTCTTCATAAAGAACATCCATTGGAGTAGGTCATGTATAGTAATACCTACTAGGTGCAGTATAGGCTGTTCTGTTAGTTGTTGTTCCATAATGAACTTTGTTTATGGCTGAAGGTTCGTTTTGGAAATTGGCTTGGATTTCTGATATTTGACTGGGGGTCAAATTCTAGTAGGATTCATCTAGAGAGCCTAATTGGTTACTGGACAACAAATTGACTTGTTGGGAAGATTCTCCTATATGAAGATATTCAATCTTATTTATAAGAGTATCCATAAATTCTGTATTACCTTTTCTTGGTTTAAGATTGAAATTAATCACTATAGGAGTTGGTTTAATTGCAACTGGATGAATGGTGACTGGTTTTGGTTGAAGATGACAAGTGTTCTTTATATGGATAACAGTTTCTTCAATCCTAGTTAACTGTTTTCCTATGGTTTGGTAGTAAAGATTTGTATCAATATTCTGTTTTATTAACGGTATAATTTCCTTAACTGTTAAAGCACTAGAACTTTTTTCTAGAGGTTCTACGAATGCTATGATATTCAACGGTTTACTGGAAGTAGAATCACTGGGTCGTAATTCTAAAGATTTTGGAGGTGGATGAATTGAGGTAATACTTTGACCATCAGTGGTCACCCATGTTTTCTGGATATTTTCTAAAACATTTATTTGAGAATGCTGGTCTGTAATATTTTCCTTGAACCATAGAGAAAAAGATTGGATTTTCTGAGTTGCTTCTAAGTAAGCATAATACTGAATTTTGAATTCCTGTAATTGATCCTTGGTATGGTTATTAAAATACCATTTTCTAAACTCTGTATATTTTTCCTGGTAGAAATCCTGGTGTAGGATTCTTCTGTTTTCACTGCCAGGTGTAAAATCCATTAAACTTCAAAATTCATATCACTAACTGTAGGGCTATAAGGCCTTCTGGATTCCCTAGTTCATAAATACCATGTGGGATTTGATTTTCTGAAAATTGTAATCCTTAGACTACAGGGTCTGTAGGTTGGTCAGGGTTACTAGGAGGTCTGGATGGCATTCCTTGCAAAACTGACTCTAAAGGTTCAGTTGTAGATTGTTTGGAAGACTCAGGAAAATCTACTCTATATGCTTCTCGAAAAGATGGAGTAGATCTAAAACTAGTAGTTGACATACTTCTGGATAATTGCCTTTGTGGGCGTTTGAAAGTAAGGTAGACATTACCTCCTTGAGTCTGAATTACATCATCCAAAGATTGTTGGACAATTGGTCTGGCTGGAACAACATTATTTATTTGCCATCTGTCGGGAAAAGTAATCTGCTGCCAATGAATCATTTTTGGCACAGCAACTTGGCTACTGAACAAATTAGTATCAATAAGGACTGTGTGTCGTTGTTCACTCTGCTTTCCAATGTATGGATTTAAGGTTGTTAAAACTTTTAAATAAATTCTAGATATTACAGTAAAAGGTGGTGATCCTGGAAGATATTCATATCCATGTGATAACACTCTAAGTTCTAAGACTTTGGACAGATTCTAGTCGGAGAGTGCTATACTTAGGTTTGGATATATATCGAAATATACTGGACCATGTGAAAGACTAGTTTCTATGGCTCCCATCAGAGATGCTCGCCAATTGGTACATCTACCATCTCTTAGAGTACACTGGATACTGGTATTTTGCCCAAGAAGGGTCAAAGGTTTAAATGCTGTCTGGACTAGTCCTATATCGACATACTTGTATTTTTGGAGAAATGGGTATAAATCCTGTATATGTAAAAGGTACATAAGCTTATCATCATGTTGTATTGAGGCTGCATGCTCAAAGGTTTTAATTATTTTTCTATTGGAGAAGTCAAAGGTTCCTATCTTATAGATAGTATCTGGTTTGACCTTAGTCCACTTATCAAGGGCTTCCTTTACATCCTGGTAAGCTACAAGCTCTCTGGCTTCTGATGTAGAGGCTACGGCATTTGATACTGTATTGGCTGCTGTGGGGACTACTTCTTCTGTAGGTGCAGTACTCATTTAGTTATATTGTGACCATATATGTATAATTTAAATATGATATAACATAATACCAATAATAATATTCATCTGACTCAGAAGGTGAGTCTGATGTCTCTCCAGAAATTTGTGACTGTAAAACTAATGTTAATCAAATTTCAGAAGAAGCCAACTATTGGAAAGCCATAGTTGAAATGAATGGACTTGATATTGGTAGTCCCAGTATTAATGTTCTTACAGAAACAGAGCAAAATATGCTTAATATTGCTGATAAAATTACCGATCCAGAAATGAAACTAAATTTTTTAGAATTATGTTATAATCAACAGAAGAAGGAAGAAATTCTTCATCCTCAACATTACAGTATGAAAGAAATATTCAAAAGAATCCAGCATGTTACTGAAGAAAAACCCATAATAATCCAGGATTTAAAAATGGAAGTAAATGCTCTAAAAGTTGAAATTAAACATCTACAAACTTCCAACATTGCCATTAATTTTGAAATTAAGAGAATTAATAGTAAACTTTAGAATAAAGAAAAAGGAATTATTTCTAAATCCAGTAATCCACAAGATAATAAGAAATCTGAACCTGATTATCTTATGCTCATGAATACAGTAACTTTTCAGAAATGGTAGATCAGAATTACTTTTATTATAAAACTAGATTTTATAATAAAAGATGCTGTCGCCCTTGTCGACAGTGGTGCTGATATGAATTGCATCCAAGAAGGATTAATTCCAACCAAATATTTCCAGAAAACTATCCAATCACTTACTAGTACAAGTGGTAACTCTTTGTACATTAGGTACAAACTTCCAAAAGTATTTATATGTAACCAAGGGTTATGCCTTCCTACATCTTTTGTCCTTATCAAAAATATGTCTCAAGCAATTATCTGAGGGACACCATTCCTGTGTTTACTAATGCCAATCACAAGGATTGATTCCATAGGCATTCTTACAACCTTAAATAATCAGTAGATTGTTTTTGAGTTTATTACAGAACCCTATACCAAAGAATTAGATCAAATCAAAGATCCAGTTAATTTTAAAGAAAAAGCAAATTAATTTCTTACAGAAAGAAATTTATTTCCTTACAATAGAAAAACGATTACAGCAATCTTCATTACAGAATAAAATTAAATCCCTCGAAAAGGAATTTCAAACAGAAGTTTGTAGTGATGTTCCTAATGCATTTTGGGAAAGAAAGAAACACATAGTTTCTCTTCCCTATGAACCAGACTTTGATGAGCGTAAAATTCAAACTTGCGCACATCCTAGTCAAATGAAAAAAGAGTATTTAGAATTGTGTAAAACAGAAATAAATACTCTACTCTAGAAAAATCTAATTCGCACTAGTCGTTCTCCATGGAGTTGTACAACATTTTATGTTAATAAAAATGCAAAAATTGAAAGAGGTGTGCCAATATTAGTAATCAATTATAAACCTCTTAATGAAGCCTTACAGTGGATAAGATATCCAGTACCAAATAAAAAGGATCTTTTAGATCGATTACAGGATGCTGTCATATTTTCTAAATTTGATATGAAATCAGGATATTGGCAGATTCAAATTATAGAAAAAGACAGGTATAAAACTGCTTTTACAGTACCTTTTGGACATTTTGAATGGAATGTTATGCCATTTGGATTGAAAAATGCTCAATCTGAATTCCAGCATATTATGAATGATATTTTTAACCCTTATACAGAATTTGCTATTTGTTATATTGATAATGTTCTTATTTTCTCATCATCTATTGACCAGCATATTAAACATCTTAATATTTTTAAGAATGTTATTATCAGAAATGGTTTGGTGATTTCTGCACCCAAAATGAAACTTTTTCAAACTACAGTTAGAATTTTAGGCCATAATATTTATACTGGCACTATAATTCCAATTGATAGAAGTATGGAGTTTGCATCCAAATTTCCTGATGAAATTAAAGACAAAACTCAATTACAGAGATTTCTTGGTAGTTTAAATTACATACATGGCTACTACCCTAATCTAGCTACAGATGCAACCATTTTGTACACCAGACTTCGAAAGAATCCTCCACCATGGGGACCAGAACGTACAGAAGCTATCCAGAAAATTAAGGCTAGAGGTAAGACACTTCCTTGTCTTTCTTTACCTCATCCAGAATGGAAGAAATTTGTTGAAACAGGTGCCTCTAATTTAGGTTATGGTGGCATACTTAAACAATTTTATCCTAACAACAAAAAAAAAAAAGAACTGTTAAGATTTACTTCAGGAATCCGGAATAAAGCGGCCAAAAACTATTCGACAATTAAACAAGAATGTTTAGCTATTGTTAAATGTGTCTTAAAATTTCAGGATGATCTATTAAATCAACATTTCTTAATTAGAGTTGATTGTTATGCCACCAAACAAATTTTCAAAAAAGATGTCAAAAATTTAGCCCAAATTTTTTTTTTGCAGCTTGGCAAGGCCAACTTTCAGTCTTTGATTTTGACATTGAATATATCAAAGGTGAAAATAATTCACTTCCTGATTTTCTAACTCGTGAATATTTACAGGGTTCTAACCATGTCCAATAGAGGCCGAGGCCCAGGCTGAAGGGGCCGCGAAAGGGGTAATCCCTATCATACAGAATTCCCAGGGCTTAATGTTCTTTCCAGTAAAAAAGGGGAATCTTCTGGCCAAACGGCTAAAGATGTCCTCCTGACTCCTCCAGAACTTTATTTACAGAATTCTATTAAAGAGGAAACTATCCTCTAAATTAATACAGAAGATATCCAATGGATCAATGATCCATGGGAAATCAAAAGGCGGTATCTCACTACTCAGCATTCTCCACCGTATTTTGATCAATACAGATACATGTTTGAACAGATACTTGTGGATACAACTTCGGTTGAGTTCAAACATTCATTGAATGATCCTAACCGAACAGCTAGTCCTATCAATTACAACAAAGCTACTATCCAGCGAATTCTGCCTATACAAACTTGGGGTATGCATCCCATGTTACCCACACTCTTGAGATTCGTGATAAAAAATCTCGTTACAGTTATTAGGATTACATTGATGCTTTTTCCCAAGCCTTTTATTACCAGAATCCCCCACGAAGCCATTCTTGGTTTTTTCGTATTCTTCCAAAGGTTCTTAAAAATGATCTCCCCAACTGGTTTCTTATTTGGTGGGATAAGTTTGGATTACAGATAGATGCTTTTCCAGAACCTATTCGTCTTGCATTCAATGAATGGCAAGCTGCTTACAGTCATCTTCCAGTTTATAAAGACATTTCAATGTCTAAATCTACACTCCATTTTATAATACGCTATGGAATTCCATGGATTTGGAAATGGGATTTCCAGTGTGATTTCCAGAATAAAATTCCTCGTTTAAAAAGAGTCTTATTTACTAAATGGTGGACTAAGGGAATGGATTCCCCGAAATAGCAACATGATCTTTTACAGAAAATTAAAGTCCATACACAGGCTTGCTGGGATGCCACTCCAAAATTACTCCCAGTCACTCCAGTCCAAAATCTTTTTGTCCAAATTCAAAATTAATTTCGATAGAAATATTCAGGATTATCCGAGCAAGAATTAATTGTTAAAAGCATGGGTTTTATGAAGGAACAATTCTTGTAGTCACTTTCTAGAGATGATACCAGCATGAAATCTAGTTCCAATAGCCATGAAGGTCCAAAAGATGAACATTTTGATCCACTTTCGGATGAAAATGAATTTACAGTATTAGCAGGAGAATCCCAAGATCTAACCGACAATGAGCCAAATATGGGAGATTTTTGGGACTCTTTGACTGGCCTTATTGCTGAAAAGATGAACCAGGACAAAGACCGAAAAGGAAAAGGAAAAGAAGAATGATTTGATTCTTTATCCTCTACTCCAGCAACTTTACAGCATCACAAGAAGACAAACTACTTTCGGCAAAAGAAAGATTCTTTGTCTGCTATCATCACAGCTGGCCACCAGCTGTCCCTTGCCGACGCCTAAAGATAAGGAAGAATCTCGAGGAGATAAGGACGATCGACTCCAAACTAATCAGGACACACCACCTGTCTTCCTCATCCTTATCTTGTTTTCTTTTCTTTTCTATATAAAGGATGCCTCACCCTTGTTGAAGGCACGAGTTATAAGAATTTTATTTTTCAATTTTAGAAGTGTGAACTCTCTCTCTCTCTCTCTTTCTCTCTCTCCGTGTGTAAGTGTTTGAAGTATAATAAAGTCTGAAGTTCTGATTGTAAGTATTTCTCATGCATGTCCTCAGTTGATATTCTTGTTATATTGCATGATATTTTAAATTATTATATTTCTAGACGTGATAATTATATACATTTTGTAACCATCTTCCCTAATGATAATTGGGCCAACCATCAATTAGAATATTGTAATCAACAAATTGAAAAAATCAGACTCAAATACAGGAACAAATAGTTGCCTGGGCAGGTGCCGGAAGGCCTCCACCCCCTCTACAGTAAATTCATAAGACCATATATGGCATAATTTCGATTTAATATAATAATAATATGAATAGTAATATTCTTGGGTTTGTGTTTAATGATGGGTAGAACAGTGTTAGGGTTAGTGGGACGCCACCCAAGTCGCGTAGAGGTAGACCGTTAGCAGTGATTGCAGTTAGGTTATGTTCTCGTAAGTCGTTGACAGACGTGCTAACTCTACCCTATGTCAAGCACCATTGTTGACTTAAGCACCTCATTTAAGGTTTTGTAAATCACCTACGTGTTCAATTCTCAAGTCCAGAAGGATGAATTTTAATTCTCTTTGATTTTCTTCCTATTTCTCTTTCTTTTCTCTAACTTTCTCTTATACCTCTTAGGAAGAACATTTTTGTCTAACTTTCTCCGTCCTTCTGCATCTTTCTCGATTTTGTTTTGGCAGTTTATGGACTTAGGCCACTAATTGTTTCATTAGCTTAAGTGGCCAAGTTTAAGTCAAACAAACCTTGCTTAGCCTCCAAGAAAGAGAATTTTTTGAGTCATTGTAGCTTAATGATATTAGTTTAACTTAGACACCTCATTTAAGGTTTTGGAAATCACCTAAGTGTTCAACTTTCAATTCCAAAAAAATGAATTTCAATTCCCTTTGATTTTCTTCCTATTTCTATTTCTTTACTCTAACTTTCTTCTCTAGCTCTCAAGAAGAATGTTTCTCCCTAACTATCTTCGTCCTTGTGCATCTATCTTTATTTTGTTTTAGGAACTAATTAGCCTAGGCCACACTAATTGTTTCGTTAGCTTAACTGGCCAAGTTCAAGTCAAATTAACCTTACTTAGCCTTTAAGAAAGAAAATTTTCTCTAAAAATGTAGCTTAACGATATTAGTTTAACTTAAGAACCTCATTTAAGGATTTCTAAATCGTCTAAGTGTTCATTTCACAAGTCTAAAATGAAGAATTTTAAATCGCTTTGATTTTCTTCATACTTCTATTTCTTTTCTCTAACTTCTCATCTACCTATCAAGAAGTATGTTTTTCCCCAACTTTCTTCGGCTTTCTCCATCCTTCTCTATTTTGCCCTACGAACTAATTAGCTTTGGCCACTAATTGTTTCATTAGCTTAAGTGGCCAAGTTAACTCAAACTAACCACGTCTCTAAGAAAGAGAATTTTTTGAGTAATAGTATCATAATGATATTAGTTTAACTTAAGCATTTCATTTAAGGTTTTGTAAATCACCTACGTTTTCAATTCTCAAGTCCAAAAAGTTGAATTTTAATTCTCTTTGATTTTCTTCCTATTTCTCTTTCTTTTCTCTAACTTTTTCTTCTACCTCTCAGGAAGAACGCTTTTGTCTAACTTTCTCCGTCCTGCTGCATCTTTCTCGATTTTGTTCTAGCAGTTTATGAGCTTAGGCCACTAATTATTTCATTAGCTTAAGTGGCCAAGTTTATCCAAGAAAGAGAATTTTCTGAGTCATTGTAGCTTAATGATATTAGTTTAACTTAGGCACCTTATTTAAGATTTTGAAATCGCCTAAGTGTTCAATTCTCAATTCCAAAATGATGAATTTGAATTCCCTTTGATTTTCTTCCTATTTCTATTTCTTTTCTCTAACTTTTTTTTTTTCTAGTTCACAAGAAGAATGTTTATCCCTAACTATCTTCATCCTTTTGCATCTTTTTGTATTTTGTTTTAGGAACTAATTAGCTTAGGTCACTAATTATTTCATTAGCTTAAGTGGCCAAGTTTAAGTCAAATTAACCTTACTTAGCCATTAAGAAAGACAATTTTCTCAGAAATTGTAGCTTAACGATATTAGTTTAACTTAATAACCTCATTTAAGGATTTCTAGATCGCCCAAGTGTTTAATTTTCAATTCTAAAAGGAAGAATTAGAAATCCCATTGATTTTCTTCCTATATCTCTTTCTTTTCTCTAAATTCTCATCTACCGGTCAAGAAGAATGTTTCACCCCAACTTTTTTCGATTTTCTCCTTCCTTCTCTCCTTTGTCCTACGAACTAATCAGCTTTGCCCCACTAATTGTTTCATTAGCTTACGTGGCCAGGTTTAGCTCAAACTAACCAGGCTTAGCCTCTAAGCAAGTGAATTTTATGATTAATTCTAGCTTAACTATATTAGTTTAACTTAAGCACCCTATTTAAGGATTTCTAAATCTCCTACGTGTTCAATTCTCAAGTCCAAATGGATGAATTTGAATTCTCTTTGATTTTCTTCCTATTTCTCTTTCTTTTCTCTAACTTTCTCTTCTACATCTCAAGAAGAACGTTTCCCTCTAAGTTTCTCCATCCTTCTCGATCTTTCTCTGTTTTGTTCTACGAACTAATTAGCTTAGGCCACTAATTCTTTCATTAGCATAAGTGGCCAGGTTTAACTGAAACTAACCTTGCTTAGCATGAAAGAAAAAGAATTTTCTAAATAATTTTAGTTTAACGATATTAGTTTAAGTTAAGAACCTCGTTTAAGGATTTCCAAATCAACTGCGTGTTCGATTCTCAAGTCCAAATGGATGAATTTGAATTCTCTTCGATTTTCTTCCTATTTCTTTTTCTTTTCTCTAACTTTCTCTTCTACCTCTCAGGAAGAACGTTTTTGTCTTACTTTCTCCGTCCTTCTGCATCTTTCTCGATTTTGTTCTAGCAGTTTATGAGCTTAGGCCACTAATTGTTTCATTAGCTTAAGTGATCAGGTTTAACTGAAACTAACCTTGCTTAGCATGAAAGAAAAAGAATTTTCTAAATAATTTTAGTTTAACGATATTAGTTTAAGTTAAGAACCTCATTTAAGGATTTCCAAATCACCTACGTGTTCAATTCGCAAGTCCGCAAGGAAGAATTTGAAATCCCTTTGATTTTCTTCCTATTTCTCTTTCTCATCTCCAACTTCTCATCTACCTGTCAAGAAGAATGTTTCTCCAAAACTTTCTCCATCCTTCTCGATTTTGTCCGACGAACTAATTAGCTTTGGCCAATAATTGTTTCATTAGCTTAAGGAGACAAGTTTAACTCAAACTAACCTTGCTTAGCCTCCAAGAAAGAGAATTTTATGAGTAATTGTAGCTTAACCATACTAGTTTAATTTGAGCACCCTATTTAAGGTTTTCTAAGTCTCCTACGTGTTCGATTCTCAAGTCCAAATGGATGGATTTGACTTCTCTCCGATTTTCTTCCTACATTTCTCTTCCTTTTCTCCAACTTTCTCTTCTACATCTCAAGAAGAACGTTTCCCTCTATGCTTCTCCGTCTTCCTCTGTTTTGTTCTACGAACTAATTAGCTTAGCCCACTAATTGTTTTATTAGCTTAAGCGGCCAGGTTTAACTGAAACTATCCTTGCTTAGCTTGTAAGAAAAAGAATTTTCTAAGTAATTTTAGTTTAACGATGTTAGTTTAAGTTAAGAAACTCATTTAAGGATTTCCAAATCACCTAAGTGTTCAATTCGCAAGTCCGCAAGGAAGAATTTGAAATCCCTTTGATTTTCTTCCTATTTCTCTTTCTCATCTCCAACTTCTCATCTACCTGTCAAAAAGAATGTTTCTCCAAAACTTTCTCCATCCTTCTCGATTTTGTCCGACGAACTAATTAGCTTTGGCCAATAATTGTTTCATTAGCTTAAGCGGCCAGGTTGAACTGAAACTATCCTTGCTTAGCTTGTAAGAAAAAGAATTTTCTAAGTAATTTTAGTTTAACGATGTTAGTTTAAGTTAAGAACCTCATTTAAGGATTTCCAAATCACCTAAGTGTTCAATTCGCAAGTCCGCAAGGAAGAATTTGAAATCCCTTTGATTTTCTTCCTATTTCTCTTTCTCATCTCCAACTTCTCATCTACCTGTCAAAAAGAATGTTTCTCCAAAACTTTCTCCATCCTTCTCGATTTTGTCCGACGAACTAATTAGCTTTGGCCAATAATTGTTTCATTAGCTTAAGCGGCCAGGTTGAACTGAAACTATCCTTGCTTAGCTTGTAAGAAAAAGAATTTTCTAAGTAATTTTAGTTTAACGATGTTAGTTTAAGTTAAGAACCTCATTTAAGGATTTCCAAATCACCTAAGTGTTCAATTCGCAAGTCCGCAAGGAAGAATTTGAAATCCCTTTGATTTTCTTCCTATTTCTCTTTCTCATCTCCAACTTCTCATCTACCTGTCAAGAAGAATGTTTCTCCAAAACTTTCTCCATCCTTCTCGATTTTGTCCGACGAACTAATTAGCTTTGGCCAATAATTGTTTCATTAGCTTAAGCGGCCAGGTTGAACTGAAACTATCCTTGCTTAGCTTGTAAGAAAAAGAATTTTCTAAGTAATTTTAGTTTAACGATGTTAGTTTAAGTTAAGAACCTCATTTAAGGATTTCCAAATCACCTAAGTGTTCAATTCGCAAGTCCGCAAGGAAGAATTTGAAATCCCTTTGATTTTCTTCCTATTTCTCTTTCTCATCTCCAACTTCTCATCTACCTGTCAAGAAGAATGTTTCTCCAAAACTTTCTCCATCCTTCTCGATTTTGTCCGACGAACTAATTAGCTTTGGCCAATAATTGTTTCATTAGCTTAAGCGGCCAGGTTGAACTGAAACTATCCTTGCTTAGCTTGTAAGAAAAAGAATTTTCTAAGTAATTTTAGTTTAACGATGTTAGTTTAAGTTAAGAACCTCATTTAAGGATTTCCAAATCACCTAAGTGTTCAATTCGCAAGTCCGCAAGGAAGAATTTGAAATCCCTTTGATTTTCTTCCTATTTCTCTTTCTCATCTCCAACTTCTCATCTACCTGTCAAGAAGAATGTTTCTCCAAAACTTTCTCCATCCTTCTCGATTTTGTCCGACGAACTAATTAGCTTTGGCCAATAATTGTTTCATTAGCTTAAGCGGCCAGGTTGAACTGAAACTATCCTTGCTTAGCTTGTAAGAAAAAGAATTTTCTAAGTAATTTTAGTTTAACGATGTTAGTTTAAGTTAAGAACCTCATTTAAGGATTTCCAAATCACCTAAGTGTTCAATTCGCAAGTCCGCAAGGAAGAATTTGAAATCCCTTTGATTTTCTTCCTATTTCTCTTTCTCATCTCCAACTTCTCATCTACCTGTCAAGAAGAATGTTTCTCCAAAACTTTCTCCATCCTTCTCGATTTTGTCCTACGAACTAATTAGCTTTGGCCAATAATGATTTCTCATTAGAAACTCCATTTTCTTATATATATATATATAGATAAATTAAAAATTAATAATTAGAAAGTAGAAGTCAAAAACACACATTTACCAGTTTTTAGATAATCAATTTATTTAAGTTATTTTTATCTAATAAACTATAACAAAAAACTATACAAAATACTTTGATACAAACTCCCAAAATAATGGGTCGTTTGAGAATTCACTATTTTAGTTTAAAATTTAAAAAGTTACTAAAAAAATTAAATGCCAACAAATACTAAAAACAAATATCTATATCCATTCACTCTACTTTTTGCACATTTTTTCGTAAAAAATTAAAAAATCATCCCAAACATATTAATGTTTTTCATCTCATACTTTGGACAAAAAATTAAAAATTCAATAAAAAAATTTGTTCTCAAACAACCCCTAAATCATGCTATAAGCTACAAGGGAAAGAATATGATACATACCCCTCAAAAGATGCATATCATATGTACCTTATAATTAAAGAAAAAAATAGTATAATTCCATACCTTCTGAGTCATAACTAAAATAAATATAAAAAAAAAAGTCATAATTAAAAAAGAAAATTAGTCATAACTAAAAAAAATGACATAATTTAAGGTACATATGGTAAGAAATGTGTATAATAGAATTTTTTAAGCTATTTATTCTAAAATTTACACACTATTTATTCTAAAATTTTAACTCAAAAGTGATAAATGTCACAGTTTAAACCAATAGCTTTTAATTTGAAACATCACATAGACTTAAACATTTTATAATTTCTCTAATTTAAGGACATTGGATGTGGATGCTCTCTCCCCATTCTTAATGGTCCCCTCTTTACATATGCCAACTTTTAATGAAAATAAATGATTTTGACACATTACATATGTTAAAACGATTTAAATAGAAATGAGTAAGGTTAAAAATTCATAAATTCATCTTTAACGATGTGATAAGAAAATAGAACTCTACATAATTGAGTATATAACAAATTAAAAATTGACATCTATTATTTTACATCATTGTTGATAAAATTGTGGAGATTTTATTAGAAATTTCAAATATTTTCCAATTGTGTTATAAGAATATTCTTTAACAAATGTCAACATAGTTTTTTTAAAATATACAACTATTTAAAATAGGATTATTTACTAATAAATCTCATCTCACAAACAGTTATACCAATCAATCCTCAATTTAAACTGTTAATCCGATAAGTCCCAGTGATGGAGAGATTTGTTCCGTTTCATCCTATTTTGCAAGTCTGGTGTTATTGTGTAGACGATTTTACCCTTTATTTTGTTGTGTGGGACGTGTTTCACGAGATTACTTTTTTTTGAGTTATGTTGGATAACATATTTGGCAAGTCGAATGTTACTTCGACAAACGAGTCAGCCATTTCCGTTTCGGTTTTCGGTTTTGACATCGAGGTGTTTTGTTGTGACGGCTGGTTGTTTGTGTGGCATACATAAAGTTCAGATGTTCACACATTCGCCGTTTTGCAAATATATCATGTTCTTTTAGCAACGTTGATTTTTTGTGCATTTACCTGGTATATGGGTTGTGTGTGGCGCGAGAATTGCGTGTAGTGTTTTCGGACGGGTGTGGGTTGTGTGTTATGTGGATGGATTTTTACTGGTATGTGGGCCAACCAACATACATCACACAGTAGAGCATAAAATGCCTCGTGTGTGGCACCCACAAATGTGACACGTAACCCACAAACTAGTCAAAGTATGAAGGTGCAACACATTACTACCATATACATCACACACTAGAGCATAACATGCCTTACACTACTTTCATATTGTGTGGCCCCCACAAATGTGTCACATGACAGAAACGAATTTTGGCAACAATAGATATCAATGGCAACAATGTCCTTTCACAACAGACAAGACCAAACGGAATATTAAAAAATATTTGAGACTAATTGAATCGTAAGTTCAACAATTGAGATTTATTGATAAATCTCCCTTTAAAATATGTTAATAAGTGTACTTAAATCAATCATTAACTTGAGTATCACGATATAAAAAAAGGGTTTTGAAACTCTCTCTCTCTAAAAACTCTCTCTCTCTAAAAACCTCCCTCCTCGGCCTCTGTTTGGGCTGGTCGGCCGCCGCCTCTGGCTATGGCGGTCGGCTGGCCTAGCTCGTTTTCGGCGTTTGCCTGTTTGTTTTTTCTTTAAATAAACTTGAATCCCTCATTTTCCCCACCTAGGCGTGTTTTATGTTGCTGCAGAGGTCGTCCAGGTTTTTCTCTAGGGGCCGTTGGGTTTGCGATTCAACCTTGCCGTTACTGCTGATGCATCAGGGGTCGTTCAGGACTTTCATTCGAGCGCTTTCTGGCGAGTAGGAGTTTGAGGGGTGCTCTTTGGTTCAGATTGGTGGAGAAGTATCGAAGTTCTATTTGGGCGGAAACATGGGTGTCGTAGGCGATCCAGTTCTGTCCGGTTGTCACTCGAGCGCTCCTTCTCGTGTGAGAGTTTGAGGGGTGAACTTCCATTTGTATGGAGGTGTCCTAGCGGGTGGTCGGTGTTCGGTGGGTGTGTGGAGTTGCAGCAGCATAGGCGTGGGCTGAAGCAGAGGCTTAGGCGTGGTTTTGGGTGTGCGTAGTTCGGGTGTGAGCAAGAAGTAGACCTGGTGGGCGATGATCAGTGGGTGCTGTTCTGTCTCTTCAGCAGGGGAGTTGCCGCAACATCGGGTCTCCCGGTGGTGGCTATGGAGTGTTCTTGGCGGTGTGGGCTTTGGGGGGTGGGAGTTGCAGCAGCTAGGGGTGGCGTGGGTAGCAACTCTAGAGTGGTTGTAGCAGCAGAGGCGTGAGGGCTTTGGGAGTTGTAGCAGCAGAGGAGTGGGCCTTGGTAGAGGGGTGGTTTGTTGATTAGATGTTGTTTTGGTTTGGTTCGGGCTGCTTTGGGTGTTTTGGTTTAGTTTATTCTTTAGTTTGGTTTGGGTGTTTTGGTGAGTTGATTATGTGTGGTTTCATGTATTTTAATTTTCTAGTTAAGTTCTTCTTAACTTTTTTGTTTAAAAAATCGAGAGGCTTAGGGGTTGGTTGTATGGATGCGTATAGGGGTATTTTTATACTTCCGAACCTCTTTCGATGCATGTCATCTTCCTGTACCTTTAATTTCATGCTGTTAAATGAAATTTTTCTTTGTTGATAAAAAAAAAAAAAAATTTCTACCTTGAAATTTATTCACATGAAATAACTCTCTTTTGCTTGACATTGTACTTGATCTTTGCCAATAATGCCAAAGATCTCACAATCTTTGACTCTGAAAATTACTTACAATCAAGATAGATCTGGTTAGTACCCAACTCGAAAGCAATTTCATGCAGGCCCTATAATGCCAATGATCTGGTTGTGAATTGGAGAGGCCATTACAGGTGGTTCTGAATTGTTTGCAATTAAAGTTTTGATATAAAATTAACAGTATTGCAATATATATATTTGTTTGAAAGATGGGACTAGTAATGAGTTCATGCCAATAAATATTGTTCATGATGAACAACAATGGAAAATATTAACTATGAAAAATATTATAGACCTATTATTTTGTATAATAGTTTCAGAATTATAAATAGTATTTTTCATAAATCAATAGTTAATATTTTTGTCACATGCAACACTAAATAATTTTCACACAACGAGATTCACAAGGTAGTGTTTCATCAATAGACGCCAAACACCCACGTGAATCAAAATACCAGTTGACCTAAAAAGGTGGAGAAAAGTTGGTTTAATGTTAGATTGGCACATTCTTAACAATCAATTAAGTTTTGCACCATCTCTCATTTGAAAACTGTATCTATATCTGTTATCAAATTGAGGCACACTCTGGAGTTTAATTTCAAGGTATGAAATCTATCCTGCCAAACCTTTATTCACAATCTCTCTCAGAGATCAATAATACAAACACTTTACCACACCCACCCACCCACCTACACACACACACACACACACAAGAATCATTTTAGCATTCAAAATGATTACCACTGTTTTTTAGAGACCCTAAACCCTAAACCCAAGCCTGAACCTGAACTTAAATAAGCCAACTTTACTGGTTTTCCCACTAATTAACATTGAGGCAGAATTTGGAACTCGAGTTTATGGAGGCATTTGTGGAGGGCAAAGAAAAATAAAGTAGAAACTCTCTCAAGAAAAACAAGTCAGTGTACACCAAAAAAAAAAAAAGAAAGAATATACAACAAAGCTCAAAAACATGAGTAAATGGGTGTGCACAAGGATATGGCCTAGCAACCTGCTGCCTCAGAACCGAGGCACCTCAACTCAAAAACTGACCTAGCCTAATGCACACATATTCAAACCATGATCTTCCGAAGACATTTAAACAAATCAAACTACTGCTCCACCGGGTATACCCCGTATTCAAAAGGCCCAACAATGGCCCTGTCTGCATAACTTTTGGATTGTTACGTGTATAAGCCCATAAAGGCCACGAATCACTATGAAAAATCCAAGCCCATCACTTAGAGCCCAATGCATAACCCAGCTGGTAAGGTCCAGGACCGCTGGAGTCTAACATGGCATAAAGAACCAATGACATTCAGACACACAGCAAGTGAAGGACGAGCCACATCAGCAGACAAAGATCTGCAAAATTATTGCCACTGCACATCATCATTAATGCAGCCCATCACAGCATTTATTACGACAACATCTCTCCGTCGGAACAGGACCCCCCTTACCCTGAACAAGGTAAGTTACAGCATAGACTTTCGGCGAGGAGGGCAGGTCGAAAGGGACAGCGAAATGATTACCAAAGGATATAAGCAAACGTTGAAGACAAGAAGAATGTTAAGCTTTTCTATCTCTAATTTCTCCCTCTACACTCTACTTCTCTTCCTGACTTGCTCGTTGGAGGGTTCACTGGGGGACTACCCCATTCCCCGTTGAACTTGTTTGCAGGTTATCCGGTGGGCTTAATCATTTGGACCTGGGCTTGAGGAGCTTGGACCAGTCCGATCCATGCACTGGGACAAAGTGTAACATCATCAGTTGGCGCCGTCTGTGGGAAGTGGTTCTTATCCGGACGCCAGTTGTGCTTATTGTCGCCGAAGACCCTGTCCTAACAACCTTTTCCTCCTACCCATCCAAGTGCATGGTCACGACTGGATCCATGGCTTCTCACCATAATGCTGCCGACCATCAAACCGACCCTCCCAATCCAAACAACCCACCACAGTATATCATTGAGCTTCCCAACAGCATTAACCGCATGGCCGAACAAAACCAGGCCCTGATAAATGCTTTACTCCAAAGAAACCTTCCGATGCCTCCTCCACCACCTCCAGATATTCTACCCAACCAAGAAAGAGCCCTGAACCATACTGTTCCGCAACCCTATCCACCCAACTTTGAAGGTTTGCAACCTCCTCCCCCGCACATAAATCTATCACCTCCACCCCCACACCTTTCGGTCGTGGCACCAGCCCCTGAAGGGGAAACCAACAGCGTCCAGCCCCCATTGATTGACCATGGTGACCACATTCCCCTCTGGGACGCTGAACTCCGAGCAATGAAGCTCCAGCTCCAAGGGGTCATGCAAAACATTCAGCATAAACCCTCTACCACGGCAAGCTCACCATTTGTTGCCTCTATCCGGGACAAACCTCTGCCCGCCAAGTTCAAGATGCCCACCATTGACTCTTTTGACGGTACGACGGACCCAGTCGACCATCTGGAGACCTACCGTACCCTCATGATCCTCCATGCCTTCCCTGACGAGATCATGTGTCGGGCTTTCCCCGTGACACTGAAGGGGTCAGCTCGACTGTGGTTCAGCCAGTTACCAGCAGACTCTGTTTCCACTTTCCAGTATCTCAGCGACTTCTTCCTTAGCCATTTCATTGGAGCCCAACGCCAACGCCGCCCTGCAACCCAACTCCTCAACATCCGTCAGACCGAGGGGGAGTCGTTGCGCAGTTTTGTTACCCGCTTCAACACCAAAGCCCTGCAAGTAGCGGAAAACGATGACAAGGTCATCCTCACGGCTTTCATGGCCGGGCTACAATCGTCCGATTTCCTTTTCTCCCTCTCCAAAAACCCCCCGACCTCCATGGCAGCCCTACTCTCCAAAGCCCAGAAATACATGAATGCCGAAGATTCACTAGCCGTTCGGCAGGATCCAATATCTAAAAACCCGATCCCTAGAGAAAAGAGAAAAGACTCAGAACCCAGAAACACCCAGTATAACAGCCAAACACCCCACTATACTGACCGACCTCCTCGCGCTGACCGGCCGGCACCAGCCCAACCGCCCGGTTGGTTTGAGCGGTACACACCCCTTAATTCTCCCATAGAACAAGTCCTCCACTAGATCCAACGGGACTACCCCCTCAAATGGCCCCTACCCTCACGGACCCCTTCCAATCGGAAAGACCAGTCCAAATATTGTCGTTTCCACCAAGACCATGGCCATAACACTGATGACTGCATCAACCTCAAGGATCAGGTCGAGACCCTCATTCGTCAAGGGTATCTTAGCCGGTTCACGAACACCCGCCCACAGCAGAGGCAAAGAACCGAGCCCCTCAGAAACAATCGCTGGCGTACCCCACCCCAGCAGCCAGCCCAACCTAACCAAGGCCATGATCGCCCTCCACAACAGCCTCGTCTGCCAGGTAATCCCCCTCCGCCAGTTGGTGAAATCCGAGTCATTTCAGGTGGCCTTGCTTGTGGCGGACCATCCCGTTCCGCTCAGAGGGCAGAGCTCAGGAAGATAAGACAAGGCTCGGACAGAGCAGTTACCACGGTAGACCGACCCTCCAAACAGCCCAAGCAGTGGACAGAGCCCATCACCTTCACGGACGCCGACTGTACAGGCATCCGTTATCCTCATGATGACCCCCTCGTCATTTCTGTCATCCTCTCAAACTATAAGGTCAGACGGGTTCTCATCGACAACAGCAGTTCTTTAGACATCATATTCCTCAACTGCTTCTGCTAGCTCAAGATTGGGGATGAAAGCCTATCTCCCCTCCAAACCCCTTTGGTCGGTTTCACTGGCGACCGGGTGACCTCCATCGGCTCCATCGATCTCCCCCTCACTATCGGCGAATACCCGCGGCAGACTACCAAGTTGATCACTTTCCTTGTGGTCGACTGTCCCTCTGCCTACAACATCATCCTTGGTTGCACCGCCCTCAACGCTTTCCAAGCTATCACTTCAACCTACCACCTCGCCATAAAGTTCCCTACCGACCTGGGCGTCAGGACAGTAAGGGGAGAGCAAACTGTAGCTAGGGAATGTTATGTGGCCTCACTCAAGGAAGTCAAGCTGAAGGAAGCCATGATCATTGAAGGACTTGATGTCCGAGATGAGGACGAACTGGTTAGAGGAGAGCCGGTTGAGGAGCTCGTTGAGGTTCCCATCGATCCCACCAACCCTATGAAGACTGCCAAGATCGGCAGCCAACTATCCCCCAAGCTAAGGCCGACCTTACTGCCCTTCTGATCGAGCACAGTGATGTATTTGCCTGGACCCATTCAGACATGTCGGGCATTGACCCCTTTTTCATAACTCACCGCCTCAGTATCGAACCCCATTTCTGACCTTACCGCCAAAAGCAGCGCATCTTCCATCCAGAGCGCAATACACTTATAGCCGCAAAGGTTGACAGGCTCCTTGAGGCCCAATTCATCAAAAACGTGAATTTCCCTAAATGGTTGTCAAACGTGGTCCTAGTCCGCAAGAACAATGGCAAATGGCGACTCTGTGTCGATTACTCTGACCTAAGCCGAGCCTGTCCCAAAGACAGCTATCCTCTCCCCCGCATAGATCTGCTAGTCGATGCCACGGCCGGTCATCAAATGCTCAGCTTCATGGATGCTTTCTCTGGGTACAACCAAATCCTGATGCACCCGTCCGATTGGGAACATACATCCTTCATTACCGACTGAGGTACCTACCACTACCGCGTAATGCCATTCGGACTGAAGAATGCTGGGGTTACCTACCAACGGTTGGTCAATGCCGTTTTCCATCATCAGATAGGTTGGAATATGGAAGTCTATGTCGACGACATGATAGTCAAGAGCAAACTCTCTATTGATCATCTGTCCGACCTGTGAGAGACCTTCGCCACCCTACGCAAGTACCAAATGAAGCTCAACCCAGAGAAGTGCGCCTTCGGCGTAGGATCTGGAAAGTTTCTGGGTTTTATGGTCAGTCAGCGAGGCATTGAAGCTAATCCTGAAAAGATCAAGGCCTTGATTGAGATGCAGTCACCCAGAACCGTTAAGGAGGTTCAAAGGCTCACTGGCTGAGTTGCGGCCTTCAACCGCTTCATTTCCAGCGCAACAGATAAGTGCCTACCATTCTTCAAAGTTCTTCGGTAAACTTTTGAATGGACAACTGAATCTGAAGAAGCTTTTCAGCAGTTGAAGCTATTCATGGCAAATCCCCCCCTCATTTCACAAGCAATTACGGGCGAGCCCCTCTTCCTCTATTTAGCCGTCTCAAGCACCACAGTCAGTGCAACTCTTATCAGGGAAGACGACTCTGTCCAACGGCCGGTCTACTACATCAGTCGGGCTCTCAGGGGAGCAGAGCAGAATTCCCGCTGTTAGAAAAATTGTCCTTGGCCTTGGTCACCGCCTCCAGACGGCTCCGTCCTTACTTCCAGGCCCATTCCATAGTGGTTCTCATCGACCAACCATTGAAGAAGGTCATGCAACAACCAGAACTTTCCGACAGACTCATGCAGTGGTCAGTGGAACTCAGTTAGTTTGACATCTCCTACCGGCCTCGAACAGCAATTAAGGGACAGGCTGTCGCAGATTTCATCCTGGAATTCACTAATCCTACCCTAACCGCTGCGCCCCCACCCCCACCAACCCCTACCGAGCCAGAAGACCCGCATTCATAGACTCTCAACGTGGACGGATCATCCCGCAAGGAAGGTAGTGGGGCTGGCCTCATTCTCACCGCCCCTGAGGGCGGCTATTTCAAATGTGCTCTCCATTTCTTGTTTAATGCCAGTAATAATGAGGCCGAATATGAGGCATTGATAGCAGGACTCCGCCTCGCCAAGGACATTGGAGTCAGCCACATCCGGGTGTTCAGCGACTCCCAGCTCATCGTCGGCCAGATTACGGGGGAATTCGATGCCAAGGAAGACACAATGCGGGCTTACAGGGATATGGCCCTCCCCCTTGTTCGCCTCTTCAATACCTTCCACATCAAGCACATACCTCGGGCGAAAATCTCCAAGGCAGACGAGATGGCTCAGTTGGCCTCTGCAGACCAGTCCAACCTCAGCCACGGTGTCCGCCTCGAATACCTAGCCCACCCGGCCATCTCACCCGACTTACAAGAAGTGCAGTTCCTCCAAAATGAACCCATCCCTTGGGCCTCCAACATCTTCCTATTTTTGACAACGGAGGAACTCCCAGATGACCAACAGTAGGCCGCCAAAGTCAAGGCCCGGTCGTCCAATTACATCCTGGTCAGGGGCGTCTTATACAAACGTGGTTTTTCACGTCCATACCTGTGATGCCTCAATTCGGCTCAAGCAACCTATGTAATACGGGAAATCCATGAGGGAATTTGTGGTAATCATTCGGGCGGCAGGTCTCTGGCCCACAAAATACTCCGTACTGGTTATTTCTGGCCAACTCTCAATCAAGATGTGACTGATTTCGTGCTCAAATGTGATAAGTGCCAACGTTTTGCCAACATCCCGCATGCTCCTCCTACAGAGTTGATCACACTTTGCAGCCCTTATCCATTCGCCAAATGGGGGATCGACTTGGTCGGTCCACTTCCTACCGGCCGAGGTCAGACCAGGTTCGCGATCGTCGCCATTCATTACTTCACCAAGTGGGTAGAGGCAGAACCCCTTGCCACCATTACCGAGCGGAATACAACCAAGTTCATCTGGCAGTCGATCGTTTGCAGATTTGGCATCCCTCAGGCCATCGTCTCCGACAATGGCAAACAATTTGACAACGCCAAGTACAGGAAGTTCTGTGCCGACCTCCAGATTCAACCATGTTTCTCTTCCCCCGGTCATCCCCAGGCCAATGGCCAAGTCGAGGTCACCAACCGTTCTCTCCTGAAGATCATCAAAACTAAGCTCGAAGCTGCTAAGGGACTTTGGGCTGAGGAACTACCGAATGTACTCTAGGCTTACCGAACTACAGCTCGGACTCCCACTGGGGAACCCCTTTCCGCTTAACATACAGCGCTGAGGCGGTTATTCCAATAGAAGTCGGTCTGCCTACTCCCAGGGTTTTACATTCGGATCCAGCACAAACCGAAGAACTCCGTCGGGCAAACCTGGACCTAATTGAAGAACTCAGAGAGACCACCACGGTCAGACTGGCCTCATACCAACAGAAAATGAGAACACACTACAACCGGAAAGTCTGACCAAGGGAGTTCACTGTAGGGGACCTTGTCTTGAGAGAAACAACTCTTGCCACCAAAAATCCGACTGAGGGTAAACTGGCAGCCAAATGGGAGGGACCTTACGTTGTGAAAGTCAGACCACGTCCGGGCACCTACCGACTTCAGGACATGGAAGGTCGAGACCTCCCCCACCCATGGAACGCCAAACACCTGAAACGTTACTTTCAATAAGCTCTTACTTTTGTATCGCTCAGTTATTGTATTTTCTTTCCGGCAAATTTACGTATTCTTGATATCTCCTTACGCAATGTAACTTTTTTATTAACAGGGTTACACTTCCCTTACCATCAATTACATATCTCAGTTATCTGTATGGTGTCTCAATGACGTTTTGATTGCAGCACTCATGAAAAGCCTCAGCCAGACTAAGCATCATAAAGCCTCAGCCAGACTGAGCATAAAAAAGCCTCAGCTAGACTGAGCATCATAAAGCCTCAGTCAGACTGAGCACTAAAAAGCCTCAGCCAGACTGAGTATCATGAAGCCTCAGCCAGACTGAGCATCAAAAAGCCTCAGCCAGACTGAGCATCATCAAGCCTTAGCTAGACTGAGCATGAAGTACTCGGCCAGACCAAGCCTCAGCCAGCCTAAGCATAACAAGTCTCAGCCAGACCGAGCGCCACAATTTCAGGTTCAGACTGAGTTCCTTACGATGTCAGTGCATCATAGCTTAGCCCCAACTAAGCATGCGTGCAGGGCTCGGTCAACGCCATCTATTCAAACTTCATACTTGTGGAATTAGTAGACACACTTAGTCACCATTCCAGGTCCAAGTCTTTACACCGCTCTTTGCTTAGTCAAATTCCAAAGACGTTCTTACACGTTTTCTTTACAAGTCAAGTTATTTTCTTCTCAATCAAACTCTTACAAGTCAGCCTGTTCCCTTACAAGCCAAGCCTCACTCCAATAAACCACTAATCTACTTTGGCAGTGTGGCAAACACAAACTTATAATTTTATTACATTTTAAATTTCACTCTACATTGAGTTCAATTCTACTCTGCATTAAGGAGTTCTTAACTTCACTCTGCATTGAGTTTTTATTATAACTTCAACTTCACCCTACACTGAGGAGTCTTTACATTTAGTTCCTATTACAAGTTTAACTTCACTTTGCACTTTACAATGAGTTATACACCTCATTCATTCCAGCTGTACAAGCACAGACAATCAAACGAAAACATAATTGCAATTTTATTTATTCAGAAATTTGTACAGGAGTTCATTACAGCCATTCAAAAAAAAAAACTCTCTTAAGTACAAACTTTCCTCACTTCACTCATTCCTCCTCACTGGAGACAAGGTCTTCTTCTTCAATACCCTCATTCAGGGGGGTCTGGGCCACATCATCGTCACCAATTATTACACTATTGAGGTCTAAGTCTGGGGACAGTTCTTCAGCCCTACGTTTGAATATTTTCCAGCCACTGTCCCAGAACTCAACCATTTCGTGTTTATAGAAGTCTGACTGTTGGAAGCTCTCAATCACTTCCGCTTCAGTTCTACCCCCAGCGGTCGTCCTCGATGGGCCCGCCCCCCCCAGACTTCTCCCTCGCCAAGCTGCTGGCGACCGCGGCATCCACTGCCATCTGAAACTCAGCAGACCCCTTGAATTGATCCACTGCTGCCACATATAGATCGGGGTAAGCCGCCATTTCAGAGGCTGCCTTCGCCCTCTCTTCGTCCAGCTCCTTCTGCAGGGTCGCCATTTCAGAGGCTGCCTTAGCCCTCTCTTCCTCCCACTCCTTCTTCAGGGACGCCCTTTCGGCAGTTGCCTTGGCTCTCTCTGCCTCCAACTCCTTCTGAAGGCTCTCCCTCTCTTCCAATGACTTTGCACGCTCGCCCTCCAGCTCCTTCTGCAGATCGTTAATCTTCGCGTCTGCCTCATCCTTCTGCCTGACCAGCTCTTCATTACTGCTCATCGCCTCTTTATGCAGTTCGACCACGACCGCACAGGCTTTTTTGGCCTCCTCCAACCTCTTCTGCTCGCCAGCCAGTTGGAACTCGAGCGACACAACCTGGCGGTGTGTGTTCTCCAGCTCCACCTTGACTGTTTGCAGCTCAGCGTGGGCACTCTCTTAGTTTGCGCTCTCCTTCTTCAACCTTGTAAGTTGAGCCTTGGCCCCATCTGCCTGGAGCTTTGCAGCCCCAGCCTTCCTCAGCAGAGCCCCTGCTAAGGTGGTTACCTCCATTTGAGTGGAGCATAACCCCTTCAGCAGTTTAACTGCCTCTTCTACGATCCCCACAAGGCGGTCTGCCCCTGCCCTGGCTGGGCCTTCTTCTCCCTCCAGCCGTCCAGCCACCGCACGAGCATAGTAGATCGCAGTAGTCAGACTGACTCCCCCTCATTGGGGTGCAGGAGCCCCCTGGGGCTGTTCTTCCCTCCTTGGCTCAGGGTCAGTCGCCCCACCTTCTACTTGCACTTTAGGGGCGACCCTCGCGACCCCCGCGGCGATCGCTGCCACTACTGGAACGACTTCCATACCCTCTGAGGCAATGTCTACCACTTCTGGGGCAATTACTCTTCCTGGGGTCTCCTTCACTTCCCCCCCTGCCCCCTTCGCCATACTGGTTTCTTCTGCCCTCACTTTCCTCTTCCTTTTCTGGGCAGGCTCTTCTTCTTCACTCCTCCTCACTCTCCTCTTCCTCTTCACTATGCCTAGCACCGCCATCTCCTTCAAAGACCTCTTTTTCAAAGGATCTGTTGGGGGCGGTCGTGGTACAAATTCACCTAAGTTTTTTTCCCCTAAGGGTTTGGGGTGAGGACGAATCTGCTCCCTTGCGACCGGCCTTGGCGGTCGGTCTTCCTGAGATTCTTTGAATTTTTGAGCTTTGGCAAGGATGGTCTGATCCTCTACCTCTTGAGCCTTCCTCTTAGCCTCCAATTCCGCTCGGTCGAGGTCCCCACCGCTCGGCTGTGGACCCAACCCCGCCTCAAACAAAGCCGACGGCTGAACGAGCTCGTCCCATCTGACCCATTCCTTCTCCCTCCATTCCTTTACCCTCTTCACCCTCTCCTCTGCTGCTGCCCCCAACTTTGGCTCCACAGACTTGGTGGGCACTTTCCAAATGGTGCGCACTCCAACCCCTTCACTGGCAGACACATAGAACCACCGTGGTCTCCACCCCTTGATCGACGACGGCAGCCCCGCCACCAGCCTTTCCCTGCTGCTGCCTACAGAGTGACCCAAGTCTCTTGCTCCCCTGATGCCTTGTAACATGCGAAGAATTCGTCTACTGTCATGGCCGCCCCTTCGTTCGCCTTCGGCCACGCGCTTGCACAGACTAGTAAGATCTTCCATGCATTGGGCATTAGTTGGCCCGACGCTACCTCCAAACGATTCAGGACATCTACTACCACTTGCGGCAGGGGCAGCCTCAGTCCTCTCTTCAATGCTTCCTCATAAAGGGCAAACTCCCCTGGCCTAGCGTCAGATGGCCTCTCCGTCGACGTCGGCAACAATAACTGTATTTCAGCAGGCACTTGGTATTTTTCTCGCATAGCCTCCAAATCCGTTGCACTAACCGTTGATCTATCTGCCTTTGTATGCCAGTGATCTGGCTCTGCCTGGCTGATCGGCTTCGGCGCTGCTATCATGGTTGAACCATGGGATCGTACCACCAACTCCCCTTCCCTCTCCATCCTATATTGCTGCGCCAACTCCACTGCATCATCATCACCAAGTGGATCCACCCTGACATTCGCAGTTTCTTCTTGGGCCATCTCTATGGTATGTCTGCGAATCGCTTCGGATGCAGGTGCAAGGAAATTGAAAAAGTGTTGCAGAGGTGTATCGTGAACAAAAAAGGAATTAATACTTGGAATGTTTTGATTTTTTGTCAACAAGTAGGTGAATCAAATGATACCAAAAGCCCACGGTTTGCCCGTATTCGAAGGATCCCAATTAATTTTCGCCAGTTTGAAAAATTTTCAAATCATCCGCCAAAACTGTCTTTTCAACACCCATAATGACCTATCGTTTCATTTCTAATCTAGTGCCTAATCTCCCCCCCACGAGATGTTGCCACGTGTACGACCACGATCCACTGTCTCCTCCCCTCACCTTGTCTTTTCCACTTCAAATCACCACGTGACACACCACCTCTCGAGCCCCACGCCCCTCCAGCTCACCCTTCAAGGTCGGTCCTCCTCGCGGTCGACCTTCCCACTCGATCGACCCCCCTCGCGGTCGGCCTTCCTTGTGGTCGACACTCCCACTCGGCCAACCTCCGCGGTCTGTCCCCCTTGCGGTCGGCCCTCCTCGTATTCGACCCTCCCACTCGACCAACCTTTGCAGTCGGTCCTCCCCGTGATCGGCCCTTCCACTTGGTTGCCCTGTACGGTCGGACCACCTCCCGGTCGGTTCACCCCCTCGGTCACCCATGTCGATCGACCTCCATCCTGCCAATCCCTAACACCCTCATCTACTTCATTAATATTCCCTTCGTTAGACTAAAGCTGCACTCGGGAATGGGGGACTACTGACGTGTATAAGCCCATAAAGGCCACGAATCACTATGAACAATCCAAGCCCATCACTTGGAGCCCAATGCATAACCCAGCTGGTGAGGTCCAGGACAGCTGGAGTCCAACATGGCATAAAGAACCAATGACATTCAGATACACGGCAGGTGAAGGACGAGCCACATAAGCAGACAAAGATCTACAAAGTTATTACCACTGCACATCACCATTAATGCAGCCCATCACAGCATTTATTACGACAACACCTCTCCGTCGGAACAGGACCCCCTTACCCTGAACAAGGTAAGCTACAGCATAGACTTTCGGCGAGGAGGGCAGGTCGGAAGGGACAGCGAAATGATTACCAAAGGATATAAGCAAACGTTGAAGACAAGAAGAAGGTTAAGCTTTTCTATCTCTAATTTCTCCCTCTACACTCTACTTCTCTTCCTGACTTGCTCGTCGGAGGGTTCACTGGGGGACTACCCCGTTCCTCGTTGAACTTGTTTGCAGGTTATCCGGTGGGCTTGATCATTTAGACCTGGGCTTGAGGAGCTTGGACCAGTCTGATCCATTCACTGGGACAAAGTGTAGCATCATCAGATTGAATGCCAATTTCCATTTCAATGGCACCTTCTTGTCAGTTAAAGTATCTTACCAAACCACTACTTTGAATTGAAGTGTGCACTGGAAGAACTACGTATAATTAATCATGGGATGTATCTATCCTGCTGCTCTTGAAGAAGTCTTGCCGAAGACTTGGCATCCAAATAACGAGCAGTCACTTCCTTAAGATCCGCCTACAAACCGTACATACAAACAGAAGCACATGTAAGGCAAGGCTGGAAAGCACTGACACTCCACAATAGGTGTTGTGTCCATGCCCGACACTTATTGGAAACCGACAAGTGTGTCCACATGAAAGACACACCGCTAGTCAATTCTTAAAATTATTAATTTATTGCCGGACATGTAATAGACTTCACAAATGCTAATGTGAGTGTTGATTTCTGACCTCATAACCAAACAAGGAACTTAGCTGCAGAGCACATGGCAAAATAAATTAAACCAAACACCTGCAAACAAAAAGATAAGAATACCATGGTGGCTTGTCTACCTGGGGGCACTTCGACGATTAAGTCTGTCATTTATCTCTCAAAGATATCAACTCAAATTAAGAGCTCACAAAATAAATCACATATCTTAAACCCATACGGTGCCTTACTTTTATTGCCAACAGTGCCCTCCTTCCCTAGAAGTCTCACTTCATAGGACTTAAGCACAACACTTATCCAAGACTCTTAGTTAGATAAGAATGATCCCAACAAAGAGAATCATCTCTATCTGAACTAAGCGCCTCAACTCATCTAGGACTCTTGTCTTTAATCTGAATATCTCGGACTCCGGTATTACCGCACTATATCTAGGCAATATCACAATCATCTCGGCCAACAGGGTTGTCCACGTGGCACCTCGGCCACGTGGCGTGACCCTAAAAACATGTCCCCACAACTAGTACACTGTTTGGACACACCTCACAACACCTTTGTGGGTTTTTCTATAGCTAAAAAAAGTTAATTCCAGGTCAAAATAAAATATATGAAAACAAAGGGGGAAAAGTGAAAAATAAAAATAATGACAGTTCGATTGCCATAAAAATAAAAATAATGACATAAAAGTGTCATTAGAAATTGCCATTTTTCTTATCAAAAACCGACAGTTCGATTGGCAAATAATGACAGTTTCGACTTGACAATTCAGGCAGATTGGCAGTTTATAAAAAGACATAATTCAAATTATAAAACTTGAAAATTTATAAATTAACTAGATGTTTATTCATCTAATCTAACATTAAACATTGACAAACTAATAAATTAAAAATCCAACAATCCAAACAAATTATACAATAACAATTTAAAAAGGCAATAAATACTAAAAAATAAGATCATTCAACATCCAACATAGTTCTAAAAAGAGTTCTTAAAAGTTAATCTAATCATCAAAGTCAACAAACAATCCATGAGGAAAAATTGTTTAGTGTGCACGTGATACTGACATAGTCTTATTCTAAACAAATTTTAACAAAGATTTCTACACACATAAAATAATATACAAATATATATATATATATATATATATATATAATGATATGACAAAATTATAGAAATTATTAATCTCAATTAATTAACCTTATCATCCTTATAATCTAAGTTAGAAAACTCCTATTATATATAATCTTAACTTTAACTCATTATTCTTGAAGTCTTAGTATTTGTTTATTTTATTATTATTTTTTTTTGTACTTTTATTAATTTTGGAATTTGAAATTATTTATTAAATGGATGAATTGGATATGTTTGAAGTAATTGACAATTAACTAATTCAATATTTTACATAGATAGGTGACTATATTAAAAAATTACTCAAGTTTGAAAGGTTCTAAATCGATTAAACCGTTTGATGAGAGAAACGGTTTGTATCAGTGCTCAAAATAATAAAATCGACGTTATCGGTTCGGTGAAAAATTCCACCTAAATACTGACTGTACCAAACCAATTACATCCCTACTTCACATCGTGGTTTCGCAACAATTTAAATAAGTAATATTTGCTTGTTCTTATAAGTTATTACATTATTATTTATTTTTTATAAATTTAAAAATTATATTTCATCTTTTCAAATTTCTTATTATATAATAACCTATTTTATTAATAGATTATCAAGCTAATTAATAATTTTTAATGATATCAGAAATATATTTCAATTAACAATTCAAATAATTTTATTATTATATAGGA
>NW_021026198.1:2338761-2400647 GCF_004153795.1 Camellia sinensis
CCTCAGTGATGTCTGTGTGGAACAACAAAGGTTTTGAAGAGTCAGCCCTTGCCTCTCACGCACAAGACCCGTCTTCGCCTTTTTGTCATTCTATTTTATTTTGTCATATGGGTGAAGTCTTTGAACATGTTGTATATTGTTTTCTTGGGTTGACTTAGACTTATATGATCTTGTATGTACAGAACCTTCAGAACCTTGTGTAGTACATATTTTGTTGTGAGTTATTAATATGCATATGTATGGTTTGTTATGATGTGCCATATAAGCACAGCTCTATGGACAAAGTTTTTAACTGCTTCTGTTTGGCCCCCACTAACTCTGTTAACATACATTTGGTTTGGTTTGAGGCCGTAGGTAATTTCATGATTACTGGCCGGTTATGTCCTCAACCCACGGGAGCGGGTTCGGGTCATGACAGAGTGGTATCAGAGCATGAGTTAACAACTCACACACTTGTCCAAAAGTGCAATAAGCGTCTAGAAAAGATCTAGGATGCATTCATGTGATAAGTATGAATTTGGAAGCATCGAGAATATGCCTAACTGTTTTGATATGAACGATTATGTGCTATAAATTTGTGAATTGCTTGCGTTGCAATTGTTTGAATATGTGTGCTTTCTAGTATAAGCATACTTGTGTATCTTTTGTATAAAGTATAATGTAAGTTTAATCAGATGGTGAGAACAAGAGGCGATGAGATAGAGGAGTCCTCTACTGCCAGAATAGACAGAATGGAAAGACTGATACAAGAAATGGCAGAAACTTTGAGACAGCAACAGGAGTGGCAGCAACCACATCCACCACCTCCACCTCTGGGACCACCCGTGCCAATTAATCAGAATGACGATCGGATAATAGCACTCACCAAAGAATTCAAGAAAATGAAACCACCACAGTTCCACGGGGGACTAGATCCGTTGAAAGCCGAAGCATGGGTTCTCAGCATTGACAAACTATTTCAGTCTGGGAAACTATATTGTGGGGAAAGATGTTATTCAAGCCATTAGAACCTTTTTTGAGTCTGGGAAATTGCTATCTGAGATTAACAGTACCATTATTGCTCTCATTCCCAAAATTCCCAACCCTGTAAAGGTGGGTGACTTTAGACCCATATCTTGCTGCAATACCATTTACAAATGCATTGCCAAGATCATTGCTAACATGATTAAAATTGTTCTTCCTGATCTTATTGATCCTGTTCAGTCTGCATTTGTTCAGGGTAGGAGAATTTCTGACAACATTTTCCTATCCCAAGAACTTATGAGAGGGTACCATAGGAAGTCACCTACTCCGAAGTGTGCCATGAAAGTGGATATCATGAAAGCTTATGATAGTGTGCGTTGGGAGTTTATTATTGATATCCTCAAGGCTATGGCTTTCCCTCCTGTCATGGTCTCTTGGATCGAGGCTTGCATCACTAGCCCTTCGTTTTCTATTTGTATCAATGGGAGCCTCTGTGGTTATTTTAAAGGGGCTAGAGGGTTACGACAAGGTGATCCTATGTCCCCTTATTTATTTGTGTTAGCCATGGAGATTCTTGCCAGAATCTTAGCTGAGAAGTCTACTCTTCCACATTTTAAGTTTCATTGGAGATGCGAGAAGACCAAAATCATCAATCTCTACTTTGCTGATGATCTCATGATCTTTAGCAGGGGAGATGTGCCTACTGTTAATCTTATTATGGAAGGCCTTGAGGAATTCTCTAAACTTTCAAGCCTGACTCCTAATTCCAGCAAGAGTAACATTTTTTTTTTTGGATGTGTGATGGGGTTAAGAATGGCTATTCTTGAGATTGCTAAATTTAGAGAGGGGAACCTCCCTGTCAAATATCTTGGTGTTCCTCTCATCACCACTAAATTAAGGGCCTCTGATTGTGTTCCCCTCACTGAAAGGATCACAAAAAGAGTGAAGAATTAGACTAATAGAGCTCTGTCCTATGCAGGTAGGAGTCAACTTATCCAGTCCATTCTTTTTTCCATGCAAGTGTACTGGTCTTCCCTTTTATTCTTCCTAAGAAGGTTATTAAGGAGATTGAGAGTATACTGAGAGCTTTCCTTTGGTCTGGTAGTGATCTTAAAACTCATAGTGCCAAAATTGCTTGGGAGTCGATGTGTGCTCCTAAAAATGAGGGGGGTCTTGGTTTCAAATCCTTAGATATTTGGAATAGAGCCGCTATTGCCAAGCATATTTGGTTCTTATTTTCAGGGGGAAGGGGGGGGAGTCTATGTGGTGTCAGTGGGTCAAGTCTTATTTACTTAAGGGTAAGAGCTTTTGGAAAGTTAAAGCTCCAAATGACCCTTCCTGTGTGTGGAGGAAAATATTGTCCCTTAGGGATTAGATTTCCCCTCTGATTACTCACCAAGTTGGTAGTGGGGAGTCCATTTTCCTTTGGTACGATAATTGGCATCTCCTTGGTCCTCTTTGTAATAAATCTGGGGACAGAGTTATGTATGACTCTTGCCTTAACAGTGAGACTAAAGTTAGTCAAATCATTGATGGTAATTCTTGGAAGTGGCCCACTCCTAATTCTTGGGAAATTCAGGAGTTGATATCCTCTACTCCTGTTTGTTGTAAACCTAATACTTCCAGGTGTGACCAAACTGTTTGGAAACTTACTACTGATGGTTAGTTTTCTATTCACTCGGCTTGGGATCATTGGAGAAATAGATTTGCTAGAGTTGGTTAGAATAAACTGCTTTGGGGTCATCATAAGATTCCCAAAGTTAGTTTTATAGTTTGGGTGGCTATTCACAATAGACTATATACTGGTGATAGGTTAACTGTGTTTGGTTTGGCTTCTCAATCTCAATGCCCTTTCTACCTAACATCTGGGGAAAGTCACTCCCATTTATTCTTTAAGTGCATCTTCTCTAACAGGATCTGGTATGCTATTGAGGTTATGTGTAATATAAACTGGCCTGATCTAGATTTGTCTGACATTGTCTCATATGCTACTAAAGAGGCTAAAGGTAATTCTTTGAGAGCTAATATCCTTAGCAATGCTTTCTTGTGTTCTGCTTACTACATTTGGATTGAGAGAAATAACCGTATTTTTAACAAAGAATTTAAACCCGAAGAAGTGGTTATCAAATCTATCATCTAGATGGTTAGAAATAGAATGATATCCATCAAGAATTTGCCTAGTTCCATAGGTGACAGTTGGTTTCTTGCTAAATGGAATCTGCCAGAGACAATTCTGAAGCCCCACATTATAAGATCTGGGAGGGCTGCTGAGTGATGTAAGTTTACTAAATGAGGGTTGAGTGTTGGTGAGCAAATAGAGTTTCCTAATGGTTTGGTCATGTGCAGGTGCTGCTTAAAATTTCCCGTGGACTCATTGTTTATTCTTTGAGGGTTAAGTGTTTTGAAGATTTCTTAATGTGTTACTTCACAATTTGGGTTGAGTGATCTTAGCCAGATAAATTTTGCTAATGTTTATATATAGTGTAATTCTTTATGTGCAGGTTAAGGAAGCAAAATCTGAGTGGTGTGAGTTCCTAAATTGTGGGCAAAGTGAATTGAGTGCCTATAATGAATGTTTTGTTCCTATTTTCAATCTTAGATGGCTTTATATAAGCTGGAAATGTCACACCCCAAACCCGCCCCTAGAAGTTTGGGCATGACCACTTCAGAAACGGACACTTAACCTGTTTTATATCTATATATATGGGGCCTGAACAGAAGCACTAAATATTAAAATTTGACACTGGAAACAAACTCCATCGAGCTACTACTATCATGCCAGGATCATAAACTTTTAACAAACAAATAAAATCTAAAACATACACCTGAACATCGATTATATACATACATATATACAGACCCAGCCCTATTATTGGGCATATACAAAAACATGAGAGCTATATACATCACTCTTAGATAGACATTCAAAAAGCAAACCAACATCTTATCAGCTTAACAAAATCAATGATTGTGTATAGTGCCTGGACACACGAAGGTTGACAAAAGAAAGCAGCGTCATGGCTAGTACTGACCATCTGATTGGTGACCTAAAGAAACAGACATAACAGAGAGTGAGCCGGACTCAGTGAATAGTAATACATAAATAAAACGATGCTTAACTTGAAACATAACACAGAGCAATGCATATAAAGATGTAGAGTTCACATAGTTAGTCTGATTCTGTGCTACATAATGGCCTTAGGTTCAATCTTGCAACATAAACATGGTGGCTATAAGCCCTTGAAACATGGTGGCTATAAGCCCTTGAAACATGTGGCATAAAGCCCTTGTAACATATGGCACTAAGGCCCTTGAAACATGTGGCATAAAGCCCTTGTAACATATGGCACTAAGGCCCTTGAAACATGTGGCATAAAGCCCTTGTAACATATGGCACTAAGGCCCTTGAAACATGTGGCATAAAGCCCTTGTAACATATGGCACTAAGGCCCTTGAAACATGTGGCATAAAGCCCTTGTAACATATGGCACTAAGGCCCTTGAAACATGTGGCATAAAGCCCTTGTAACATATGGCACTAAGGCCCTTGAAACATGTGGCATAAAGCCCTTGTAACATATGGCACTAAGGCCCTTGAAACATGTGGCATAAAGCCCTTGTAACATATGGCACTAAGGCCCTTGAAACATGTGGCATAAAATCAATAGCATACACCTTTGTTTAATCATTCTTATATGTTAACATAGTTGCCTTGCCTTATAATTAACAGAGTCCTAATGGTAACCGTTAGATTATTCCCATGAGTTGACATAATTAACGTAAAGTTAACAGGACATTCCTGATAATTAGTAACGAAAAGTAAGCACACTTTCATTAGATTACAGACGACTTTATCGGTTTCACAATTTCACAGTTTGGCCCTTGGCCTGAGAGGTTCTCATATTCACAATAGCCTTTGGGTTTCATAGATTCACAACTTATCACATCGGCCTTCGGCCCTTTGGATTCACAAGTTCACAAGTTTGGCCCTTGGCCTCATAGCTTCATAAGTCACAAGTCGGCCCTTGGCCACATAGGTTTCACAATGTTTCTCACATAGCATACATAACTTCACAACTTCTTTGATGTTTCCATGAGTTCACAATGTTTCTCACATAGCATACATAACTTCACAACTTCTTTGATGTTTCCATGAGTTCACAATGTTTCTCACATAGCATACATAACTTCACAACTTCTTTGATGTTTCCATGAGTTCACAATGTTTCTCACATAGCATACATAACTTCACAACTTCTTTGATGTTTCCATGAGTTCACAATGTTTCTCACATAGCATACATAGCTTACATATCAACATAATTCTTACGATGAAGATCATAACATCAATAATAATAATTATTAACGGTTAAAGGTACATCAAAGTACTACTACTCACAACGTTCAGGTACTTGGTCCGCCCCTGTAGCTGACCCTACACAATTCGCGTAATTCAAACATCATTTATCATAGTACATCACCATTCAAGTCAGCATTATTCAACACAACATAACTTCAACAAAAGTCAACATTTGGTTCATCAACACCATTTGTAACTTAACATAATTCGAAATAAATCTTTGAATCCCATTTCAACATTCCAAAACCAAGTTCATATCATTCATACCATTAATAGATTATTTCCCCAATTTTCCCTTCACATGCTAGCATGAATTCCAATATTCATAACAAAGTTCATTCGCAAATTTTAAACATAATTTTCAAACATTTCCAAATTCTAATTAAACTTGAACACATATAATTCAATACCTCAATTTCATTATTCTACTTTCAATTTGGGCCAAATCATTGGGTATCATCATTAATCAACCTAGGGTTTCAAGAAAAATGAGGATTTTTAACAAAAATTCACACTTCTTAAATCACCACTTTTAATTCCAATTTTCCCAATGATTCTACATCTAGGATTCACAATTCATCATTTTAACCCACCAATTTAACTTCCAACATCTCAAACTCTAAATCCCCAAATCTCATAATATGCCCTAGATGATAAAAATGAAGATTTTTGCATTAATATAATGAAGTTACCATAAATCTATCCATAGATGTAAGTATTGAGGAGATCTAGAACCCCTACCTCGAAGAACAAACAAAGGAGCGAGCTTGGATGAGATTCCACCTCAATTTCGAATTTCAATCGGTTGGAAATGTTGACCCTTTCTTGTTCTCCTCCTTGATACAAGATCCATGGAGGATTTGCTGATAAAAGTGGAGGAAATCAAGGTTTTGGAAGCTAGGGTTTCGGACATGGAAGAGGGGAGAAGAAGAGAGGAAAAGAAATTGCAAGAAATGGTCCAAAAATCCCGTTTTTAGAGCTGCTGTCCCACACAGACCGCACGTGCGGCGCTATTCCCCGCACGTGCGGCTCTGCTTCCAGCGCAGATGTGAAAACTTCAAACGGGTATAACTCTCTCATCGGGACTCCGTTCTAGGTCGTTCTTGTGTCCAAATCGAAGTCTCGGAAATAAGTTTTCCAATGGTTCTAACCTCACATTTAAATTCAAAGTGTGGAAAAAGAAAAGGACAAATGAATGACGGCTGATCGTAGGTTAACTATTCGAATTAAATTCGTTGGTCCAATCTTACTATACCATCATACCACCACCTCAAATAATACCCCAAAATAAGGTAAGAACATTCCAAATACACTATTAAGAATGTCAAAAATGAGCCCATGCTCGAGCGGAGGGTAAAAAAAAAATTTCAAGCCGATACAATAAAGGTCGCCATAACTCAGCAGATAATTCTTTAATTCCGATAGATATAGTTGAATTAAAACACATTAACCCCTAATTAAATAAGGATGACTTTCTATACGCATTTTGGGGTCATTACAGGAAATACTCATATATAGCTGTCTTTATAGGGTGTATTACATTGTCTGAGTTCTACTTGGGATGCATGGGTTGGCTGATCTGGTCCTCCCTAGATGCTTGCTACTTTGGTGTAACAATGGTTTCATGCCTTTTGGATGTTCGGGTTGTTTGTTTCTTGGTGATGGCTGCTCGAAGCGCCGATTGGATAAAAGTTGCCTTTATTTTACTTTATTTAAACTCTGTTTGTTTTGCTTTATTAGACGGTTTATAGTGGATTCTCATTGGTTGGCCTATCCATGCGGGTTCTGCATGGCATAGTAGCATTGTTTGTTTCACAGTGTTATTTTTTAGGACTGTTGTTGGTGTGTTCATGGCCCTCATCCGAAAGAATGCAGCCTATGAACATATGTTGGATCTCTCTTATAGCTAGTTATTTCTACAGCCTATTTTGATTTCTTGTTTTCAAGTTTTAGCTGTGGTGCTGTTTTGTTTTGGTTTGTTCCGGTTTAGTTTTGTTGGGTTTTTTGCCTCCAACTTTACTCATGTATAGTTTTCGTTAGATCCTGGGGCATGCCCTTGTAACTGTGTATTCTCTATTTTTCTTTTTATCTATGTCTTATTCACCAAAAAAAAAAAATCCTTTTAGACTTGAGAATTCAAAACTTAGATGATCTAGAAAACATTAAATGAGTAACTTAAGTTAAACTAATATCGTTAAGCTAAATTACTCAGCAAAATCTCATTCTTGTAGGTTAAGCAAGATTAGTTTTTGTTAAATTGGGCCACCTAAGCTAATAAAACGACTAGTTGCCCAAGCCAATTAGTTCCTAGAACAAAAGAGAGAAGTTGGAGACGGATGGAGACAGTTAGAGAGAAACTTTCTCCTTGAGATCAAGAAGAGAAAGTTAGAGAACAGAAAGGGAATTAGATTAAATTGAATTCTAATTCATCATTTTGGACTTGAGAATTTAACACTTTGGTGATTTAGAAAACATTAAATCAGGTGCTTAAGTCAAACTAATATTGTGATGCTACAATTACTGTGTAAAATCTCTTTCTTGGAGGCTAAGGAAGATTAGTTTGAGTTAAACTTGGCCACTTAAGCTGATGAAACTACTAGTTGCCTAGAATGTTAGAGAGAAGTTACAGAAAAACGAAGAGAGTTGGAGAGAAATTTTCTCCTAGAGATATAGAAGATAACGTTAGGGAAAAGAAAGGGATTTGAAAACTAAAGTAAATTAAACTTCATTCTTTTGGACTTGAGAGTTTAACACTTGGGCGATCTACAATTACTCAGTGAATTCTCTTGCTTTGAGGCTAAGCAAGATTTGTTTTAGTTAAACTTGGCCACTCAAACTAATCAAGCTATTAGTTGCCTAACCTAGTTAGTTCCTAGAACAAAAATGAGAAGGCGGAGAACGACATAGAGAGTTAGAGAGAGTTAGCCACGGTTTGCTGTAATGTTTAATAGGTTATTCAACCAGTTTTGTATAATTATCCATATATCTTTCCCAAGTATCCATCTACTATTTTTTTGGCGGTAGAAGATACTTGGGGATAAAAATTGATATATGGACAATTTTGGATTTATTTATGATTTCCCTTATTGGGTGCCTGGCGGATGTGGGAGTGTTTTTATTATCTACTAGTTTCCCCGATTTTTTTTTTTGGGTAGGGGGTTATTAGACTTGTTGTATTTCCCGGGGTATGCCCGTTGTAAATGTGTAAATTTTGTCTTTAATTTATGAGTTACCCACCCAAAAAAAAAGAAACTTTCTTCTGGAGAGCTAGAAGAGAAAGTTAGAGAAAAAAGAAAGGAAATAGGATTTAAATTAAAGCGAATCAAAATTCATCCTTTTGGACTTGAGAATTGAACACTTAGATGATCTAGAAAACATTAAATGAGTAACTTAAATTAAACTAATATCGTTAAGCTAAATTACTCAGCAAAATCTCTTTCTTGTAGGTTAAACAAGATTAGTTTGTGTTAAATTTGAACACTTAAGCTAATAACACGACTAGTTGCCGAAGCCAATTAGTTCCTAGAACAACAGAGAGAAGTTGGAGACGGACGGAGAGAGTTAGAGAGAAACTATGTCCTTGTGATCTAGAAGAGAAAGTTAGAGAATGGAAAGAGAATCTGAATGAAATTTGAAGGGAGTTCAAACTCATCATTTTGGACTTGCGAATTGAACACTTAGATGATTTAGAAAACATTAAATGAGTTGCGTAAGTTAAACTGTTATCGTTAAACTACAATTACTCAGTAAATTTTCTTTCTTGAAGGCTAAGCAAGATTAGTTTTAGTTAAACTTGGCCACTTAAGCTAATGAAGCTATTAGTTGCCTAACCTAATTAGTTCGTATATCAAAAGAGAGAAGGCTGGAGGAGGACGGAGAGAGTTAGAGAGAAACTTTCTTTTTTGAGAGCTAGAAGAGAAAGTTAGAGAAAAGAAAAGGAAATAGTATTAAAATTAAAGCGAATTGAAATTCAGCATTTTGGACTTGAGAATCGAATACTTAGGAGATTTTGAAAACACTAAATGAGTTGCTTACGTTAAACGCATATCATTAAGCTCCAATTACTCAGTGAATTCTCTTTTTTGGAGGCCAAGAAAGATTAGTTTGTGTTAAACTTGGCTGCTTAAGCTAATGAAACTATTGGTTGCCTAAGGTAATTAGTTCTTAGAAGAAGAGGGAGAGGACTAGAGAAGGACGGAGAGAGTTTGAGAGAAACTTTTTTCTTGGGAGCTAGAAGTGGAAGTTAGAGAAAAGAAAGGGAAATAAGATGAAGATTAAAGTGAGTTCCAATTCATCATTTTGGACTTGAGATATATACACTTAGGTGATTTAGAAAACATTAAGTCATTTGCTTAAGTAAAGCTAATATCGTTAAACTACAATTACTCAGTAAATTCTCTTTCTTCGTGGATAAGCATGATTAATTTGTGTTAAACATGGCCACTGAAGCTAAAGAAACTAATAGTTGGATAAGCTAATTAGTTCCAAGAACAAAAGAGAGACGGATGGAGAAGGACAGAGAGAGTTAGAGAGAAACATTCTTCTTCATAACTAGAAGGGAAAATTGGAGAGAAGAAAGGAAATAAAATGAAAATTAAAGCGAATTCCAGTTGATCGTTTTGGACTTGAGAATCGAACACTTGGGTGATTTAGAAAGCCTTAAATGATGCGCTCAAGTCAAACTAATATCGTTAAGCTACAATTACTATGTAAAATCTCTTTTTTGGAGGCTAAGCGAGATTAGTTTGAGTTAAACTTGGCCGCATAAGCTAGTGAAACTATTAGTCCCAGAACAAAAAAGAGAAGTTGGAGACGGACAGAGAGAGTTAGAGAGAAACTTTCTCCATGAGATCTAGAAGAGAAAGTTAGAGAAAAAACCGGAAATAGGATGCAAATTAAAGCGAATTCAAATTCACCCTTTTGGACTTGATAATTGAACACTTGGGTGATTTAGAAAACATCAAATGAGTTGCTTAAGTTAAACTAATATCGTTAAGCTACAATTACTCAGAAAATTCTCTTTCTTGCAGGCTAATGAAGGTTAGTTTGAGTCAAACTTGGCTACTTAAGCTGGTGAAATAATTAGTGGTCTAACCTAATTAGTTCCTAGAACAAAAGAGAGAAGGGTGGGGAACGACGGAACGAGTTAGAGAGGAACTTTCTTCTTGAGAGCTGGAAGAGAAAGTTAGAGGAAAGAAAAGGAAATAGGTTTAAAATCAAAGCGAATTCAAATTCATGCTTTTGGGCTTGAGAATTGAACACTTTGGTGATTTACAAAACATTAAATTAGTTCCTTTACTACATCGTTAAGCTACGATTACTCAGTGAATTCTATTCCTTGGAGGCTGAGCAAGATTAGTTTGAGTTAAACATGGTCACTTAAGAGAATGAAGCTATAAGTTGCCAAACCTAATTAGTTCCTCGAACAAAACAGAGAAGGGTCGAGAAGGACGGAGAGAGTTAGAGAGAAACTTTCTTCTTGAGAGCTAGATGGGAAAGTTAGAGAAAAGAAAATGAAATAGGATTAAAATTAAATGGAATTCTAATTCAACATTTTGGACTTGAGAATTTCACACTTAAGTGATTTAGAAAACCTTAAACCAGGTGCTTAAGTCAAACTAATATCGTGAAGCTACAATTACTCTGTAAAATCTCTTTCTTGGAGGCCAAGCAAGATTAATTTCCGTGGCCACTTAAGCTGATGAAACTATTAGTTGCCTAGAACGCTAGAGAGAAGTTACAGAAAAACGGAGAGAGTTAGAGAGAAACTTTCTCCTAGAGATATAGAAGATAATGTTAGGGAAAAGAAAGGGATTTGAAAACTAAAATGAATTAAACTTCATCCTTTTGGACTTGAGAGTTTAACACTTGGGTGATCTACAATTACTCGGTGAATTCTCTTGCTTTGAGGCTAAGCAAGATTTGTTTTATTTAAACTTTGCCACTTAAACTAATCAAGCTATTAGTTGCCTAACCTAATTAGTTCCTAGAACAAAAATGGGAAGGCGGAGAACGACAGAGAGAGTTTAAGAGAGTCAGCCACGGTTTGCTGTAATGTTTAATAGGTTATTCAACCAGTTTTGTATAATTGTCCATATATCTTTCCCAAAGTATCCACCTACTATTTTTTTGACGGTAAAACATACTTGGGGATAAAAATTGATATATGGACAATTTTGGATTTATTTATGCTTTCTCTTATTAGGTGCCCAGCGGATGCGGTAGTGTTTTTATTATTTATTAGTTGCGCCCATTTTTATTGGGGGGGTTGGTATGAGATTTGTTGTATTTCCTGGGGTAAGCCCGTTGTAAATGTGTAAATTTTGTCTTTAATTTATGACTTAACCACCCGAAAAAAAGAAACTTTCTTCTTGAGAGCTAAAAGTGAAAGTTAGAGAAAAAGGAAAGGAAATAGGATTTAAATTAAAGCGAATCAAAATTTGTCCATTTGGACTTGAGAATTGAACAGTTAGATGATCTAGAAAACATTAAATGAGGAACTTAAGTTAAACTAATATCGTTAAGCCAAATCACTTGGCAAAATCTCTTTCTTGTAGGTTAATCAAGATTAGTTTGTGTTAAATTTGGCCACTTAAGCTAATAAACGACTAGTTGCCCAAGCCAATTAGTTCCTTGAACATAAGAGAGAAGTTAGAAACGGACCGAGAGAGTTAGAGAGAAACTTTCTCCTTGAGATCTAGAATAGAAAGTTAGAGAACGGAAAAGAAATTAGAATGAAATTTGAAGGGAGTTCAAACTCATCATTTAGGACTTGCAAATTGAACACTTAGGTGATTTAGAAAAGATTAAAAGATTTGCTTAAGTTAAACTCTTATCGTTAAGCTACAATTACTCAGTAAATTTTTTTTCTCGGAGGCTAAGCAAGATTAGTTTTAGTTAAACTTGGCCACTTAAGCTAATGAAGCTATTAGTTGCCTAACCTAATTAGTTCGTATAGCAAAAGAGAGAAGGGTGGAGGAGGACGGAGAGAGTTAGAGAGAAACTTTCTTTTTAGAGAGCTAGAAGAGAAAGTTAGAGAAAAGAAAAGGAAATACTATTAAAATTAAAGCGAATTGAAATTTAGCATTTTGGACTTCAGAATCGAATACTTAGGTGATTTTGAAAACATTAAATGAGTTGCTTAAGTTAAACGAATATCGTTAACCTACAATTACTCAGTAAATTCCCTTTTTTGGAGGCTAAGCAAGATTAGTTTGTGTTAAACTTGGCCGCTTAAGCTAATGCAACTGTTGGTTGCCTAAGGTAATTAGTTCCTAGAAGAAGAGGGAGAGGACTGGAGAAGGACTGGGAGAGTTGGAGAGAAACTTTCTTCTTGGGAGCTAGAAGAGAAAGTTAGAGAAAAGAAAGGGAAATAGGATGAAGATTAAGGTGAGTTCCAATTCATCATTTTGGACTTGAGATATATACACTTAGGTGATTTAGAAAACATTAAGTCAATTGCTTAAGTAAAACTAATATCGTTAAACTACAATTAGTTAGTAAATTCTCTTTCATCGTGGATAAGCTTGGTTAATTTGAGTTAAACATGGCCACTTAAGGTAAAGAAACTAATAGTTGAATAAGCTAATTAGTTCCTAGAACAAAAGAGAGAAGGATGGAGAAGGACAGAGAGAGTTAGAGAGAAACATTCTTCTTCATAACTAGAAGAGTAAATTAGAGAGAAGAAAGAAAATAGAATGAAAATTAAAGGGAATTCCAATTGATCCTTTTGGACTTGAGAATCGAACACTTGGGCGATTTAGAAAGCCTTAAATGATGCGCTCAAGTCAAACTAATATCGTTATGCTACAATTACTCTGTAAAATCTCTTTCTTGGAGGCTAAGCGAGATCAGTTTGAGTTAAACTTAACCCCTTAAGCGAGTGAAACTATTAGTCGTAGAACAAAAGAGAGAAGTTGGAGACGGACAGAGAGAGTTAGAGATAAACTTTCTCCATGAAGAGAAAGTTAGAGAAAAAAAAAAACGGAAATAGGAAGCAAATTAAAGCGAATTCAAATTCACCCTTTTGGACTTAATAATTGAACACTTGGGTGATTTAGAAAACATTAAATGACTTGCTTAAGTTAAATTGTTATCGTTAAGCGACGATTACTCTGTAGATTCTCTTTCCTGGAGGCCAAGCAAGATTAGTTCAAGTTAAACTCGGCCACTTAAGCTAATGAACTTATTAGCTGCCTAACCTAATTAGTTCCTAGAACAAAAGAGAGAAGGGTGGGGAATGACAAAGTGAGTTGGGGAGGAACTTTCTTCTTGGGAGCTGGAAGAGGAAGTTAGAGAAAAGAAAGGAAATAGGTTTAAAATCAAAGAGAATTCAAATTCATGCTTTTGGACTTGAGAATTGAACACTTAGGCGATTTATAAAACATTAAATTAGTTCCTTTAGTTATCCTACATCGTCAAGCTACAATTACTCAGTGAATTCTATTTCTTGGAGGCTAAGCAAGATTAGTTTGAGTTAAACATGGTCACTTAAGAGAATGAAGCTATAAGTTGCCAAACCTAATTAGTTCCTCGAACAAAACAGAGAAGGGTCGAGAAGGACGGAGAGAGTTAGAGAGAAACTTTCTTTTTAGAGAGCTAGAAGAGAAAGTTAGAGAAAAGAAAAGGAAATAGGATAAAAATTAAATTGAATTCTAATTCATCGTTTTGGACTTAAGAGTTTAACACCTAGTTGATTTAGAAAACCTTAAATCAGGTGCTTAAGTCAAACTAATATCGTGAAGCTATAATTACTCGGTAAAATCTCTTTCTTGGAGGCCAAGCAAGATTAGTTTGAGTTAAATTTGGCCATTTAAGCTGATGAAACTATTAGTTGCCTAGAACGTTAGAGAGAAGTTACAGAAAAACGGAGAGAGTTAGAGAGAAACTTTCTCCTAGAGATATAGAAGATGACGTTAGGGAAAAGAAAGGGATTTGAAAACTAAAGTGAATTAAACTTCATCCTTTTGGACTTGAGAGTTTAACACTTGGGTGATCTACAATTACTCAGTGAATTCTCATGCTTCGAAGCTAAGCAAGATTTGTTTTAGTTAAACTTGGCCACTTAGACTAATCAAGCTGTTAGTTTCCTGACCAAATTAGTTCGTAGAACAAAAACGAGAAGGCGGAGAATGACAGAGAGAGTTAGAGAGAGTCAGCCACAGTTTGCTATAATGTTTAATACGTTATTCAACCAGTTTCGTATAATTGTCCATATATCTTTCCCAAGTATCCATCTACTATTTTTTGGACGGTAGAAGATACTTGGGGATAAAAATTGATATATGGACAATTTTGGATTTATTTATGCTTTCTCTTATTGGGTGCCCGGCGGATGCAGGATTGTTTATATTATTTATTAGTTTCCTCCATTTTTTTTTAAGGGGGGAGGGTATTAGATTTGTTGTATTTCCTGGGGTATGCCCGTTGTAAATGTGTAAATTTTGTCATTAATTTATGACTTACCCACCCGAAAAAAAGAAACTTTCTTCTTGAGAGCTAGAAGAGAAAGTTAGAGAAAAAGTAAAGGAAATAGGATTTAAATTAAAGCGAATCAAAATTCATCTTTTTGGGCTTGAGAATTGAACACTTAGATGATCTATAGAACATTAAAAGAGTAACTTAAGTTAAACTAATATCGTTAACCTAAATTACTCAGCAAAATCTCTTTCTTATTGGTTAAGCAAAATTAGTTTGTGTTAAATTTGGCCACTTAAGCTAATAAAACGACTAGTTGCCGAAGCAAATTGGTTCAGAGAACAAAAGAGAGAAGTTGGAGACGGACGGAGAGAGTGAGAAAGAAACTTTCTCCTTGAGATCTAGAAGAGAAAGTTAGAGAACGGAAAGGGAATTAGAATGAAATTTGAAGGGAGTTCAAACTCATCATTTTGTACTTGCAAATTGAACACTTAGGTGATTTAAAAAACATTAAATGAGTTGCTTAAGTTAAACTGTTATCGTTAAGCTACAATTACTTAGTAAATTTTCTTTCTTGGAGGCTAAGCAAGATTAGCTTTAGTTAAACTTGGCCACCTAAGCTAATGAAGTTATTAGTTGCCTAACCTAATTAATTCGTATAACAAAAGAGAGAAGGGTGGAGGAGGATGGAGAGAGTTAGAGAGAAACTTTCTTTTTTGAGAGCTAGAAGAGAAAGTTAGAGAAAAGAAAAGGAAATAGTATTAAAATTAATGCGAATTGAAATTCAGCATTTTGGACTTGAGAATCGAATACTTAGGTGATTTTGAAAACATTAAATGAGTTGCTTAAGTTAAACGAATATCGTTAAGCTACAATTACTCAGTAAATTCCCTTTTTTGGAGGCTAAGAAGGATTAGTTTGTGTTAAACTTGGCCACTTAAGCTAATGCAACTGTTGGTTCCTAAGGTAATTAGTTCCAAGAAGAAGAGGGAGAGGACTGGAGAAGGACGGAGAGAGTTGAAGAGAAACTTTCTTCTTGGGAGCTAGAAGAAAAAGTTAGAGAAAAGAAAGGGAAATAGGATGAAGATTAAAGTGAGTTCCAATTCATCATTTTGGACTTGAGATATATACACTTGGGCAATTTAGAAAACATTAAGTCATTTGTTTAAGTAAAACTAATATCGTTAAACTACAATTACTCAGTAAATTCTCTTTCTTCGTAGATAAGCATGATTAATTTGAGTTAAACATGGCCACTGAAGCTAAAGAAACTAATAGTTGGATAAGCTAATTTGTTCCTAGAACAAAAGAGAGAAGGATGGAGAAGGACGGAGAGGGTTAGAGAGAAACATTCTTTTTCAGAGCTAGAAGAGAAAATTAGAGAGAAGAAAGGAAATAGAATGAAAATTAAAGGGAATTCCAATTGATCCTTTTGGACTTGAGAATCGAACACTTGGGCGATTTAGAAAGCCTTAAATGATGCGCTCAAGTCAAACTAATATCGTTATGCTACAATTACTCTGTAAAATCTCTTTCTTGGAGGCTAAGCGAGATCAGTTTGAGTTAAACTTGGCCACTTAAGCTAGTGAAACTATTAGTCCAAGAGCAAAAGAGAGAAGTTGGAGACGGACAGAGAGAGTAAGAGAGAAACTTTCTCCATGAGATCTAGAAGAGAAAGTTAGAGTTTTGGACTTGAGAATTGAGCACTTTGGCGATTTAGAAAGCCTTAAATGATGCGCTTAAGTCAAACTAATATCGTTAAGCTACAATTACTCTATAAAATCTCTCTCTTGGAGGCTAAGCGAGATCAGTTTGAGTTAAACTTAGCCACTTAAGCTAGTGAAACTATTAGTCCTAGAACAAAGGAAAGAAGTTGGAGACGGACAGAGAGAGTTAGAGCGAAACTTTCTCCGTGAGATCTACAAGAGAAAGTTAGAGGAAAGAAACAGAAATAGGATGCAAATTAAAGCGAATTCCAATTCACCCTTTTGGACTTGATGAATGAACACTTGGGTGATTTAGAAAACATTAAATGAGTTGTTTAAGTTAAACCGTTATCGTTAATCCATGATTACTCTGTAGATTCTCTTTCTTGGTGGCCGAGCAAGATTTGTTCGAGTTAAACTCGGCCACTTAAGCTAATGCAGCTATTAGCGGCCCAACCTAATTAGTTCCTAGAACAAAAGAGAGAAGGGTAGGGAACGACGAAGCGAGTGAGGGAGGAACTTTCTTCTTGAGAGCTGGAAGAGAAAGTTAGAGAAAAGAAAAGGAAATAGGTTAAAATCAAAGCGAATTCAAATTCATGTTTTTGAACTTGAGAATTGAACATTGAGGTGATTTACAAAACATTAAATTAGTTCCTTTAGTTATCCTACATCGTCAAGCTACAATTGCTCAGTAAATTCTATTTCTTAGAGGCTAAGCATGATTAGTTTGAGTTAAACATGGTCACTTAAGAGAATGAAGCTATAAGTTGCCAAACCTAATTAGTTCCTCGAACAAAACAGAGAAGGGTGGAGAAGGACAGAGAGAGTTAGAGAGAAACTTTCTTCTTGAGAGCTAGAAGAGAAAGTTAGAGAAAAGAAAAGGAAAAATGATTAAAATTAAATTGAATTCTAATTCATCATTTTGGACTTGAGAATTTAACACTTAGGTGATTTAGAAAACCATAAATCAGGTGCTTAAGTCAAACTAATATCGTGAAGCAACAATTACTCGATAGAATCTCTTTCTTGGAGGCTAAGCCAGATTAATTTGAGTTAAACTTGGCAACTTAAGCTGATGAAACAATTAGTTGCCCAGAACGTTAGAGAGAAGTTATAGAAAAACGGAGTGAGTTAGAGAGAATCTTACACCTAGAGATATAGAAGATACCATTAGGGAAAAGAAAGGGATTTGAAAAGAAAAGTGAATTAAAATTCATCCTTTTGAACTTGAGAGTTTAACGCTTGGGTGATCTATAATTACTCAGTGAATCCTCTTGCTTTGAGGCTAAGCAAGATTTGTTTTAGTTGAACTTGGCCACTTAAGCTAATGAAGCTATTACTTGCCTAACCTAATTAGTTCCTACAACAAAAGAGTGAATGGTGGAGGAGGACGGAGAGAGTTAGAGAGAAACTTTCTTCTTGAGAGCTAGAAGAGAAAACTAATATCGTGAAGCTACAATTACTCGGTAAAATCTCTTTCTTGGAAGCTAAGCCAGATTAATTTGAGTTAAACTTGGCCACTTAAGCTGATGAAACAATTAGTTGCCCAGAACGTTAGAGAGAAGTTACAGAAAAACGGAGTGAGTTAGAGAGAATCTTACTCCTAGAGATATAGAAGATACCGTTAGGGAAAAGAAAGGGATTTGAAAAAAAAGTGAATTAAAATTCATCCTTTTGAACTTGAGAGTTTAACGCTTGGGTGATCTATAATTACTCAGTGAATCCTCTTGCTTTGAGGCTAAGCAAGATTTGTTTTAGTTGAACTTGGCCACTTAAACTAATCGAGCTATTGGTTGCCTAACTTAATTAGTTCCTAGAACAAAAATGAGAAGGCGGAGAACGACAGAGAGAGTTAGAGAGAGTCAGCCACGGTTTGCTGTAATGTTTAATAGGTTATTCAACCAGTTTTGTATAATTGTCCATATATCTTTCCCAAGTATCCATCTACTATTTTTTTGATGGTAGAAGATACATGGGGGATAAAAATTGATATATGGACAATTTTGGATTTATTTATGCTTTCTCTTATTGGGTGCCTGGCGGATGCGGGAGTGTTTTTATTATTTATTAGTTTCCCCATTTTTTGTTGGGGGTGGGGGTATGAGATTTGTTGCATTTCCTGGGGTATGCCCGTTGTAAATGTGTAAATTTTGTCTTTAATTTATGACTTACCCACCCGAAAAAAAGAAACTTTCTTCTTGAGAGGTAGAAGAGAAAGTTAGAGAAAAAGGGAAGGAAATAATATTTAAATTAAAGCTAATCAAAATTCATCCTTTTGGACTTGAGAACTGAACACTTAGCTTTTCTAGAAAACTTTAAATGAGTTACTTAAGTTAAACTAATATCGTTAAACTAAATTTATTCAGCAAAATATCTTTCATGTAAGTTAAGCAAGATTAGTTTGTGTTAAATTTGGCCAATTAAGCTTATAAAACGACTAGCTGCCGAAGCCAATTAGTTCCTAGAACAAAACAGAGAAGTTGGAGCCGGACGGAGAGAGTTGGAGAGAAACTTTGTCCTTGAGATCTAGAAGAGAAAGTTAGAGAACGGAAAGGGAATTAGAATGAAATTTGAAGGGAGTTACAAACTCATCATTTTGGACTTGCGAATTGAACACTTAGGTGTTTTAGAAAACATTAAATGAGTTGCTTAAGTTAAACTATTATCATTAAGCTACAATTACTCAATAAATTTTTTTTCTTGGAGGCTAAGCAAGATTAGTTTTAGTTAAACCTGGCCACTTAAGCTAATGATGCTATTAGTTGCCTAACCTAATTAGTTCGTATAACAAAAGAGAGAAGGGTGAAGGAGGACGGAGAGAGTTAGAGAGAAACTTTATTTTTTGAGAGTTAGAAGAGAAAGTTAGAGAAAACAAAAGGAAATAGTATTAAAATTAATGCGAATTGAAATTCAGCATTTTGGACTTGAGAATCGAATACTTAAGTGATTTTGAAAACATTAAATGAGTTGCTTAAGTTAAACGAATATCGTTAAGCTACAATTACTCAGTAAATTCCCTTTTTTGGAGGCTAAGCAGGATTAGTTTGTGTTAAACTGGGCCACTTAAGCTAATGCAACTGTTGGTTCCTAAGGTAATTAGTTCCAAGAAGAAGAGGGAGAGGACTGGAGAAGGACGGAGAGAGTTGGAGAGAAACTTTCTTCTTGGGAGCTAGAAGAAAAATTTAGAGAAAAGAAAGGGAAATAGGATGAAGATTAAAGTGAGTTCCAATTCATCATTTTGGACTTGAGATATATACACTTGGGCAATTTAGAAAACATTAAGTCATTTGCTTAAGTAAAACTAATATCGTTAAACTACAATTACTCAGTAAATTCTCTTTCTTCGTGGATAAGCATGATTAATTTGAGTTAAACATGGCCACTGAAGCTAAAGAAACTAATAGTTGGATAAGCTAATTAGTTCCTAGAACAAAAGAGAGAAGGATGGAGAAGGACGGAGAGGGTTAGAGAGAAACATTCTTTTTTAGAGCTAGAAGAGAAAATTAGAGAGAAGAAAGGAAATAGAATGAAAATTAAAGGGAATTCCAATTGATCCTTTTGGACTTGAGAATCGAACACTTGGGCGATTTAGAAAGCCTTAAATGATGCGCTCAGGTCAAACTAATATCGTTAAGCTACAATTACTCTATAAAATCTCTTTCTTGGAGGCTAAGCGAGATCAGTTTGAGTTAAACTTGGCCACTTAAGCTAGTGAAACTATTAGTCCAAGAGCAAAAGAGAGAAGTTGGAGACGGACAGAGAGAGTAAGAGAGAAACTTTCTCCATGAGATCTAGAAGAGAAAGTTAGAGAAAAGAAACGGAACTAGGATGACAAAGTGAATTCAAATTCAGCCTTTTGGACTTGATAATTGAACACTTGGGTGATTTAGAAAACATTAAATGAGTTACTGAAGTTAAACTATTATCGTTAAGCCACGATTACTCTGTAGATTCTCTTTCTTGGAGGCCAAGCAAGATTAGTTCGAGTTAAACTCAGCCACTTAAGCTAATGAAGCTATTAGCTACCTAACCTAATTAGTTCCTAGAACAAAAGAGAGAAGGGTGGGAAACGACAGAGCGAGTTAGAAAGGAACTTTCTTCTTGAGAGCTGGAAGATAAAGTTAGAGAAAAGAAAAGAAAATAGGTTTAAAATCAAAGAGAATTCAAATTCATGCTTTTGGACTTGAGAGTTGAACACTTAGGTGTTTTACAAAACATTAAATTAGTTCCTTTAGTTATCCTACATCGTCAAGCTACAATTACTCAGTGAATTCAATTTCTTAGAGGCTAAGCAAGATTAGTTTGAGTTAAACATGGTCACTTAAGAGAATAAAGCTATAAGTTGCCAACCCTAATTAGTTCCTCGAACAAAACAGAGAAGGCAGGAGAAGGACAGAGAGAGTTAGAGAGAAAGTTTCTTCTTGAGAGCTAGAAGAAAAAGTTAGAGAAAAGAACGGGAAATAGGATTAAAATTAAATTGAATTATAATTCATAATATTGGACTTGAGAATTGAACACTTAGGTGATTTACAAAACATTAAATTAGTTCCTTTAGTTATCCTACATAGTCATGCTACCATTACTCAGTGAATTCAATTTCTTGTAGGCTAAGCAAGATTAGTTTGAGTTAAACATTGTCACTTAAGAGAATGAAGCTATAAGTTGCCAAACCTAATTACTTAAGAGAATAAAGCTATAAGTTGCCAACCCTAATTAGTTCCTCGAACAAAACAGAGAAGGCAGGAGAAGGACAGAGAGAGTTAGAGAGAAAGTTTCTTCTTGAGAGCTAGAATAAAAAGTTAGAGAAAAGAACAGGAAATAGGATTAAAATTAAATTGAATTATAATTCATAATATTGGACTTGAGAATTGAACACTTAGTTGATTTGCAAAACATTAAATTAGTTCCTTTAGTTATCCTACATCGTCAAGCTACAATTACTCAGTGAATTCAATTTCTTAGAGGCTAAGCAAGATTAGTTTGAGTTAAACATGGTCACTTAAGAGAATAAAGCTATAAGTTGCCAACCCTAATTAGTTCCTCGAACAAAACAGAGAAGGCAGGAGAAGGACAGAGAGAGTTAGAGAGAAAGTTTCTTCTTGAGAGCTAGAATAAAAAGTTAGAGAAAAGAACAGGAAATAGGATTAAAATTAAATTGAATTATAATTCATAATATTGGACTTGAGAATTGAACACTTAGTTGATTTGCAAAACATTAAATTAGTTCCTTTAGTTATCCTACATCGTCATGCTACCATTACTCAGTGAATTCAATTTCTTGTAGGCTAAGCAAGATTAGTTTGAGTTAAACATTGTCACTTAAGAGAATGAAGCTATAAGTTGCCAAACCTAATTAGTTCCTCGAACAAAATAGAGAAGGGTGGAAAAGGACAGAGAGAGTTAGATAGAAAGTTTCTTCTGGAGAGCTAGAAGAAAAAGTTAGAGAAAAGAACAGGAAATAGGATTAAAATTAAATTGAATTCTAATTCATCATTTTGGACTTGAGAATTTAACACTTAGGTGATTTAGAAAACCTTAAATTAGGTGCTTAAGTCAAACTAATATCGTGAAGCTACAATTACTCGGTAAAATCTCTTTCTTGGAGGCTAAACCAGATTAGTTTGAGTTAAACTTGGCCACTTAAGCTGATGAAACTATTAGTTGCCTAGAACGTTAGAGAGAAGTTACAGAAAAATAGAGAGAGTTAGAGAGAAACTTTCTCCTAGAGATATAGAAGATAACGTTAGGGAAAAGAAAGGGATTTGAAAACTAAAGTGAATTAAACTTATCCTTTTCGACTTGAGAGTTTAACACTTTGGTGATCTACAATTACTTAGTGAATTCTCTTGCTTTGAGGCTAAGCAAGATTTGTTTTAGTTAAACTTGGCCACTTAAACTAATCAAGCTATTAGTTGCCTAGCCTAATTAGTTCCTAGAACAAAAATGAGAAGACGGAGAACGATAGAGAGAGTTAGAGAGAGTCAGCCACGGTTTGCTGCAATGTTTAATAGGTTATTCAACCAATTTTGTATAATTGTCCATATATCTTTCCCAAGTATCCACCTACTATTTTTTTGATGGTAGAAGATACTTGGGGATAAAAATTGATATATGGAAAATTTTGGATTTATTTATGCTTTCCCTTATTGGGTGTCCGGCAGATGCAGGAGTGTTTTTATTATTTATTGGTTTCCCCAATTTTTTGGAGGGAGTATGAGATTTGGATTTGTTGTATTTCCGGGGTTATGACCGTTGTAAATGTGTAAATTTTGTCTTTAATTTATGCCTTACCCACCCGAAAAAAAGAAACTTTCTTCTTGAGAGCTAGAAGAGAAAGTTAGAGAAAAAGGAAAGGAAATAGGATTTAAATTAAAGCGAATCAAAACTCATCCTTTTGGACTTGAGAATTGAATGCTTAGATGATCTAAAAAGCATTAAATGTGTAACTTAAGTTAAACTAATATCGTTAAGCTAAATTACTCAACAAAATCTCTTTCTTGTAGGTTAAGCAAGATTAGTTTGGGTTAAATTTGAACACTTAAGCTAATAAAACAACAAGTTGCCGAAGCCAATTAGTTCCTAGAATAAAAGAGAGAAGTTGGAGATGGACGAAGAGAGTTAGAGAGAAACTTTCTCCTTGAGATCTAGAAGAGAAAGTTAGAGAACAGAAAGGGAATTAGAATGAAATTTGAAGGGAGTTCAAACTCGTCATTTTGGACTTGCGAATTGAACACTTAGGTGATTTAGAAAACATTAAATGAGTTGCTTAAGTTAAACTTTTATCGTTAAGCTACAATTACTCAGTAAATTTTATTTCTTGGAGGCTAAGCAAGATTAATTTTTGTTAAACTTGGCCACTTAAGCAAATGAAGCTATTAGTTGCCGAACCTAATTAGTTCGTATAACAAAAGAGAGAAGGGTGGAGGAGGACTGAGAGAGTTAAAAAGAAACTTTCTTTTTTGAGAGCTTGAAGAGAAAGTTAGAGAAAAGAAAAGGAAATAGTATTAAAATTAAAGCGAATTGAAATTCAGCATTTTGGACTTGAGAATCGAATACCTAGGTGATTTTGAAAACATTAAATGAGTTGCTTAAGTTAAACGAAAATCGTTAAGCTACAATTACTCCGTATATTCTCTTTTTTGGAGGCTAAGCAAGATTAGTTTGTGTTAAACTTGGCCGCTTAAGCTAATGCAACTGTTGGTTGCCTAAGGTAATTAGTTCCTAGAAGAAGAAGGAGAGGACGGGAGAAGGACGGAGAGAGTTGGAGAGAAACTTTCTTCTTGGGAGCTAGAAAAGAAAGTTAGAGAAAAGAAAGGGAAATAGGATGAAGATTAAAGTGAGTTCCAATTCATCATTTTGGACTTGAGATATATACACTCAGGTGATTTAGAAGACATTAAGTCATTTGCTTAATATCGTTAAACTACAATTACTCAGTAAATTCTCTTTCTTCGTGGATAGGCATGATTAATTTGAGTTAAACATGGCCACTTAAGCTAAAGAAACTAATAGCTGGATAAGCTAATTAGTTCCTAGAACACTGTTGGTTGCCTAGGAGAAGGACGGAGAGAGTTGGAGAGAAACATTCTTGTAATTACTCTGTAAAATCTCTTTCTTGGAGGCTAGGCGAGATCAGTTTGAGTTAAACTTAGCCACTTAAGCTAGTGAAACTATTAGTCCTAGAACAAAAGAGAGAAGTTGGAGACGGACAGAGAGAGTTAGAGAGGAACTTTCTCCATGAGATCTAGAAGAGAAAGTTAGAGAAAAGAAACGGAAATAGAATGCAAATTAAAGCGAATTCAAATTCACCTTTTTGGTCTTGATAATTGAACTCTTGGGTGATTTAGAAAACATTAAAGGAGTTGTTGAAGTGAAACTGTTATCGTTAATCCACGATTACTCTGTGGATTCTCTTTCTTGGAGGTCGAGCAAGATTTGTTCGAGTTAAACTCGGCCACTTAAGCTAATGAAGCTATTAGCTGCCTAACCTAATTAGTTCCTAGAACAAAAGAGAGAAGGGTGGGGAATGACAAAGTGAGTTGGGGAGGAACTTTCTTCTTGGGAGCTGGAAGAGGAAGTTAGAGAAAAGAAAGGAAATAGGTTTAAAATCAAAGAGAATTCAAATTCATGCTTTTGGACTTGAGAATTGAACACTTAGGCGATTTATAAAACATTAAATTAGTTCCTTTAGTTATCCTACATCGTCAAGCTACAATTACTCAGTGAATTCTATTTCTTGGAGGCTAAGCAAGATTAGTTTGAGTTAAACATGGTCACTTAAGAGAATGAAGCTATAAGTTGCCAAACCTAATTAGTTCCTCGAACAAAACAGAGAAGGACGGAGAAAGTCTGAGGGAAACTTTCTTCTTGAGGGCTAGAAGAGAAAGTTAGAGAAAAGAAAAGGAAATTGGATTAAAATTAAATCGAATTCTAATTCATCATTTTGGACTTGAGAATTTAACACTTAAGTGATTTAGCTACAATTACTCGGTAAAATCTCTTTCTTGGAGGCTAAGCAAGATTTGTTTAACTTAAACTTGGCCACTTAAGCAGATGAAACTATTAGTTGCCTAGAACGTTAGAGAGAAGTTACAGAAAAACGGAGAGAATTAGAGAGAAACTTTCTCCTAGAGATATAGAAGATAACGTTAGGGAAAAGAAAGGGATTTGAAAACTAAAGTGAATTAAACTTCATCCTTTTGGACTTGAGAGTTTAACACTTGGGTGATCGACAATTACTCAGTGAATTCTCTTGCTTTGAGGCTAAGCAAGATTTGTTTTAGTTAAACTTGGCCACTTAAACTAATCAAGCTAGTAGTTTCCTAACCTAATTAGTTCCTAGAACAAAAATGAGAAGGCGGAGAACGACAGAGAGAGTTAGAGAGAGTTAGCCACGTTTGCTGTAATGTTTAATAGGTTATTCAACCAGTTTTGTATAATTGTCCATATATCTTTCCCAAGTATCCATCTACTATTTTTTTTACTGTAGAAGATGCTTGGGGATAAAAATTGATATATGGACAATTTTGGATTTATTTATGCTTTCTCTTATTGGGTGCCCGGCGGATGCAGGAGTGTTTTTATTATTTATGAGTTTCCCCGTTTTTTGGGAGGGTGTGAGATTTGTTGTATTTCTAGGGGTATGCCCATTGTAAATGTGTAAATTTTGTCTTTAATTTATTTGAGGTCTTTCCCTGCTCTGAGACTCAAAAGGTTCTTTTTGCTACATATACTTTAAAAGACGAAGCTCGGAGATGGTGGTTACTGTTTCGGAATACCAATGGAAACATGGCATGGGCTCGATTCAATGAAATCTTTTATTACAAATACTTCCCTCAGTGTTTTCGAGACCAAAAAGTGTCTAAATTCCAAGAACTCAAGCATGGCAGAATGTCTGTAGGTGAGTACGAGGCTAAGTTCACTGAGTTAGCCAGATTTGTTTCTCACATGGGGCACACAGACTATAATAAATCCAGCAAATTTAAAAGAGGATTGGACTTAGACATATTTGATCGAGTAGGCGTATTGAAATTGCTAACATTCGTGGAAGTCCTTGATAGAGCCCTCAAGGCTAAAGCCAACTTAGCCACGAAGAAACAGACTAACGCTCCAACAACTGAATAGAAGGGTAAGAGATCGGGATCTAATTTTAAAAGAGGTCAGTCATTCTCAAAGAAGAAAAATACGAGATCTTATAGTAGCTCAAGCCAAAGTAGTGGATCTGCACCGACTTGCCCAGAATGTGGTAAGAAACACGAGGAGGTTTGTTATCGAGCGACGGGTGCCTATTTCAGGTGTGGTAAAACCGGCCATATGATGAAAGATTGTCCTACTAGGCTCGAAAATTCTAGCCGTCAAACGACAAGTTCAATCGGATCCGCTTCTGCATCAAGAATGAATACAAAAGCTAGCACAGGGAAGGAAACCTTGAGGTAAGGTCAAGTATTTGCACTTATGCCTGGTGATGTGTAGAACACTGAATCTATGGTGTCAGGTATAATCTCTATCTGTGCTTAGAATGCCTATGTGCTGATTGATTCTGGTTCTACGCATTCATTTGTATCACTTGCTTTTTCTCAGAAATTAACTAGGCCTTTGGAACCCATGAATTGTTTACTATTTATGTCTATACCATCTAGGGGTTCTATGATATGTGCTTATATTTATCCAACATGTGATATTATGATTGGTGATATGACATTATATGTTGATTTGTTACCTTTGAGCATAGACCATTTTGATTGTATATTGGGCATGGATTGGTTGACAAAGTATTGTGCAACTATTGATTGTATAAATAAAACCGTTGTGTTTCGACCACCTGGTATACCTCAGTTTGTTTTTACTGGAAATGAGGTAGTTCCTCCGACATACTTGATTTCATTTATGAAAGTTAGGAAATTGTTAAGGAAAAGTTGTAGGGGCTACTTGTGTTGTGTCTTGATTGAGTCTTCGAATAATGCTAAAGTGGAAATGATACCTATAGTCTGTGAATTTTCTGATGTGTTTCCGGTGGACCTACCTGGGGAATTAATTGATAGGGAAATTGAGTTCACCATTGATGTAGTACCCGGGACACAACCAATCTCTAAAAACCCATACAGAATGTCCACTTCTAAACTGAAGGAATTAAAAACTCAACTCTAGGAACTGTTAGACAACAAGTTTATTTGCCCAAGCACTTCACCTTGGGGTGCTCTAGTGTTATTTTTCAAAAAGAAAGACGGGTCTTTGAGGCTATATATTGACTACCGTGAGTTAAACAAAGTAACTGTCAAGAACAAGTACTCATTACCCCGAATAGATGACCTGTTTGACCAACTCCAGGGAGCCCAAGTATTTTCTAAAATTGATCTTAGATCCGGGTACCACCAATTGAAGGTTAAGGCAGGAGGCGTAGAGAAAACTGCATTCAGAACTAGATATGGGCATTATGAATTCTTAGTCATGCCGTTTGGGGTAACTGATGCACCTGCAGCATTCATGGAGTTAATGAATAGAGTGTTCAAACAATTCCTTGATGAGTTTATTGTTGTGTTCATCGATGACATATTGATTTATTCTATAAGCAGGGAAGAACATGAAAATCGTCTGAGAATTGCTTTACAGACCCTAAGGGAGAAGAAGTTATATGCAAAGTTTTCCAAATGTGAATTTTGGCTTGACAGTGTGGCGTTTTTAGGGCATGTAATCAACAAGGATGGTATCTTTATTGACCCATGGAAAATTGAAGCTATTGTGGACTGGCCTAGACCGACAAATGTATCAGAAGTTCAAAGTTTTCTAGGACTTGCAGGCTATTATCGCAGATTTGTGAAAGATTTTTCCAAACTTGCTTTGCCACTCACTCAATTGACACAGAAAGCTACACCATTTGGTTGGACTGATCAAAGAGAAACTATGTTCCAAGAGTTAAAGACCAGGTTAGTAACTGCACCAATTTTGACCTTACCTAATGGTACTGATGGGTTTCAGATTTATAGTGATGCCTCTTACAAAGGTTTGGGGTTTGTGTTGATGCAAAATGGGAAGGTAATTGCTTATGCCTCTGGGCAACTTTGTCCTCATAAAAGAATTACCCGACTCATGCTCTTGAACTGGCATCTGTGGTGTTTGCTTTGAAAATTTGGTGCCATTATCTGTATGGAGTAACCTATGAGGTGTATACTGATCATAAGATCTTGAAATATTTTTTCACCCAAAAAGAATTAAACATGAGACAGAGGAGATGGTTGGAATTGATCAAAGACTATGATTTGCAAATTTTGTATCATCCAGGGAAAGCTAATACTATGGCAAATGCCTTAAGCCGAAATTCAATTGGAAATATGTCATGTTTGCTCACCAGTCAGAAAGAATTGTTATGTGACTTGGAAAGGAATGAAATTGAAGTTGTATTGCAAGAACACGGTGGGATCTTAGCTGCCATTTCCCATTCAACCTGCGATCATTGAAGAAATCAAAGAGAAGCAACTTGAAGATGAGTTCCTGAAAAAGGTTGCAGATGAAATTGACTCAAAACCAAGGCCGGGTTTTGTACTTGAGAACAATGTGTTGAAATTTCAGAATCGCCTTTGTGTGCCAGATTGTTCTGATGTAAGGAAACGCATCATGACTGAAGCTCACAACTCCAAATTTGCCATGCATTCGGGAAATACAAAGATGTATCATGACTTGAAACAAAATTTCTGGTGGCCTGGGATGAAAAACTGTATTGTAGATTTCGTGGCAAGATGTCTACAATGCCAACAAGTTAAAGTCAAACATCAACGACCCGTTGGTTTGCTACAGCCGCTTCCAATACCGAAATGGAAGTGGGAACATATTACTATGGACTTCATTGTGGGACTACCTCACTTTTCCCGAGGTATGGATTCTATTTGGGTAATTGTCGATCGTTTAACTAAGTCTGTCCATTTTTTGCCCGTTAAAACTATTCATAATGGGGACAAGTTAGCTATCATGTATGTGAATGAAATTGTGAGATTGCATGGTGTACTAGTATCTATTGTATCTGACAGAGATTCTAAGTTTACATCAAGATTCTGGCAGAGTTTACAATAGGCTTTGGGAACTGAATTGCGATTTAGTAGTGCCTACCATCCACAAACAGACGACCAAACTGAACGAACAATTCAAACTCTGGAAGATATTTTATGAATGTGTGTATTGCATTTCCAAGGGAGTTGGAAACCTACTTAGTATTGGCTGAATTTGTGTATAATAATAGCTACCATTCAAGTATTGGGATGGCTCCTTACGAAGCTCTGTATGGAAGGAAATGTCGTTCTCCAATCTGTTGGGCTGAAGTAGGTGATAGACCGTTGTTGGGATCAGAACTCGTGCAAGAAACGATGGAAAAAGTGAAGTTGATTCAACAATGCTTGAAAACTACACAGAGTCATCAAAAGAGTGATGCGGATGTTCGGAGAAGAGATATGGAATACGAAGTTGGTGACCATATGTTTATAAAAGTAACTCCAATGAAGGGTCAGACATGATTTGGGGTGAAATGAAAGCTAGCACCGAGATACATTGGCCCCGTATGAAGTTTTAGAGAAAATCAACTCAGTGACATACTAAGTGGCCTTACCACTAGTGATGGAAAATATGTGCAACATTTTTCATGTTTCAATGCTTCGAGATTACTTACTAGATCCACTCCATGTCATTGAACCAACACATGTACTTTTGAAAGATAACTACACCTACGAGGAGAGACCAATTCAGATTGTGAATTGAAGAATCAAAAGAATGAGAAACAAGGAAATTCCGTTAGTAAAAGTGAATTGGCAAAACCACGGAGGGACGTACGCAACCAGGGAGACGGAAAAGAATATGATGAAGAGATATCCAGATTTGTTTCCACTGAACCCAATGTTCTTCCAAAATGAAGGTACTTTGAGTGTGGAGGACCAAACTCTTTAAGGGGGGGAAGGCTATAACATCCCCAACCTCTAATTTACATTAATTCATGATTAAATAAGCCTAATCAGTAATTAAGGAGAAATTTTGAATTTATTGCATGTGTGTGTTGCCTTATTGTTCTTATATCTGTTTATCGTATAAGTATCTGTTTCAGTTTCTGTTTTGTTCTATGAATTGAAGGCCTTATCGGCATTCGACCATGAAATTAACTTGATTTATGTGTTCATTGGAATTTTTAGAATTTTATGGTGGGTTTAATCAAAATTCGATTCGAAACAAATTAATTCAAATTAATTAATGGCCATTGCTTAGACTAACTAAAGCCTAATTAATTCACTCTTAATTAAGGCCATATAAGGTTTATATGACTCCACTCAAATCTACACACTCTCACTTCCTCATCTTAAGACTCCAAACGTATGTGAGAGAGAGAGAGAGAGAGACAGAGAGAGAGAGAGAGAGACCAAGAGAACAAGTGAAATCAACATTGAAAAGAGGAGAATCGCTAGGATTTTTGGGAATTGAAAAGAATTTTGAAGTTTAATCCTCTACACTTATAAATTCAAAGTTTAAGGTAAGAATTCAAGCCTTTCGTCTTGCCTTTGAGTTGGTGAGTTCATGAATTCAAGAGAATTGAGTAGATTAACATGAGAATTGAGCTAGAATTGAAGAAATGAACTCAAACAATGCATACATGCATATTTCATAGCATTGGGAAGTTATTTTCAAAGCTTTCCTCACATGCATGTTGTCATTCTAGCATGGTTTGAAGAATTCATAACATTTCTCATCGTTGGACCTCATTTGATCATGTTTTGGAAGCTATAAACTGAAATGAATACATGCATGTCATGTTCATATCATGTTCTTACATTTCAAGTTGAATTTTTGTACAATTGACATGCTTTTGGGCCTTGATTTTATGAAATCATCTTTAACTATTAATGTTTTCAATTTTAAACTGATTTTCTCAAGTTTTGGGGCCCAAAGGTTGAGTTAAATGCCTTTGAATTCAAGTTTAGAGCTTGGGAGTGCAATCTTGAAATTTCAGATTCGGCACTTCCGCTCGAGTGGCAAATTATGCGCTCGAGCAGCAACTCTATGATCTTACACCTCCGCTCGAGCGACCAGAAGTCCGCTCGAGCGTGAAATACATGCTCCCAGAAGTTTGCATGTTTTGCAGACCGCTCGGGCGACAAGAGTTGCGCTCGAGCGAGGGCATGAGTTGAGCGGCCATGGAGCGGAGATTTCACATAACCAGTTCTTTTGCCAAGTTTCCAAACCGCTGAAGTGAGAGAAGTTGCGCTCGAGCGTCCCCTCACATGTTTGCATATCCGCTCGAGCGAGGGAAATTACGCTCGAGCGGGATCCCTATTTCCAGCATTTTTGACCAAGTGTTTCCAAATGCATTTATGCATCCTCATTGCATCCTAAGCATTCCTAGGCCAAGATTAAAACACCATAATGAAGATAAAGAAGTAGAAACACACCAAGACAGGAAAGAACTATGTTAATGATTCCGGGGGTGTGATTTAGCACATATTCGCTCTATATCAGTGTAGGTCACGCTCTACAAGATATCTGAATTGCCTACTCTATCCATTTAATTGGAGTCATCTGTTATCTGTGAGTAATAACTCTATAAAGTTATGTTTGGCTTTAATTATTTTCTGATGATATGAAATGATCAGTTTTCTGAAATGCTATGTTTTATATGAATGAATGATTGTCTAAGTTTATGAAATGTATTCGTGGCATCCTTAGCATCATAAGATATGTGTCCCTTTATAGGTCATCGGAATGCTTTTATGGCTTTTCCTTTATGGGTCATCAGAAACGTCTCTGTGCACATGAGTCATCAGAATACCTTTACGGCTGTCCCTCCATGGGTCATCAGATTTGTTAACGCTAATAGATGTGTCGCGTACTATGATGTGAAATATACAAACTTTGAATACGAATGCAACTACGTATAGGAATCTGTTTCTACTTTGACGATTGATCATGTATAAGACTCTGTTTCTTTATGGACATCATTCAGTAAAAATCTTTACTCTGTTATTATGCACTGGGCACCAACTCACTATTTATTATTATGTATGTAGATGAGCAGGCACATGACTAGGTCTAGAGTTGATGGCCCAAGATTCTGTTTTGTCAGCCAGCAATTGTGCCTCCAATAAGGTTTCCTTTTGTGAACAAGTCAAGTCTAAATGGCATATGTTTAAGACCTTGCCTTCTTTGAAGTATGAACAAGTTTTATGTTATGTCTATCTTGGGCTAAGTCCCTTTTTGGCTACATTTGTATTGAATGTGACGAAAGACCTGCATTATGACGTCACGTATATGTGAAAAAGGTTTAAAATTTTTGTTTCATATATATCTATACAGCTCTATGGACTATGTAAATTTTGTATATTGCTTCCACAGCCCCTAATTATATGTTATTTTGTAAGTGGCCTTGGTAATCCAAGGATTACTGGTAGCGAGGCCCACGGGCGCATCTACAGCAGGTTTAGGTCGTGGCAAAACCAAAAATCAAGGTCATGTCATTGGTTGTAAAGGTCAAGTTCTTCTTATCAATTGTGAATGCTTTCGTTTTTTCATTGTATCATTGGATTATTGCAACTACATCATCATCAGATTTTCTACACTTCCTTGGATCCATCTTGCTCGTGGTTAGAGGTTTGATCAAGTACCAGAATGGGGTCTTTTGAAGCTCTACTACTTGATTTGAATTGAATTTAAGTGTTTGAAAAAAGGAGATAACAGATGAGAGGTTTGATCGGTATTGAATGCTGTAATTAGCTCTGTTTCTTTGGAGTTTAATAAGTTTTTTTTCCCCTTGAGTCTTTTGAACTTGGGGTATTCATCTTGATGCTTGTTGCTTCCTCACCTTGGACTTCTGTTTTTTGGTGAAGACTTTGTGGTGTTTTGCTGCTTTTTTTATCTAAGATCATAAGACTCATAGAGTTTATGTTTCTTTCTTGGTGTTCTAGTGTTTTTCTACTTTTACATTTTGCCATTTCTAGACAATGAAAACATAAAGATGTCAACATTAAATTCTAGAGAAAATTAAACATGCTAGACAAAATTGAACATGGAAGAGAAAATTACATATAAGGGAGAAAATTGGTAGTAAAACATAAACATGATAGAGAAAATTGAACATGCTTTGTTTATTTTGTTGCTTTTGAGTTTCTGTTTCTTTCTTGGTGTTTCTTTGGAGCTTGAGTTTTTGTAATTTTTGTTTTTTACATTTATGTGTAATTTTCCCAGAGAAAATCAACAAAGCAACATAAACCTGCCAGAGAAATTTTCAATAATTGCTCAAATTACATATAGAAGTAAAATATAGCCAGACAAAATTCAAAAAAGAAACACAAATCTAGCAAGCACAGGAAATGAAAATGAGAAAGAAAATTACACATTCTAGAGAAAATTAAACATGGCAAGCTAGAGAAAATTTCCATTCCACAATTAGCAAGAGAAAATAAACAACGCAACATAACATGCCATAGAAAATTACATCACAAAGAAATTTGGAGAAAACCAAGAATTAAACAAAATAAACATATCAGAGAAATTTTCAAAAAAGAAACATAATTCTAGCAAGCGACATAATATTAAAATGCTAAAGAAATTTACAAACACAACCAAAGAAAATTAAACATGGCAGACACACACAATAAAGAAAAGTAATGTGGTCAGAAAAAATTATAAACGCTAGAGAAACTTAAACACAAACAACAGAATACTAAGTGTTTTTGTGTGGAATACATGTAGCCACAAAAAATTTCTATTCCCAGAGAAAATAAACAAAGCAACACAAACATGACAAAGAAATTTTCAATAATTGCTAAAAATTACATATAGATGTAATATATAGCCAGAAAAAAATCAAGAAAGAAACATAAATCTAGCAAGCAGAGAAAATGAAAATGCCAGAAAAAATTACACTTTCCAGAGAAAATTAAACATGGCAAGCCAGAGAAAATTTTCATTCCATAATATTAAAATGCCAGAGAAATTTACAGACACAACCAATGAAAATTAAACATGGTAGACACACACAAGGGAGAAAAGTAATGTGGCCAGAGAAAATTATAAATGCCAGAGAAACTTAGATGCAGACAAGAGAGTAAAATTACATATAGATATAAAATATAGCCAGTGAAAATTCAAAAAAGAAACATAAATTTAGCAAGCATAGAAAATGAAAATGCCAGAGAAAATTGCACATTCCAGAAAAAATTACACATTCTAAAGAAAATTAAAATGTCAGAGAAATTTACAGAGCCGAGGAATTTGAATGAATTGAACTTGAAAATTACATAGAGAAATACAAAGAAATTAACCATGCCAGAGAAAATGGGGGAATAAACATGGCGGAGAAAATTCAAAGAAGAAATATAGATCAAGAAAATGCTAGCGAAATTCAAATGCCAGAGAAATTTACAAACAAAATCACATAACAATCTTCAAGAATAAGTTCAAAATGCAGAGAAATAACATTTTTCAAATTCATGTGGCTTTTTATTATGAAATTGAAACCCTAATTAATGGAAGGCTAATACAAAATGCAATTAACTGTGTTTCCAAAGAAAAACTCATTGGATTGTTGAAAAACTTACCAGAGTGAGGATGAAACGCTAATTACGAACTGATATGCCCTGACATGAAGATGCACCGTGATGAAGATGAACTGAGATGACAATGAACAGTGAAAACAGGTCAGAGAAATTTGTGAGAGAAGAATGGAAAAGATTTTCTCAGAAGATAATGAAACCCTAATGTCGATAGTGAAACCTTAATTTTGATGTTCTCTTGCTCATGAAGATGGTTGGATATCAGGATTAGAACCCAGTCGTCGGAATCCAATTGAATTTTCTTGGTTGATTGTGAAGGGTATTTAGGACCAAGAAATAATTAAAAACACGCGTGTTCTAGTTGAGGGACCTAAGGCGTCATCTTCTTTTTTTGTTTTCCTCTATCCTCTAAATTACTACTATTAGGGACCTAAAAAAAATTCCCAAAATTTTTTAGTCACCGAAAATGAATATTTTCCGACCAAAACTTTGGTCACCAAAGTTTAATAGCAAACATTATGCTAGTTTTTTGGCGACTAAATTTATTTTGGTAGGCAAAAACTAGTATACCACGACTAAAAAAAAAATTAGTAGCCTAAGCCATGAACTAATGCCGACTAAAACAATTTTTAGTCGCCTATTATAGCATATTTAGTGACAAAATTTTTTTAGTCACCCAAAATTAAAATATAGCTACTAAAAAAATTTAGTAGCTAAAAACCCTATTCAACGCCGACCAATGTAATTTTTAGTTGCCTATACTACAACTTTTGGCGACTAAAAAAAAGTTTAGTCACCAAATTTGATCGCCAAAAGTGTACATTGTTGTAGTGATTGTAAGTAATAAATCTCTTGTTGTATTTAAGATATGGTTGTGCAATTATTATATATCTATACATATTTGTGGGAGCCGAATAAAATTAATTAATGAAGGCCAAGAAATTTGAAGATATTTGGCCAAAGACAATTCGGCCCTCTCTAGGGGCTCTTGAAGCCGAATATACAACCACCAGGTAAGGCCATGTAGGAACCAGCATACAACCGGAAGGCCGAGTAAGCAACCATGTGCGAGATTAAGAGTGGGCCCGACCCTTGGGCCTAGAAGGTGATATAAAAAGAGAAACATCAACCAAAGAGAGGTATGTGAGAATAGACGAAAGAACTTGAGATAGAAGTAAACTTGAGATAATACTAACTTGACCGTCGGAGTGCTAATTCTGGCACCCTAAACCGGAGTATTTATCCCTTTTTCAAGTAGCGATCAGAGGATCAAAGACGTCTGGCTGGATCCTAGAGTAATTCCAAACAACTTCTCCATAATTGGTACCATCTGTGGGAATACTCAAGTGCATCCATGCGGGCGTAACAGATGATCCTCCGGTAGTTACTAATGAGGTTACGCCAAGAGATGATATCACATCAGGAAACATGCTTGGACCGGAGAATATCACCGCACAACGGGCATTGAACTTCGACCCAGTAGCTTGGACCTCATCCTCAACTCCGATGCGAGAGATTATGCAGACAATCATGGATCAAGCAAAGTGAAATGAACAGTGTCTAGAAGACATGATGGCTGAAAACAAGTGGCTGAGCCAGGAACTAGCCCTGGAGTTAGCCAAATCCAATCAGGCCATATGCCATGACTGGGGTCGATCCCTAGGAAAGAAGAATGATCGATGACGTCGACTTCGAAAACATGATAATGGAAGTGACTTTGACTCACCATCCCAAAAACCCAGAAAGAAGGAACAAGTTGATGCATCCAGCTCATCTGAAGGAAGTCTGTACGTACGGCATAAGCGAGGGAAAAGAAGTGATGATTTGGATGAAAAAGACAGGCATGACCGTTTCGTATGGTGCATCGCAAGGTTTGTGCTGCCCAAGAAGTTCAAAGCATCGTTATTCACCCTATATGATGGAAAATCAGATCCCACTGACCATATTCGTTATTATAAACAAGCGATGACGTTGCATGCTGATGATGAAGCCCTCATGTGTCAAATGTTCCCAAGTAGCCTGGATCCGTTGGCTGTCAGATGGTACTATAAACTGGAGCCGGCATCAATAAGAAGCTTTCATTAACTCCCAAAATCCTACAGGGAAAGATTCATCACCAATGAAGTTTAGCCAAAGCAGGCCGACTCTTTTTGGGCCATGCAAATTAAACCAGAAGAGACTCTCTGTGAGTATTCAGTGCTATTGGTAATGTTTCAACTTGGTAGATGATGCTTGTAATGATTCCATGGCCATTACCGCCTTCAAGATGGGGCTATATCCTGATAGTCCTCTCCACAGTTCATAGACCAAACAGCCCCCCAAAACAGTTTGGGACTAATGAAGAAAGTTGAAGAATATTGTAAGGTAGAAGACGCTGTCCTGCGAGTTAAGGCTGGACAGAAAGTTGCTAAATTTGTCCCGTCTGAGCCGATAAGTGTCATGCCATCAAGGAGCCTCGAACCTCAAACTTAGGCTAAACGACACAAAAAGGCGTGATTCGCGCCGTTCAGGCGATCAATGCTCGCACAGATCAATCGACCAATATCAGGTAGATAGCAGGCGCACAAGATGTTCAGATAAGAAGTATACGAAATTGGAAGAACCAATTGGTAAAATCTTATCCAAAGTTCAACATCATTAGTTCTTTAAATGGCCATCCAAAATGATGGGGCCTCCTGATACAAGGAGAAGGGATAAGTGGTGTGAGTATTACAAGGACCATGGCCATGATACCGACAACTATTATGCACTAAAGGATCACCTAGAAGAGTTGGTACAAGACAGACGGCTGGCGTATTACGTCCGAAAGAACAATCCAATGAACATGGTAGCCTTGCGGCCGGATTCACCGCCACTCGGCATAATCCACATGATATATAGCCTACCGTCGTCGGTCGAAGTACATACAGTTCAGTTGTAACCTAGCCCGCTCAAGCCATGACACCAGCCAAACGGTCTCATGAAAGTGGGCAGATTAGCTTTGACGACACCGACTTAGCCAGAGTAACTCTCCTCCATGCCAATCCCCTCGTTGTCGAGCTACGCGTAAACAGATTCATAGTTGAGCACATTCTCATCAATCAGGGAAGCACCTTGGAAATAATGTATTACAAGACGTTTGTTAAACTCAGCTTCACTGATTCAGATTTGTTGCCGGCTGATTATCCACTGTTCGGCTTCAACACCAACCCTGAATATCCTTTGGGTAAGATCACACTACCAGTACGAGCAAGTACGAGATCGGTAGACATAGAATTTCTGGTCATCATACTCCCATCACCATACAATCTCATCATGGGAAGAACTTGGTTGCATACCATGCAGGCCGTGCCAAGCACGTACTATCAACTACTCCGTTTTCCAACTAAGTATGGCATTGAGTAAATTCGGGGTTCTCAGAAATCAGCACAGGCATGCTATCTTATTACTACTACAAAGAGGCCAAAGGAACTGGAAGTAAACTTGATTGAAGTATTGGATTGAGCGAGCCTCAAAGATATTGGAAAAATCTCCAGTAAAAAGGCCACTTAAGACCTTGATTGGATCAAAATCAATGGGAGTCCGAACAAATTCTTCATGATCGGCATCTCCTTGAGCGAACTTGATTGACGCGAGCTGGTATCTTTCTTACTCGGCAATCTTAACATGCTTGTATGGACACCGTACGAGATGCTGGGGGTGGATCCAGTCGTGGCCCAGCATCGTTTAACTGTCTATCCAAAAGTGAAACCAGTCATTTAGAAAAGTCAGCGGCTGGCCGTGAAGCATGCATAGGCCGTTGTTGATAGAGCTGACAGATTGCTTGATGTCGGGGCAATTCGTGAAGTCACCTATCCTAGATGGCTATCCAATACAGTGGTTGTGAAAAAGAAAAATGGATCTTGGCGCGTTTGTGTCAATTTCATAGATTTGAACAAGGCCTGTCCAAAGGATTGTTTTCCTCTGCCCAGAATCGACCAACTTGTGGACGCAACGACACATTATCAGTGCATGAGCTTCTTGGATGCCTACAGGGGTTACCACTAAATTGCCATGCACCCGGAAGATCAAGAAAAGACCGCATTCCTCACCCCAAGGGGAACCTATTGCTACAAGGTTATGCCTTTCGGACTGAAGAATACGGGAGCAACTTACTAGAGACTGGTTACCACTATGTTCAAAGAACAACTCGGTCGCACCATGGAAGCATACATCGATGACATGGTGGTGAAGTCCAAGGAAAAACACTCCCATCTAGCCGATTTATCAGAGACCTTCAGCATTCTCTGAAAGTACAGGATGAAACTGAATGCCTCGAAATGCATATTCGGCATCAGGTCAGGCAAATTTCTTAGCTACATTGTCAACCATCACAGAATAGAGGCCAATCCGAGGCAGATCATCGCAATTCTAGAACTTGGCTCCCCTAGTTCGGTCAAAGAAATTCAAAAGTTGATGGGGATGGCCGCAGCCCTGAATAGGTTTATCAGTCGTTCTTCAGATCGCAGCTGGTAATTTTTTCACACACTTCGAAAGGGCAGAGCATTTGAGTGGACTCCCGAATACAAGGCTACGCTGGACGGCTTGAAAACTTATCTCTGATCAGTACCACACTTGGCAACTCCATCGGCAAGTGATCCGCTCATCTTGTATCTGGCAGTATCAGACCAGGCAGTCAGCGCCGTCCTGCTAAAAGAAGAACTCGGGGAACCACGACCAATTAATTATGTAAGCCAGGCCATGGTTGACGCCGAAACGCAATATTTACCATTGGAAAAGCTCATCCTTACTCTCGTGGTGGCTGCAAGAAAATTGATGCACTATTTTCAAGCTCACACCGTAGGGGTATTAACGGACTTTCCCCTCCGGTCAGCGCAACGCAGTGCGGAAGCATCAGGGCAGGTCTCAAAGTAGGCTTTAGAACTCAGCCAATATGATATCCGGTTGTTGCCTAGAACTGTCATCAAAGGCCAAGTGCTTGACGACTTTGTAGCCAAGTTCACGGGATGCCATATCGACTTCAAGTCCAATCAGGTGCAACCTAAATCCAACTGGCGAATATATGTTGGAGACATTTGGCAACTGTACTGTGATGGATCATCCAATCAATGTGGCAAGGGGGCAGGAGTAGTAATCATGACCCCTGAAGGGGCAATAATCGAGCAGGCGGTCAAACTGGGCTTTGATGCATCAAATAATGAGGCCGAATACGAAGCATTGCTAATTGGCCTTCGTAACGCACTCCACATTGGTGCACGGCGGTTGCTTGTTTTCTGTGACTCGAAATTAGTCATCAACCAGCTGAAAGGGGAGTAAGTAGTTAAAAATGACCGCATGGCAGCCTACATGAAAACAGCGAATTCCTTGCTTGCGAAATTCGACCACCGCGAATTGAATCAGATAACCGGGGATCAAAACACACATGTAGATGCCCTTGCTTGCCTAGCCTCCGCCATCAACTCAAAAATCAAACGAACAATCGAAGTAGGGTTCATCCTAGAGTCGAGCATCACATCTTCTGAACCAGTTCAGGTTAACATCATTGAAGCAGGTCCTAGTTGGATGAACCCTATCGCTGTATTCCTTTCTTCAGAACAACTCCTAATGGATAAGAAAGAAGCCCACAAATTGCGAAATAAAGCCCTACGATACTACCTTGATCCGCAAGGAAAACTTTACAAAAAATCTCTCTTTGGGCCGTACTTGGAATGTGTTCACCCAGATAAAGTTGAGGAACTCCTAGTTGAAATACATGAAGGTAGTTGCGGTGCCCACTCTGGAGGACACTCATTGGCCCACTGAGCCATAACGCAAGGGTACTATTAACCGACCATGCGATCAGATGCTGAGAACTACGCCAAGAAGTGCAAACAATGCCAGAAGTTTTCCCCTTTAACTCATCTTCTTACCAAAGAGCTAAACTCCTTTACTAGTCTTTGGCTGTTTGCTCAATTGGTACTTGATATCGTCGGACCATTACCGCAGGCTCCAGGGAACAAGTGATTCCTGATCGTCGCAACAGATTATTTGACAAAATGGGTTGAAATAGAGGCATTAACATATATTCGAGATGTCGATGTTAAACGTTTTGTATGGAAAAACATCATAACATGATTCAGCATACCAAGAGCACTTGTGACAACGGTACCCAATTCGATTGCGGCGTCTATCGGAAGCTATGTAACACATATGGTATCTGGCCTTACTTTTCCTCACCGGCATATCCCCAAAGCAACGGACAGGCTGAGGCCACCAATAAAGTGATTCTAGACGGCATCAAGAAATAGTTAGAAAAAGCCAAAGGCAAGTGGGTTGAAGAATGGCCCAGTGTGTTGTGGGCTCATCGCACTACTCCAAGGCAATCTACTGGAGAAACGCCGTTCACTTTATGCTTTGGAACACATGCAATTATCCCTCTTTAAATCGGCCTACCCACGATGAAATCCAAGGTTTTTTATATGGGCCGTAACAACATGATGTTGGCCCTAGATTTGACTTTGATTGAGGAACGCCGAGATCGTGCTTTTGTGTGCATGGCGCAGTCTCAACAGTAGCTGGCAAAGTCATACAACCAACACGTGCAGTTGTATCGTTATACACCCGGAGACCTGGTCCTCAAGAAAGTGCTTTCTGCTACTAAGAATCCAACAAATAGTAAATTAGGCCCCAACTGAGACGGTCCTTATTAGATTGACTCAATTGCCGGAACATGAGTGTATTAGCTCAAAGATATGGCTGGGAGAAGTTTGCCACGCCCCTGGAATTCCACACACTTGCGCAAATTTTATCCCTAAGCCAACTTGTACAGCGTGCTGGTTTGTTTCGAATTTTTGCTGATGTGTTTTAATTCCCTAATGCAATGCCCTTTCTTATAGCAATCTTGTTAACAATGGTTTAATAACGAATAAAGCCTCCGAATTCGAAGCCCTATTCGTGGATCTCACGTTTAGGCCGAATAAGCCTTCAGATTCAGAGTGCCCTTCGTGGATATCATGATTGGCCAACACAAAAAGACTCCAAATTCGGAGCCGCATTTGTGGATGTCACGTTTGGGCCGAATAAGCCTTCGGATTTGGGGCGCCCTTCGTGGATATCACGATTAGCCAACATAAAAAGACTTCAAATTCGAAGCCCCATTCGTGGATGTCACGTTTCGGCTGAATATGCCTCCGAATTCAGAGTGCCCTTCGTGGATATCACGATTGGCTAACATAAAAAGACTCCGAATTCGGAGCCCCATTCGTGAATGTCACGTTTGGGTTGAATAAGCCTCCAGATTCGGAGCGCCCTTCGTGGATATCATGATTGGCCAATAGAAAAAGACTCCGAATTCGGAGCCCCATTCGTGGATGTCACGTTTGGGCCGAATAAGCCTCCGGATTCGGAGCGCCCTTCGTGGATATCACGATTGGTCAACATAAAAATCCTTCGAATTCGAAGCCCCATTCGTGAATGTCACATTTGAGCTGAATAAGCTTCTGAATTTGGAGCGCCCTTCGTGGATATCACGATTGGCCAACACAAAAAGACTCTAAATTCAGAGCCCCATTCGTGGATGTCACGTTTGGGCCAAATAAGGCTCTGGATGCAGAGTGCCCTTCGTGGATAGCACGATTGGCCAACACAAAAAGACTCTGAATTCGAAGCCCCATTCATAGATGTCATGTTTCGGCCGAAGGAGCCTCCGGATTCAGAGCGCCTTCCGTGGATATCACAATTGGCCAACATAAAAAGACTCTGAATTCGGAGCCCCATTCGTGGATGTCACGTTTGGGCTGAATAAGTCTCCACATTCATAACGCCCTTCATGGATATCACGATTGGCAAACATAAAAGACTTCGAATCCGGAGCCCCATTCGTGAATGTCACGTTTGGGTTGAATAAGCCTCCAGATTCAGAGCGCCCTTCGTGGTTATCATGATTGGCCAATAGAAAAAGACTTCGAATTCGGATCCCCATTCGTGGATGTCATGTTTGGGCCGAATAAGCCTCCGAATTCGGAGTGCCCTTCGTGGATATCACGATTGGTCAATGTAAAAAGCCTTTGAATTCGAAGCCCCATTCGAGGATGTCACGTTTGGGCTGAATAAGCTTTTGATTTGGAGCGCCCTTCGTGGATATCACGATTGGCCAACACAAAAAGACTCTGAACTCAGAGCCCCATTCGTGGATGTCACGTTTGGGCTGAATAAGCCTCTGGATGCATAGCGCCCTTCGTGGATATCACGATTGGCCAACACAAAAAGACTCCAAATTCGGAGCCCCATTCATAGATGTCATGTTTGGGCCAAGTAAACCTCTGGATTTAGAGCGCCTTCCGTGGATATCACGATTGGCCAACATAAAAAGACTCCAAATTCAGAGCCCCATTCGTGGATGTCACATTTGGGCTGAATAAGCCTCCACATTCAGAGCGCCCTTCATGGATATCACGATTGGCCAACATAAAAAGAATCTGAACTAGGAGCCCTATTCGTGAATGTCACGTTTGGGCCAAATAAGCCTCCAGATTCGGAGCGCCCTTCATGGATATCACGATTAGCCAAGATAAAAAGTCTCTGAATTCGGATCCCCATTCATGAATGCCCGTTTTGGGCCGAATAAGCCTCCAAAAGCGGAGTGACCTTTCTACATGGCCATGAACGGCTATGTATTCAGCAATACAGCTGCATGGGGTCTGCAAATACGCAATTATCATACGAATTGAAACAAATATTAAACAACACAATGTAACAAATATTTATTTATTTCGCCAAAGAGGTACAAACACATAGCGTTGGACAAATTTAAAAGTACAAATAATATGTTTCTTAATATCTAAGTCTTCTCCGGCTTGGTATCCTCTTCGTCATCGGTCTTTTTGGCATTGTAAGCTTCGATAGGAAACTTATAATTCTGAAATAGTGGTGACGTCGAATCGACGCCCGCGGCTCGTAAGGACTGAACCCAATCGTGATTGAAGCCGTGGTTCTAGCGCCAACAGACATCTTCTGCCAATTTTTCCTTAGTCTTTTCAATGTTGATTTTTCCCCTGTCAAAAAAGCCTTGTTCATAAGCTCGGGTCCTTATAGCCTCTTTGGAAAACATGTTTGTCATTTCTCTATCGGCCATAGGATGATCCAGCAAGCGCTGGTTGACTTTGTTCGTGACAACCGGGTTTGTGGCACACATCAATTGTCTCTCAGCCGCCTTAGCCTTTTTCAGCTCATTCTCGGCTTTTTCCGCACAGCGCTCTAAATCTCGAATGCACCTTTGCTTTTGCTCGAGCTATCTTTTCGCCTCGTGCAGGTGCATATCGATTTCATACGCGCTGTAAAGTCCTTGGATAAACCCATGTTTACCTTCCCTGAAAACTTTGTAATCACCACGGCCGACGAGTGACTGCTGCACCTCTGGCGAAAATATTTGCCGCGCAAACTCCACCATGACATTGGGGTGATGGACTATTGAGTTCGCTTCAGTCATTGGCTTATTCCCAACAGAGACCGAAAAGCTCAACGGGCGCAGAGGTCTGCTTGGTTCACTCCGCATAGCGCTATGGCAAGCGATATGACTCATTGACCCCCCCTTGTTGTTGCACTCTATCCCTGGATGATCTTACAGCATCACTTCTTCTAGGGGACCTGCTCCAACGTCTGGGCAACTGACGTCTCTCTCTCCTTTCCTCTGTCACGTCCCCCGTTTTTCAAGCTTCACCTCCAGCAACGCGATGCATTTCAGCGTCCAGTTTAGCCAAACTTTTTCCCTCTCATTTATTATTGAAGAACAGTCTCTAAGACATCTATGGCCCTACTCAAGTTTCTGCTTTTCCTTAAATTATCGATTATTGATTGCCCCTTTTCGTTGTCTGTGCCAGATTTGTTCCACAAACGCTTGGGACTTCTTAAATACTAGATACCTCGTTCATTAATTACGGATGCAGCATTTCCGATGCGCCCCATAGTTAACCCCACATTTGTAGTGGGTTTGAAACATATCCAAATTGGCACGAGCCATATGTTTTATTTGGCTTTTGAAACAACATGCCCAAATGGGGCAAGGGCAAATACACCACAATACATTACCCCATTTGGCCAGACGAGTTTATCTTTGAGCCGAATATTTTATTCAGTAGATAAGATTACATGTTGCAAGTGGTATATCTTATTTGGCTTCGGAATGATGTCCAAGTTGGCAAACGCCATATGTTTTATTCGGCTTTTCGAACGACATGCCCAAATAGGGCAAGGGCAAATATTCGGCATCTAACGTTATAGCCGAATGACAATACATTACCCCATTTGGCTAGACGAGTTTATCTTTGAGCCGAATATTTTATTCAACAGATTAGGTTACATGTTGCAAGTGGTATATCTTATTTGGCTTCAGAACTTCGTTTAAGTTGGCAAACACCATATGTTTTATTCAGCTTTTCGAACGACATGCCCAAATGGGGCAAGGGAAAATATTCAACATCTAATGTGATAGCCGAATGACAACACATTACCCCATTTGGCCAGACGAGTTTAGCTTTCAGCCAAATGTACGACTGTTGACTTGTCTAACCAAATGACAGTACATTACCCCATTCGGCTTTGAGTTGTCCAACCGTTGCAAATGTATGATTGTAATCGGCATACGAGATTATTATCAGGCCGTATAGTTAATTCGGCCCATTAAATGAGAGCCAAACGTTGCACATTTTGGCCATTAGTTTAACGTCGAATCGTGATGCACTGTCTTGCATTATTTTGGCCATTAATTTAAATTATTTATCACCGAATGGAGTTGCATTGTCCTACTTAGCTATTAATTAGCACATACAGAAAAGAGACAAAAAGGCAATTTTCATTAATAAATTGAGTACGAACAATCGTCATTTTACACATAAAAATTGCCCTACAAATGACTTCTAAACAAAATAAGAAAAATCTACAAAAACTACATACAGAAAATACAGAACAAAAAGCAAAATTACATTAACACTACTTATTCTTTAGGGTCAAACTCCAACGGCTCAACCTCTAGCTGCACGTATGGAATTGGCTGCTCCAATACCACATTAGCAGCCGCTAGGGCTTTAAGCCAGCTGTGTTTGAATCCCCGATTTTCAAACTTGGGTACTTCCTCCACATATTTTTCCAATGCCGCGTTCTCACTAGCACCGAACACTTTGGAAATCTCGGAGTCAACAATTTCTTTTGCCTTCTTCGATTCTTCCAAATCGGCCTCTAGCTTCCCAATCGCCTCCTTGGCCAACTTGAGCGCTCTGTCACTCGCGTTCACCCTATCCTCGATGGCTATCCTGAGAAGATCAGAGCATTTAGCCTTCTCTTCCTCAGCGTTGGCCCTCGCTTACTCTTCCTCTACTTCTCTCGCTTCAAATTTAGCCCTAAGAGATGTTACTGCCAATTCGGCCAATGCCTCCTTAGCCTTTCCCTTTTCAATTTCGATCTCGACTTTAAGTAAGCCGATTTGCTCGACGGCGTCACAGTGACAGCGGCTGATTTCTGCGATTCTGCCCGCTGCCTTAAAAGGAACACGAGTAAGTTAATCGGCATAAAAGAAATGAACTAAAAAATGGGTGTCAATTACGTACCAATATTGCCGACTGAGCAGCTAGTGCTATCGACACCATGTTTGGTTCTGCGCAAAATGCAGTCTTGTCCATCGGCAAGGGAAATGACGAGGCCACGCTTAGGCTACGGCAGGGTCTTTCAAAGCCGACACAATAGCAAAAATTGACGCGTTCTTTATTCTAGGTTGGATGATAAATGGCGCCGCTAAATCTTGCGACTCTTCTATGCGTGGCCATTTATCAGTTATGTCTTCGAGAGAGTCGGCCTTGATCTCGGCGAGGCATTTCTCCCCCCTCGATTCGGCCACCAGGTCGTCCGATTGTTCGATGACCGACTCGGCCACAACAATTTGCTTTATTTCCTCAATAAGAGCAGGTGGAGAAGATTCATTCTCAATAGGAGCAGGTGGTAGAGGCTCAGATCTGGCAATTTTGGCCCTTCTTCGGGCTGCCATCTTCTCGACATTCTTTCTTTTGGCCATCTATGTGAGCGATTCCCTAGCCATATTTTCAAGATCTATGCCGGGAAAGTCTCCTAGGTCAAGAAAATATCTTCTTCGAACGATGTGTCAACTCGGCCTGAAGTGGATGAGAGGTTAATGTCGACTTCCAGCTAGTGCTATCGACACCATGTTCGATTCTGCGCAAAATGCAGTCTTGTCCATCGGCAAGGGAAATGACGAGGCCACGCTTAGGCTATGGCAGGGTCTTTCAAAGCCGACGCAATAGCAAAAATTGACGCGTTCTTTATTCTAGGTTGGATGATAAATGGCGCCGCTAAATCTTGCGATTCTTCTATGCGTGGCCATTTATCAGTTATGTCTTCGAGAGAGTCGGCCTTTATCTCGGCGAGGCATTTCTTCTCCCTCGATTCGGCCACCAGGTCGTCCGATTGTTCAATGACCGACTCGGCCACAACAATTTGCTTTATTTCCTCAATAAGAGCAGGTGGAGAAGATTCATTCTCAATAGGAGCAGGTGGTAGAGGCTCAGATCTGGCAATTTTGGCCCTTCTTCGGGCTGCCATCTTCTCGACATTCTTTCTTTTGGCCATCTATGTGAGCGATTCCCTAGCCATATTTTCAAGATCTATGCCGGGAAAGTCTCCTAGGTCAAGAAAATATCTTCTTCGAACGATGTGTCAACTCGGCCTGAAGTGGATGAGAGGTTAATGTCGACTTCCTCAAAAACCAACTCAAGAGCCGCGTCGACTTCCTCCCATAAATGATCCTCTGAATCATCCAAGTTGGCCCGGTTCAGTTGTTCAGCGGCCTGATCGCCAACTTCACCAGCTGGCTCTGAATTTAAATCTTCAATGTCCCTAAGGCTCTTGAAGTTTAGAAAAATGAGTGCCATAAGGTGCTATTCACCCTTTGGAATAAGAATGTGATCAGCAGCCGAAAAGGTAACGTACGTTGGTTCGTACCGCAACAACACGTGGGCGGACTGCCCTTGCTTTTGAAGGTTTGGACGGCCAAAAAATTGGAGTATGGTTTTGACTTGCTGAAGCACAGCCTCGTCGACCGAAACAAGTACTTTCTTCAAATCGTTACCTATACAAATAAAACGATGAGTACATGGAATCTAAGACGAATAAATGTATAGGAAATGCACAAAGAAATTGGATTATACGACTACCTAGTTTGCCTTTTTGTCAGGGCACAGGATCAAGGCAATCTTCGCCTTCGTCAAATTCCCAGTTGCCTCAAACAACGACCACAACTTCGTCAACACGCTTACCAGAACTGGCAAGCATAGTCACCAAATGGTGATCAATGTCCTTGGCCCTAAGAAAGTAGCGTCCCTGCCGACCGGAAGATTTTGCCAAGGCATAACAATGTCGAATAGCAAGGATTCCTAGATTAATCCTAAGTTGGCGATTTAATTCTATTGTTCCCATTATGATTCAATAAGAGTTTATGTTCAGTTGTGAAGGGATTAGACCCCAGTAGCGAAGGACGGCCCTCAAAAACGGGTAAAGGCGGAAACAGACTCTGCCCTTAGCGATTAATAAGAGGGGAAAGATGATCATACTCGCATTAGTCCTCTCTATGTTAACTACACTATATGCCACAAGTGATAGATAGACGTCATCTGGAATAGAAAAATGGCATCAAAAAGCGATAACACAGTTCGCAGAAAGAAGAGCTTTCAAATGTTTCGCCATCTGAATCAAAATAGAAAATAGGCTAAACTAAAAACAAACACGAAAATGGGAGTTGGAATGAGGAAGAAATGCAAAGAAGAGAAGAGCTTACAGGTTAAAGATAGAGGGACAGTAGGGAGCAAATGGAAGTTGCAGAGGTTATGAAATGAGAGAGGAATGCTGAGAGAGAATCAAAGAGCCTTGCATGTTCAAAAAATATTCGAAGGGACAGCGCGGTTTCATATCGCATTAAATGAGCAACGCGTACGAAGGGCGGGAAATTGTAATGATTTCTAAACCGTGATCATTCTAATGCTCCAGTATTTGAAGGAGTGCAAGCGCCGTATTTTTAACTTTCCATACAAAAAACCAAACACGCCGAATGATTGTAGTTAATCGGATGTTTGGGGGGCAATTATGGGGACCGAATAAAATTAATTAAGGAAGGCCAAGAAATTTAAAGATATCAAGCCAAAGACAATTCGACCCTATCCAAGGGCTCTTGAAGTCGAATATACACCCAGTAGGTAAGGCCGAGTAGAAACCAGCATACAACCGAAAGGCCGAGTAAGCAACCATGTGCGAGATTAAGAGTGGGTCTGATCCTTGGGCCCAGAGGGTGATATAAAAAGAGGAATGTCAACCAAAGAGAGGTATGTGAGAATAGATGAAAGAACTTGAGATAGAAGTAAACTTGAGAGAATACTAACTTGACCGTCGGAGTGCTAATTCCGGCACCCTCGACCGGAGTATTTATCCTTTTTTTAGGTAGCGATCAAAGGATCAAAGATGTCTGGCTGGATATTTCCAAACCACTTCTGCACAATATTCATTGTGTTACTTATTCATTATTTTCTCGTCGACTCATGTAGACCTTGTGTTAATACCTTTTTAAGATCTGTCGAAATGGTAGCTTTACTATCTAAAGTGGTTGGACTTTGAAAAGAGGCTATATTGACTCCTCCGACCTTTTTAGGATTTTGCGTAATGCCCTGACAAATGAACTACCCTATTCCTCCTTTCTATCCTGGTATTACCAATAAAAGATCGACAACACAGACAACACAAACAAAATAAAATAGTAATGATATAACATTAGCAACATTCCTTCCCTTTTGAACTATTTCCAAACTTTACAACATTGTTTCATTACATTTACAAACAAAATAAAATAGTTAAACAAGTATGGAATGATACAACAAAATCAACTACTATTCATCTTTTCCTCAAAATCTGTTCCTTGTTACATCAAAATACATGTCTACACATAGTCACCCAAAAACTGTCCTTGGCATACGCATAATATGATTTCAAACACAAGCTTTCACTTCTCAAAAGTTTTCTTCAACTCAAAATATTCATTTAAGAGGCACTTCGTATTCATTTCCTAAAATTGGTTAGCTTTGGGGTGAGCGAAAGCTCAGTAGGTAATGCACTTAACAGGTTATAACATTAATTGAAAAACACATGATCATGCAAAGCAACATTTGATAAATTTTATTATGTATACATATGGATGCCTTTATGCACAAATATGAGATGAACAATGTGTAGGTTAAGTTAACATTTCCTAAGTTCAGATGGGGCGGTAAATATACTATGACATTCCAAGTAAGAGCTGAAATTCAAAATACATACATAGATATAGGCTTTGTATACTTAAAATAGTCCCACATTTGCTGACCCCAAAAATGGCCGGGCAATGGGAACCTAAAAATATTTTTCCCTTCCGCATTTGCCGACTCCGGAAATGACAAGCTCCTGGACACCTAAAAACATTTTTCCACATTCGTTCGGCGATATGAACAGACAAGGCAATGGGCACCTTGACTCCCTGCACGAGTACCAAATACAATATACAACTCAAAACCACCTGACTCACTACCCAAACTCATAAACTATTTATCCCCTCTCAACTTTCCACTGTTCACGCCATTATTGTATCATAAAAGAAATTTGATAATGCATATGGTGCATGAATTTGTAAAATCAAGTTTTCTCCTAAAATGATTTCAATGCACACAATTCACTATTTCACCTTTCAATAATAACCATGGTTCATTTAACAATCATCACCAACACAAGGTGTATGTAGAAAAGCATTTCAAATCATACATTTCAACCTCAAAGTTAAGCAATTACCTTCAATTTCATGTTTTTTAAATCAATTAAGAGAAACCCCTTTTTATTGAACAATTTCCAAAACTAGGGTTTATATAGAATTTAGGAATTTTCCTCCATCTTTGGAAATTGAGGCTAGTGTTCATCACAAACAACATTGGTCATCAATATTAAGCATAAATCCTTCCAAAACCTTGAAACATTTCTTACTCTTGTCCAATCCCTTCACTAACACAAATGCTCTCTATATGTTTATATCCACTTATATATATATATGGTGAGTATCAAATGAAATTACCACATATCAGTCCCAAATTAAAGGTATAACTAGTTAAATACACCCCTACCTCAAAAATAGAAGCTAAAGATGAGAATCCACGTGAAACTCCGACGAAAGTGTTAAACAATCAATAGATATCTTGAACTAGTCTTGCTCTTCAATTATCTTGAAGGATCTAAGGCGAATTTAAGGTAAAAATTGAAGGAATCAAGTGCTTGGGGTGTCAAGGTTTCGAAATGGGAGAGAGAGAGAGAGAGAGAGCAATTGGAAAAAGTGAGAAAGGAATAAGTTAGACCAATTTTTAAGTGAGTTGTCCCGAACAGACCGCTAAAGCGAACTTTTCTTTGCTCCAGCGACTAACAAAATTTCAAAGAGACCGAGCGATAAATGTGATGTCCCAGAAGTTTTGCAGAGTTACAGTGAAAATGCTGGGAGCATGAAATCTATGCTCAAGCGACCACTTTCACCGCTTAAGCGATCTCGCCTGTAAAATGGCAAACTACTGAGAGCTAAGAGTCTTTGCTCGAGCGACAAAATGACTGCTCCAGCGGTCTGCCAAAAACAACTGTCACATCTTACTTGGTTATTAACCAGGACTAATTAGTGACGTTTCCTATTTTTGTAACCTTAGATAAACCCTGAATTTATTTATTAATATATTCTATGATGTTCCCGATTTTTGGGGTGTCACACTTTTAGTTATAAGATAATTCACGTCTTGCCTTCTTGAACTATCACCTAATATCACTTACGTGATCAATTTAAAATATTATATTTTGCCACCTTAAACTATAAATTTATATCAATGTAAACGTTCTATTATTAATGATATGTTCTTTAAATAGATAAAAAAAAAAATGATGTCAATTGCACATAACATCTAAAATGGAATACCTAAAATGCTATTATCAATCTATTTGGTTTAATTGTTTAGTCTTTTTTTTTCTTTTTCAAATCTTTAATGAACCTTTTTCATATTTAACAAAATAAAAATTTTTACATACTTTTGTCGTTAAGATTCAATTTAAATATATATATACAATAAACGAATGGATTTTTTTTTTTTGGGGGGGGGGGGGGGGGGGTTAAAGGAAAACGAATGGATTTAGGTGTTATAATTTTAAATTTAAGGTGGTAAAATGATATGAAATAATGGTTGAGGAGTCAAAATGTAATTTACACTTCTTTACATTAAATAGATAAATATAGATTAGATAAATGAGTTCAGATCCTCTCCAACCCTTCCTCCTAGGACAGTTCAGATTGAGTCATGTCATCCCACTGAAAATCTACTGCTTAGATTAGCTATAAAAAAACAAACAAACAAACAAACAAGCAAACAAAGTTCTCTTTTTCTCTAACACACTCTCTCTCCGCCTCCATCACTGACACACGCACACCACTCACACATACACACACACACACACTCTCTCTCTCTCTCACACACACACACACACACGCGCGCACACGCACACACACATTTCTAATAAAAAAAATAAAAAAAACTATTTTAATCATTTCATTTTATTTTCATAATATATATATACTTTTTAATATAAAATTAATATCATTGAAAATATACCTTTAAAATGAGACTAATGTTAAATATATTTAATAAAAAATTAAAATAAATAAAAAGTAATTACTATGTTTAGTTATGTTTTTAAATTTTTATTTTGTAAATATAAATATTAATTTGATGAAATAAACACACAAAAATAATCACTGTGTTTGGTTTGAGTTTTCTGGATTAAGTTTTTTAAAAACTGAATTTTTTTGTTTTCGTGTTTTTTTGTTTTTAGTGAATATTTTTAAAATTTTAAAATTTTTTTTTACTTTTTTAGATGCACCTTACTTAGATGTGTCTAAAAAGTAAAAAAAAAATGTGAAAAAATATTTTAAAAAATTAAGAAATACGTAAAAACACAAAAAAATGTACTAAATTCTTGTATTTTTTTGTATTTTTGGTATTTAGTGAATTTTTAAAAGATTTTTTTTACAATTTTTTTTACTTTTTAGGTGTATTTATGTTAGGTGTGTCTAAAAATTAAAAAAATTGCATAAAATATTTTAAAAATTCAGTAAAAACAAAAAAACACGGAAAATAAGAGTGTAGAATTTTCTGAAAACTGTTTTTAAAAAATAGGAACCAAGCAAAGTGAATATATTTTTGAAATTCTAAAAAGCAATCTTCATTCCAAAAAAAAAAAAAAATCATATGAAAATAATGATTTTTAATTTAATTTTATTAACCACACGAGTTTATAATTTTTTTAAAAAAATATAAAAAAACACACAAATCCAATCTGTACGTAGGTACAAATCAAATATGTAAAATTAAAATTTCATATTAAAAATAATATATATATTCTGAAAATAAAAATGAAAAAGATTGAAATAGTTTATTGAAATGAGAGAGAGAGAGAGAGAGAGAGAGAGAGAGAGTGTATGTGTGTGTGTGTATGTGTTTGTCTGTCTGTCTGTCTGTGTGAGTGGTGTGCATGTGTCAGTGAGGAAGGGAGAGAGAGAGTGTGTTAGAGAAAAAGAGAATTTTGTTTTTTATTATTCTTTTTTTAAGCTAATTTGAGTCGCAGATTTTCAATGGGTGATGTGGCCTAATTTGGACCGTCTCCCGAAGGAAGGGTTGGAGAGGATCTGAACTCTAGATAGATGGGGAGGCAGTGTTGGGCTCAACTTCTTAGACAAATGGTGAGGCAATGCTAGGCCCAACTCCTTCACCTGTACAATTCCAAAACACACCTTACAATAACAACAACAAAATGTGAAGCATTGAAAAGAACAAGGGCAATTGTAGAAGAACCAGTAAAACTACAAGCTATTCACCTCTTATATATGGAAAATTTTATTTTCACACATCAAATTCTCTCTACGATTATCATTTTTCAAAACACACACTTACGTTGTGTTTGGTTAGGGGATTTGGGAAGAGATTTGTAAAGGGAAAGGGAAAATGTGTATGGAATTAAGTGAAATATGAATATGTTTTATTTACATTTTACCTACCTTTTCCATTTTCCTTCTCAAATCCTCCAACCAAACACAACATTAATGAATTTGAAATCTCATCTTCTACTTAATATACAATTTATTATATTAAAAATGCCCTTATCTCCTCACCATTCTTCAATCACAGCCGACCAGCCAACCACCGCCTCCTTTGCTAGAAACTTACACCATCACTGCCATTCTCATCCCTTCACCATCACCAGCTGTCATTACCATCCCCATACCATTCCATAACATTCCAATCCATCCCATTCCACAGCCTCTACTCTGACCACTACCCACCTCATTCTTCTTCTGCTGATTTTTGCTTCAAATGTAAGATTAAGGATCAACAATAGCATGGCAGAAAGTTTGACAAAGGTCATAAAATTGAAAACTATTAAGCATTAGATGAACCTTTGCGAAAAATATCTTGTTGCCCTTAGATCTTCCTTCTTCAAAGAGGAACTTCCAACACGCCTACAAATGAATGCATTAAAGACTAAGTCGAAAAAGGGAAAAAAAATTAATAATAAATAAATTATGATGGTCAAGTCTCGTACAAAGGTGAATGACAGTTTTTGGATGCTTTTTTCGGGAGAACTTTGTTACTGAATGATAGTATAAAAAAAGGCCTGGCTTCCCTCCAGTCCTAGATCAGATTGGAGGGTATCGTTGGGCCTGTGGGGCCCATAACGGATCTTGTTTCGATAATTCAAACCGTTAATGTGTAGAGCTCGTCGAGTACTATATTCTTGTAAAAAATCACATTGATCAGATATCGATAGCTACGAGATCAAATTAGTTTTTTATAAATAAAAAAAAAATGGACGGTAAAAAATTAAACGGTTTGCAGAAATCTGATCCGATGAAATAGCTATCGATATCCGATCAACGTGATTTTTTACAGGTATATAGCACTCGACGAGTTCTACATATTGAACAGTTCTGTAGACACCCCATTTTTGACCGACCTTAAGACTTAGACGTCACCAGTTGAGCGCTCGGTGATGTTGCATATTGTGCTTGTTCTGAGGTTTCAGAGTCTCGACTGCGAGCCTTGCCTCCGGACTTCGGAGCTCTTTTGTGCTTTACCTCGGTTTGCGAACCTGGTCCTATTTTCTCTGTTTTCTCTTCTTGAAGGGAGGGAGAGGTCTCGTAGACCATCTCCCAGTGGCCATAGGCTACGTTTCGTGGTCGTAGGCCACTTTTCCCGTTTGAAGCCCAGTTTCTGATTTTCAGAGTCGTCGGCCGTGTGCCTCGGTCCGGGACCACTTAACTACCTCCGTTTACTCCAGTTTTTGGCACACATCTTATTTTCTCCCTTTAGAGGAACACTGTGGCCCTGGAGACCACCTTCGTGGTCATACGCCACTTCCTGTGCCTAACAGCCTGTTTTCGAGGCCCCGAACCATGCGTTTTGTCCCCCGAACCTTCGTTTTGCATCCGTTTTGGTCCGTTTTTGGTGGAGACCCTATTTTCATTTCTAGGGAGGTGGTAGGATGGTGGCCAGCCACCTTTTCCCTTGAAAAGCCAGTTTCCTCTTTTTCTCTCTCCAAAAGCCGATTTTTCTGACAGAAAGCTGGTTTTTCTCACTTTTGAGCCACATTTTCTGGCTTTTCATACTAACATTGTGTTGTGGTCATCTGGGAGGCCACTAATATGGATAGGCCAGCCAGAAATTCATCTTGACCCTTTTGAACCTTGCTTAAAAGCTAGCTTTTCTCTCTCATGGGTCACTTTTTCTGATTTTTCTCCACACAACTGTATTCTACTCATCTGGGAGGCCACCTTTCTGGGTAGGCCGACCAGCAATTTTTGTTGACTCTTTTGACCCCTGGTCAGCCGACCAGGGGGGGTGGCCAGCCGGCCACTTGAACTGGCCGGCCTGGTTATTGCTTTTGCCTTTTTTGAGTGTAATCCAGCTGTGCCAGCTGGAGACCATTTGGTGCATCCTCCATACACGTGTATGGAGGATCTTTGAAGCTTCCAAGAGAAGCTTTGGCCTCTTTTCTCTATAAGAGAGGCCCTCCTCTTCATATCTAGGGGTTAGACAAAATTGCTTAAGGCAAATTACCTCCCTCCTCCATTGTTGCCACTCAAAGCTCCAAAACCCTCACTTTCTTGGTCCATTTGCACTACAACCCTTGGCACCACACCTCCATCATCCATTCCAGCATCTTGGAAGTCATTTGCAGAGGTTGAAAACTCACCAACTTGGTCCAAAAGCTACTGGAGGTCGGCTCTTCAAGGGTAAGTGTCCATTTCCCTTAAATTTGCATTTTTTTGCATGATTGGTTAGCCTTACTTACAAGCATTTCTAGGCTTCGACCCAAACTATAAAGTGTCTTATTTTGACCCCTCTCCAACTTTGTTTAAGGGCACTTTGCTGTTTGAGGTCATTTACATCCCCTTATCCTCTATCTCTCTTTTAGGGCTATTTTTGCATCCTATGTTAGCCTTACTTGTGAGCATTTTTGAGATTTTCTATAAACTAGAAAAAGTCTTGTTTTGACATCCTCTCCAAGTTTTGTTAAGGTCCCATTTATTTTTGGGGTCATCTTCCCCCTATGCATGCTTCATCTCTTCAAGATTAAGACTATGCATTAGAGCATTTGCATTGGCCATGGTTTGGCCTCTTAGCCACTGAAATCCAGTGGATTTTCAGTGGCTTAGATACATTTTTTAGGGCCAAAATTAGAGGGGGGGTGACCCCCTCTCTCCTTGTCTTGTTTGGTGGTCTTTTGGGCCTTCCAAAGGGTCCCTATTTTTCATGCATCGAGGTCTTGTTTCAGGCCTCATTCTGTGAGTTTTGAGGTCTTCCTTGGCTCTGTCCAAGTCCCTTTTAGCCATATTTTATACCTACAATGCATGTGTAGAGCAATTCCATACAAGGCCTTTCAATAGGGGCCATTTCTTTGATGTTTCTAGACCCATTTCAAGGCCTAATTTGGTGAGTTTTGGGCTTCATAAGTTCCATTTCCAGAGGTTTTTTTGCTATGCTCATGTCTATCTTTGTATGTGTTGACACCCCTGTGCATGCCACTCCAAAGAAGCCCCATTTTTGCCATGCATTGGCTGCATTCAGTGATATTTGGGGCTATTATTTGAGTGCAAGTTTAATTCACTGTTTTTTTTGGCTGGGTTTGATGATTCTCATTTCTTCATTATAATGCATGGTAACCTGCTTACTAGCCATGATTGCATGTATTTTAGTCCATCATGTTTGATCTTGTGGTTGCTTCTAAACTTAGAAATGTTAGCATGTTTTGGGACTGTTCTGGGTTGTCTTTTGACTTCTGATCAAATATGCCTGATTTGATATACTTGTGGATTCAATGCACTTGTGCCTAGTTTTAGTTTCGGGGCTTATTCCAGCATCGGGGTGCATTATTCACATGTTTCAGAATATTTAGCATTATGTTTCAGTACTAGAAAATTACATGTTTGAATGCCATGTATCATCCTTGTCACGCCCACTTTTTATTACTCGGAGTATTACACAAATTTCTTGTAACTTATCAATTTCAGAGATACACATGCGAATAAAACTCATACATTGCAATCCGTAGAAAATGATTAACGTACTCTTCATCGTATGCGCAAAAGTAAACATACATGGGAACCTTACTTAATAAATTGCCCTTGGGCTTACTCATTAAGTACAAGAATGAAGAGGTGTAACCTTTCAACAATGGATTCCGCCAACATACTAAGGCCCCGTGCACATATAAGAAGTCCAAATCTTGTAGCACCCACTGGCAAACACCTGAAAAGATTCAAACAACGTGGAATGAAATATAGTCAGTAGGAAACTCAACATGCTCCTCTTAAAACAATAACAACATCTATGATAGCTATGATCATGAAACACCCATTCTCATACTAGAATAATAATGTTGCAGTATTATACAAAATAATATATAATTACTATATGAAACTTTTCTTGAAACAATCATTTAATTCCACCGCTTATAAAGCGATTATTATCCTCATTTTTCCTTTCATTAACCCCCGTTCCCAATCTTTTTAACATTAACCAACTACTTAGAAACATTAGATTCACTAAAGCCCATTACTCTTCCATTTGCCACACATACAACAAATGGGCCATCAAAACATATTGGCATTTTCAATGCAATCCCAATTATATCTAATTATCCATGCACACCTCTATAAAAAAGATAAACAACTGCATACTACATACATAAAAGTTCAGATCAATGAGTCAACTCGTTCCCCAACACTGTAACAAATACAATCCACAATGTTATAACCAGATACACTGAGAACAATTAACAAAACACACTGTACCACTAGCTATATGCATGATAAGCCAAAGATACACTTCTCACCACAATCTACCAGTTTACCAGGCGCTAGCTGGAAGGGTTGGTACCTTAGGATATCAGCGCGTCAGTTCTCCAAGGCGCTAGCTGGTAAGGTATGATACTTTGGATTATAAGCGCTGTCAGTTCTCCAGGCGCTAGCTGGAGGGTATGATACCTGATTATTAAGCGCTGAACACATAAGCGTGTGTGGAGTCCATCCCCTATCTTCTCACACACACTGGAGTACAAGCCCTCTCTTCTCCCAAACCAGTATACAAATATAATGTAATTCAGCATTTCATTACATATAATGTTCAATCAACAATGGTGTAATGCATACACGACAATTCAACACAACCACGTCATCCTCTACCGATGACCAAGGACAAAACCTCTAGATGCAATTATTTAGTACATCTATTAAAAACTCAATTACTATGAGACCACAAACCCGACAACAACATTAACATGGTAGTTCAAGATACAATTCCACACATGTGTGTGTTCAACACTCATGAAACAATAATCCAATTTTCATACGTATTTCAAAATACCTTTCCCATTTCACAAAACAAGTTCCATATTCCCTTTGTTTTCACAAAATCATTCCCATGGACAAAAACCATAACTCATTTAAATTCACTACATTCTTTTCAAAGCCATTTCGAACTAATTATGCAAATTAAGTCATAAACAATAAATTAGGGTTTTTCCTTCCTCTTTCTCAACATTGACCAAAAAGGCCCAATTTACATCAACAAACAACAATAACCACAATTAAGACTCAAAATACCTAAGTATTTTGCCCAAAGATCAAAACCCCTCAATTTATTTATTAAATCAAATAAAAGAAATTAGGGTTTCCTCTCCTTTCAACAACCACATGCTAATTAATACTCCAATTAGCCCAAACTGCAACTAATGATAATAAACCCATTTTCCAACACCAACCCTAGGTTCCTTCTCATGATTTCAAACAAATCCAACATGGATATGATTTTTATGCAATACAAAATTACCACATGTCTATCTATAGACGAAGTATTGAAGAGAAACAAGGAGAATCCCTACCTCAAATGGAGAACTCAAATGGAGAAGTTGACCCGAAAACAAAGTGCTCCAAATCCCAAATTTCTTGGATCACAACGAAGCCCTCGACGATCAACACACTTCTTACAAAGGCCCAAGGTGAGGAAAGCACTCTAGCTAGATCAATCCTAAGAGAGAAGTTAGGTTTTAGAGTGAGGTGCCCTCCAATGGAAGTTCTGAAAAAATAAGAGAGAGAAAGGAAGTCAAAAAGTGATCAAAAAGTGATTTCACGGACTGATATAATAACAGGTCCACTCGAGCGTACAACACTCCGCTCGAGCGTCAGACACAGGTTCACGCTCGAGCGTCCAAATTTTCGCTCGAGCGCCAGATGCACTCTCCCAGAATATTCTGCAGACGACCAAAATGCTGAGAGAATGAAATTCACGCTCGAGCGTCCAAACTTCCGCTCGAGCGGAAAGGCAACAACAAAAGCCCACTCGAGCGTCAAACCGCCGCTCGAGCGGAGAGACCAAAACCTGGGCAAAAATTTCTAAGTTTTAAAACACAACCAACTTATTCCCAACCTGCCCAACACGACCCAAAACTCTAACACAAAGAGTAAAGGATAGAAATGAGGATAAAACAACAACGAATCTACGGAACCGAGTCCGGATTACAGTTAAACAATAACAGGGAATACCGGGATCGCTATAACCTCCCCCTCTTAAAGAATTTCGTCCCCGAAATTTAGAACATGCCAAAAGCACAAGGCCAACTGATCACACCACACCAATACCCGAGTACTAGGAGAAGAACCAAACTCCTTACAAACTCTCGATTCACTCTTACCAAGGAAGAGACTAACCAAGGGAACACGTTCCAAACGACAACACTGAAGGCACAAATGCTATAACAAAACCCAAACCTTTTTCCGAAACAATTCACCAACAACCGACTAGCGCTTCAAGCCAAGTCACTACCCAAGAACAAAACTTCAAATAAAAGGATAGACAAGGCAAATCTATTACATCAATATAAGAAAACATTTTCTTGCTCATGAAACATTTCAAAATAAACCTTGCCTTTTCAACGCAAAACTCAAAAGTTTTGAAAACATTTTTCACAAATACGGTGTTATCCAAAACACATAACTATCCACAATTTATTTGCCAAAAATCATTCATTTGGAATTCCTCAAAACCCCTGAATTAAATCAATTTCTCAACAACGCATTTAGATAACCCAAACACTATGAAAATTTTGTTTTCCATTCTTTTCAAAATAACTCTATCAACAACCATCACGGAACATAACATTTCTATATTGATAGTTAATAGAAATAACAACAGCACTATCAACACATAAGGCATAAGAAATTCATGTTTTTTTGCAATTTCAACCTTCCTCCCTTTACTTAACCAATATAATAACATACACCTGGCTCAGAACCTGGCCAAACAATTAAATGAGATAATAACTCACATAAAACAGTTTTCATTTCGCAATAGATAAGCATATGAGCTATATCAATCTTTCAACAGATACACATTTTGGTGCTGTATCGTCGGAGTCCATCCCCTATCTCCTCCCAAACAATATACATCTATAATGTATAAAAAAAAAATCCAATCATTTACAATGATCATTCAATGCACAAATTTGCTGTATTATTATAACCGTCATATTCAATGACACAACCGGATGATTAGTTTCGGTTTTCCTCAATCAACACACAAAGTCTACAACGAATGAGACTAACTTCACGGTGACCAAGGTCAACCCAAAACCCTATACCAGTTAGCTGACTAATCAACTCAATAAATTCCACACTCAGTAATCCACCCACTGATGTGCCACCAACCCCACACACGGAGTTCCCCACACAAACCCCCAAATTTTGGAATCTCACTGGATCTCCTAAAATCAAACCACAACAACACTGTGTTTAAGGGAATTACTACCCCAATACAACCGATGGAGTCACCACGGACTCACTAAGTAGCAAGGCCCAAAACACGAACCAACCAACAGGTACCAAGCAAGCAACAACATTAAGATCGTTGACCCCACTAACAACTTCTCAATATAAAAGAGAGCTTAAAACCCATACATACTCCCAATACCTGAGGATTAAACAAACAACAACAATATGCATACATAAGCGATACATAAACATGGTGCCTCAACATCCAACAGTACACCAGTCAACAACAAAGTGATTCATATAATATACCACCGGCTAACAATACAAAAGTCCCCCTCCAGGGTAATACCAAAGGACTAACTAATAAGTCGCCCCTCGCGAGGCTCCTGAAGCCTGGCCTGCCCGTTTCTGGTACCGAAAGCGCCCCCGACTGGACGGGTACGACTGAGTCTGACTAGGTTTTGAAACACTTGCAGAATTCACACGCAAAGGGCAAAAACGCCTACCATGGCCCTGCTGGCCACAAACGAAACAACCATCAGACCCCCTACTCTGAGACTGGCCTGAAACCTGCACCTCCCCGGACCTCTCAACAGAAGAGTCCGAAAACCCTGGCGAAGAAAAGGAACCAGCCCCCGACTGAGCATGTTTCCGCCTCCACCCCTTACTGAGCCTAGAGTATTTAGAAATCGAAGGACTTACCGCAATGGTCTCCTCCTTAACCCCATCATCTCTTGCAATCATGGCCTCCACATGGGCCGCTGCCTCAACTAAATAATAATAATCCTTCCAAAAGGATCCAGCTACCTTCTCCCGAATATTGAAACACAACCGCCTTTCAAACTCAAAACAACGACGCTCCTCTGTTGCCACCAACTCTGGAGCAAACCTCGACAAGCTAGCAAACCGCATCTCAAACTGTGCCACAGGAGTATCATCCTGACGCAACTCCAAAAACTGATCCCTCAACCTTTCCCGAGCAGAAGGAGGGAAATACTTGGCCAAAAAGGCCTCGGTAAAAGCATAATGGAATCAAATTATTTCTAAA